>CM053625.1:338593426-338611333 GCA_028646595.1 Phalanger gymnotis
AATTTCAAAGTTCTTCAGAGAGACTGATGTCCAGTAGGCATTTGGTGATGTGGAAATAGAGCTCAAGAGAAGAATAAGGGCTGGATATATTGATTTGGAAGTCATTTTCCTGGGCATGATAATTGAATCCATAGGATCTGATGTGGTTATTGAGAAAAAGAGTGTAGAGAGAAAAGAGAAAAGGACTTAGGACAGAGCCTTGGAGGTATACCCATGCATGCTGGGGCACGATATGGATGGTGATCCAGCAAAGGCGACTGAAGAGCGATTACATCGTAGGAGGAGAACCTAGAGAATGTAGTGTGAGGTAAGTAGAGGGATTGGTTAACACTGTCAAACAGACATGTCAAGAAGACTGAGCAAAGATCATTGGATACAACAATCAAGAAGTCATTGGTCACTGAGGAGAAGGTTGTTTCAATTGAATGTTGGGGTTAGGAGTCAGACTGCAAGGGGTGGAGAAGTGAGTGGGATGCGAAGAAGTGGAGGCAATATGTCAATAGACAGCTTTATTCTCTAGGAGTTTAGATGCAAAGGGAAGGAGGGGTGATGAGATATATTTTCCTCTTTGTAGCTAGGTGTTGAACTGTGGAAGCAGAACGTTGCTTATACCATAAGCTACTTGTTTTATCAGTTGGTTCTGCTTCATGTTTTTCTTTGTTACAAAGGAGGTCTCAATAGAGGGGTTAGTGTAGAGTAAAAAATACTGAGTATCATTACAATTTAAGAAAGAAATAAGACAAAAATGGATAATAGCAACATCTTTGCTTCCATTTCTCCATTTTAAAATTCAAGAAGTACCGTTTGAGCTTTCCCAGGCTACTACAATTGTCAGGAAAATGGGCAGCATTAGGGGAAATCTGAGTCATATTCACCCACTCAGGTAGAGAGCGTGTAGTGTAGTGGAAAGAATCAGAGGACCTGACTCTACCATGTACTAGCTGTGTGACTCTGGACAAGTTTCAACCACTCTGAGTCTCTGTTTCCCTATCTTTAAACGGGGTTAATAATTTTACTATCTACTCCACAAGATTGTTGAGGATCAAATGAGACAATGTATGCTAAACACTTTGTACCTTTAAAGTCAGAGAGTCAACAAACATTTATTAATTGCTTGCTATGTACCAGGCACCGTACTAAATGCTGGGCATATAAAGGCAGAAGACAGTTCTGCTCTCAAGGACAAAGCATTATATAAATGGGAGTAATTATCATGACAATGATGATGATGTATCTGTGAACTATAAATAGAGGTCATCTTCCAAACATGGAACAACTGAACGTACTTCTAAAGAAAAATTTGTGATTTTTCTTTGCTCCTAGAAACAGGACCCTTATGACCCTGCCACTCTTAATTATTTTAATTATCAAAATTAAGGTGTAAGGCAGCTTCCTTTTCACTCCCCCAATCAAGGGCATATTCTCCAGCTTCTTCTCCATAAACCTAGCAAAAAACAGATTGTGAATCAAAAAAGCTATGAAATCCCATCTGACTTTACGCTTAAGGGAATCATAATCCTATATTCTATGATGACCTTTCTAGTTCAGCTTTCTTGTCCTTTTTTTATTTCTCTAGCTTCCATTTCTATACTTCCATGCCCTATGTAGTCTCAAGTTAATAATATTCTGTTTTTGCTCTTCAGCCCCCATCAGTTCCCTCTGTCAAAGCTTGGGACCCTCCCTTCTCTGCATTATTTCTTCCATCATCACAAAATTAGGGCTATTCTCCTTCATTCTCTTCAAATACATCTCTGTCAGCACTCAGGATTTATTAATGTATTGTCAGAGGTTCTTCCCTTCCAGAGAAGGCACAACCTTATGAATGGCAAGAATATCAGGCCCCTGAACTGAAGCGTTTTGAAAGAATGCTTGCAGGAGACATCAGACCTGGATGACTTCAACTGAACAAAAACGGTCACAGAATACAACAGGCATTATGGAGGGATGGTATCTACCAGGTCATGCCTGGTCCAATCATTTGGAGACTGATGCAAGACTAGGTCTATTACAGTTTAAGGGAAAGATTAGGAGACCTCGGTTTAAAACTCAGCTGTGTAATTGACTTACCATGTGCCTTTGGGTAAATAATTTTCATTCTTTAGCATCCTGGTATCACCACTATAATATTGTTGTCGTTCAGTCATTTGAGTGGTGTCTGACTCTTTGTGACCCCATTTGGGGTTTTCTTGGCAAAGATGCTTGAGTGGCTTGTCATTTCTTCCTCCAGTTCATTTTTACAGATGAGGAAACTAAGGCAAACAGAGTTAAGTGACTTGCCCAGGGTCACATAGCTAGTAAGTGTCTAAGGCTGGGTTTGAACTCAGGAAGATGAATCTTCCTGACTCCAGGTCCAGTGCCACCTAGTTGCCCATACTGCCGATAATACTTGCTTCATTGTGGCTCATTCTCATTCCATGAATATTTATTAAGCATCTACTGTGTAAAGAGCCTAATGGCTAGGCACTGGATTGGAGGTGATATAAAGTTTAGATAACATATGGTCTCTACCCTTAAAGAGCTTACAATCTAAAAAAGGAGATAGGATATAAACAGATAAAAGTATGAAGCTTTCAATGAATTAATCAGTTAATAAGCATACAAAGGAAGTAAGGATACAAAGACAGATGCCTGCCCTCAAGGAGCTTCTTTTCTATTAGAGGAGACAAGATGTATGCAAATAATATCTATGAGCCACACAGAAAATAAATACAAGGCAAATTTGTATTGAGAGATGGGCCCTAGAAGCTGGTGGGATCAGGAAAAGCTTCACGTAGAACTGGGGGTCAAATTTAAGAACTCCTGGAAGGACCAAGCAAATTTTTGTACCAATCAATGCACCAGGTTCTTCTAGTGTTAACCTGGGGCTATCGACTTTGCAAAAAACCCCATGACAGGTTGATAATTATATTTCAATACACTTGTTTTCCTTTGTAATCCTATACATTTAAAAAAAATGTATTTTAAGACATGATTCTGTGAAGGGGTCTACTGGCTTCACCCAGACCTCCAAAGGAATCCATTATACACAAAGGTGAAGAGCTCCCTGACGTAAAGGTGGCACTTAAGCAGAATCCTGAAGGAAATAGAGATTCTAAGAGGCAGAGAGATAAGGAAGGAGTGCATTCCAGGTATGGGGCACAGTTTATGCAAAAGTATGGAGAAATAAGAGACATTATGCCCCACGTGAGGAACAGTGAGAAGAATGTTTGGCCAAATTATAGTTTGTGTAAATGGTAGTACAGAAAGGTAGAAATAAGAGTAAGGGGCTGACATGGTCAGACCTGTCCTTTATTTGGAAAGTATATTACAGAGTTGAAAAATGAAGTACTATGGAGAAGTTGTTACTTATTGGAGTGAGGGAATCAGGGAAGGCTTCTTGTAGGAGGTGGCATCTGCATTGTTAGCAGAAATTAAACAGGCACAGTGGGAGAAGGGAGGGCATTCTCAGTACTGGGAACGGAGTGATAAAAGACAGCTGTGGATAGACTATTGCACTCAGGATCACAACTACCTGAATTCACATCCAGCCTCGGATACTTATTAGTCATGTGACCCCGCACCAGTCACATAACCCTTGTTTGCCTCAGTTTCCTCAACTGTAAAATGTGAAGAGTAATAGTACTTCCCTCCTAGGGGTTGTTGAGAGGACCAAAGGAGATATTTTTTAGAGTGCTTAGCACAGTTGCCTGACACATAGCATCTGCCACAGAAATATTTGTCTCCTCATCCTCCTATCCATTGTACCCAGGCAGCATACAATGAATGCTTTAGTTTGGCCAAAGTGCAGTGTGTAGAGGGGAATAATATGAGATTAGGCTGAAAAATTAAGGTGGCATTTAGAAATCCTTACAGTAAAGGAGTCTAAGGAAGGAAACAAAATATGAATGTCACGACCAGCTTTTTTATATACCGTCTCTTAGATCATTACAAATGTTTTCACCAATTTTCCCGACAGAGGGGCTGTTCTGCAACCTAATAGATCTACCCATCAGGAAGATTTTTTTTCATCAGCCAGTCTGTTGAAATTTGACTTAATTTCATCCTATTTTTCTTCATTTTTCTCCTTTGTGTCATACTTGGGAGTTTGGAGGATGTCACAAACAGTGATATGCCTTTTAACCACTGCTTAACCAGCTACACTGTTCTAATTCTTTCCACCTCCCTTTATTTATAAGCTAGCAAGAGCCATACCCTTTCTCTCCCCCCTCTCTCTTCCTTGGCTTTTTCCCTAATACTGTTAGTGACTTTGAGGGGAAGAGGGATGGGAAGGAGGGAGCAATGATGAGGAGAGAGAGGATCTGGGGTAAGGTCTAATAACCTGCAAACAAAATTACTGATTAAGAAAATATTCAGCTTTTCAGATCTCTCTATTAAGGAAACAGGTGACTGTCCATCATGGCTCCTAACTGGTACTTCTCTGAAATGCTCTTTTTCCTTCTAAAGAGTAGTTACAACTCCTGCGGACACTGACTGATCTGCCCCTGAAATGGCCATGGAAATGCCCGTGTTGTTTTTATAAAGTGGGACAAAGCTTTGAAGCTTCCACTTTAACTGGCCCCAGCATCTCCCAGCTAATAATGAGGACGACATTTCCCTAGTCAAAACATCCTGATTCTATTTATAGGTGTTCGGTTCTCTGAATAATAAACAGAGAAATGGCAGGCCATTCTTATCATATCATTTTACTCTCAGCTCTCCTATTATCTAATGAAATACCCTGATGATAAAAAATAATTCCAAAGCTAAAGTAGCTCTTTGGGAATGCTGTTCAACGCATTGGTGTGGATGCTGACCATCCTAGACACGCAGGATGCTAGATCTGTCTTTGTTTATCCCAGGTTCCAGCATTCTGCCTGGATAATAATACACAGTACAGTCTAGTTCAATAAAAAGGTTCAGTCTTTTAAATGATTCCAGAAATATCCAGTCTCCCTGGTTGGGAAGTGGGGCTGTTATTCATCTAATAAGTCATGTCCCTTAGCAGACGTTGCTTTAAATAGGGACAGCTGACAATACAGCATCTGCAGAGACAGCTACAATCCACCTCTATTCTTTTTCAAATGTAAGTTTGTATTAGGTTATTTAATGGACCACAATATATTCAGTAGATACAGAATCCATACCCCCAAATGGCTGGTGCTTAATTCCATCCCTCCAGTCTGTTTTAACTAAGACATTTTCTCCTGTGCATATAATCTTCATTATCATAGAAGTTATTTTAAATTTATAATTAACATAGTCTCCTTCTCATTATGTACGCCTTGATCGACTCAGACCCTCCAGACATATCGTGCTAGGCATGGTGGTTGCTATGTGTCCTGCAGTACTCCAAATGGGCAGTAGGTGTCTATCTTAGCCTTTCCTTCATTTCTCCCCTTCTTGTCCCTGACATCGTGATATAGTGCAGAATTCCAAAATGGCAGCTTTTTGAAAATTCACCTTGATTATCAGACATTAAAAGTGACTCATCCCGCAGTGACTGTCTGGCAGAAGGGATGGGATCAGACAGCAAGACAATGAGAGACTGGACGCATTAGCTCGCCAGATTACAGAGCCCATCAAAAATACCTTTGTTCTGTCAAAGATCCAATCATTTACTAGTTGTGTTCCTCTGAGGAGAAAGAATGAGGGGGAAAAATCCACCAACCAACCAAACAAACAAAACCCATCTAAAAATTGAAAACCTCCCCAGATCTCTTTATATGAGGGGGGAGGCACATGTTTTCTTAATAATTCCCGACCAACTACTACCAAGAGCTAGCAGAAGAGGCACTGGGGGGTTGTGGGACTGGGAAGCTGCAGTACCACAGAGGACTTGTTTGTTTGTTCTCTCTCTCTCTCCACCTCTCTCTCTCTCTCTCTCTCTCTCTCTCTCTCTCTCTCTCTCTCTCTCTCTGTGTCTCTCTCTCTCAATTTTTTACACTGTATTCTGCTCACTGGAAACTCATTAATAGGGAAATTGGCCAGTTCACTGTGCCTAGCCTTCTCCACAACTGCATTCAATCCGTGCCTAATCTTATTCAGAAAACTATGGATTTCACACTTTGACCATTAACATTTGTTTAAAAAAAAAAAAGGAAAGCTTCAAATCACCATCCTACCACATTCCAGGGACTGCCAAGAAATACAGGATGATAGAAAGAGAAAATATTGTAAGGACTACTACTGATAAATACTTAATAAGCAGCTTAGGTAGTCCACATAAAGGCTGAGTGGCATCTTTGCATGACTGAATGTAACCTGAATTCCTGCAATGGATGTGTATTAGATGGAGAAAAGGACAAAGAGGAGGAGGGGAAAATGGGGAAGGACAGAGAGAGAGAGAGAGAGAGAGAGAGAGAGAGAGAGAGAGAGAGAGAGAGATGAGGGCATTCATATTAAGCCCTGTGTGGGTGTATAATTGGGTGAGATTCGAGTTGGATCCGTAGCACAAACGTAAGCTTGTCTGATTCTCCAAGGAGACAAAATAGCCAAGTGGGAGGTTTTGGTATTGGGTTTTCTCCACCCTTCCCTTTCTTTTTTCTTCCTTTATCATTTCCATCATTTGCCTATGAACTTGGGGGAAGCAGTTTATCAGTCATGGAAAATGCCCCAAAGGAGGATAATGCCACAGATCAAAGGCAGCCTCCGTATTGTGTACTGATGTGGATTTCTCTGCCAAATATTTTAATACGATTAAAACACAAATTCCGTAAACAGTTATTTTCCATCTGCTTAGAAATAACAGGGATGTGTCATCAGTGGCTCCATTCCCTCTTTAAGATTAAATCGTGCTCTCTATGAACTCAAATACCATTCTGCCCAGAGTTGAGGTGGGCTGTTATCACTAAACATAGCTGGCCAAAAATGACCTAGTAATCTTGCTAATACTGAGCAGAACTCTCCTAATAAAACTGGGGGCTTCTATTTCTAATAATGACCACCTTTAACTAAATAAATCAGTACCCACTTTTGAGCTTTTCATCATTTTATAAGAAATATAGTGCTCATACCTTCTTTTCTTTTTTTCAGATACCCACTTCCAGTTATGGAAAGCATCCTCTTTTTTTTTTTACACCCCTATCCCCTTTACTGCCCCAGGGACAAATAATTTTATGCTTTTTAGTGAGGGCAGGAAGTAGATTCAGAAGGACTGCATGGGGCTGAGGGTGGGGAAGTAGCAGGGACAGGTTTGGAGACCCACTGGCTTTTGTTTAGTTTCCCAACAATTGCCCTGAGTAGAGAGAAATAGAAATCTGCAGGCTTTAAAATCACTGCTTAAACCTGACCGAGAGATTAAAGGGGAGGGCAAAAGGGGAGGGTCTAAACCAATTTCCACACATAGCAGAGGCAACATAGGGATAGATTCATGAAAGGGAAAACAGCGCGCGAGTTTTCATCAGTAGAATTTTAATGAGCCCTAAAGGTTATCCTTCGACTTCGTTAACAAACAGCTCTAGAGATAATTTCCAATTTTCACTGTTTATGGGGTAGTAGCTCCTCGGTTGTAATCAAATTCTGAGACAGTTTAGAGAACATTCTGCCTTGCCCAGCTGATGCTGAAATATAAACCATCAGAAATTATTAAATGTGGGTGCTCAAATTCTAATATGGAAAAAATAAACAGGAAAAAATTCCACAAATCAAAGTGGTCAAATGAACCACTTATGATGAAATCAGCCCCGTAACCTGGAACATACTTAATTTTAAAAGAAACTTATATTCCAGCTATTCACATGGCAACTGTCATCTCAGTTTTAAAATGAAGGTTAAAAGAAAGGTGGAATGATCAACAAAAGAAGAGAAAGCTATGATATAAACAGCTAGAAGCCTGAGTCCCTTCTTGTATGTGAATGGATTTAAAAGCTCTTAGGGAAGTGGAGGAACAAGTTGTCAGGATTGTCATCGGATGTAAGAATGGCCGGACAGAAGAATGTAACTAGGAAGTAATTAGGAGATTTCTTCTCGCCCATTGGGAGTGGGGTGGAGGCCATCCTAAGTTCTCAAAGGCTATGTCAGGAAGGAGCAAGCTCTGATGGGTTCGTCCAAGCTAGAAAGGGTTTGAAAATGGCGTCTGGCAAGGGTGTATTTATTTGTCACAGTTCAGAGACAGAAGCTGGGCCCCCAGATAGATGATTAAGTTTTTGGCTAAAGGAATTCATGAGATTGTCTATCGAGGTATGGAGGGCTATGCTACCCCCGATGTCATTGGTCTTCTCTGCAAATAAAGAACAAACAACAACACCTCCGCTGATCAAACCACAAATCTTCTGAAGTATTTTAGTAAGAAAAAAAAAGCAAAAGATATTTTAGACAAAGTAGTATTTCCAATGGTTTGACATTTTTTCCAGGGCAAACTCAACTTTGGCCACAGTGTAAAATCAGTCAGTCAGCCAACAATTGTTTATAAAATGTTTATGTGTCAGGGATTTCACTGATCACTGGGGATAAAAAAGAAAGGCAAAAACACTTTTCCTGTCCTCAGAAAGCTCACATTCTAATGGGGTAGACAATATACAGATAATTATGTGTATATGAGGAGGCAGCTAGGTGGCTCAGTGGATAGAGTACTAGGCCTGGAGTCAGGAAGACCTGAGTTTAAATCTGGCTTCAGACATGATAATGGACAAGTCGCTTGACCTCTGTTTGCTTCAATCCACTGGAGAAGGAAATGGCAAACCACTCCAGTATTGTTGCCAAGAAAACCCCACAGACAAGATGGTTCATGGAGTCATGAAGAAACAGTTGGATGTGACTGAATGACTCACCAACAATGACGACAGCATGAATATATAAAACATACAGTATGAATGGGAGGTGATCTCAGAGGGATAGCTCAAGTGGGAGGTGAGTGATGATAAGAAAGGTATCCTGCAAGAGGTGGGATTTGAGATGAGTCTGGAAGGTAGGTTGAGGTGAGAAGGTAGAGTATGCCAGGTATGGGGGACAGTCAGTGAAAATTCATGGAGTCTGGGCATGTGTATCTAGATCAGAGTGTGTGGAGAGGAATAAAATGTAAGAAAAATAGAAATACAGGAAGGAGTTAGATTAGAAAGGATTTGAAATGCTCAAATGAGGATTTTATATGTGATATTTGAAGTAATAGGAATCTACTGAAGTTTATTGAGTAGGAGGGTGACATAGGCAGAAATGCACGTTAGGAAAATCCCATTGGCAGCTGAGTGGGGCGACTTGAGGTCAGTTATTGCAGTCATCTATATGAGAGGTGATAAGGATCTGCACTATGGTGGTGGCTGAGTGGAGAGAAGAGGATGCACTCAAGAGATGTTGTGAAGACAGAAATGGTGAGACTTGACAACTGATTGGATGTATGGGGTGAGTTCAAATGAGAAATTGAGGATGATACCAAGGTTGTAAAACTGGGTGACTGGAAGGAATGGTATTGCTATCCATGGTAATGGGACAGTTATGAGGAAGGGAGGGTTTGGAGGGAAAGATAATGAGTTCTATTTCAGACATGTCGAGTTTGAGATTCTTATGGGGAATCCTCCAGAAAGCAGTTGGTGATGGAGGACTGAGGCTCAAGAGATTGAGGATAGATGTATAGACCTGGGAATCATCTATATATAGATGATAACTGAACCGAGTGAGAAGGTATAGAGAGAAAAGAGATGAAGTCATAGTCTTGAGGAATACCCACAGTTAGTTGGCATGATCTGAGTAAAGATCCAGCAAAGGAGATTGAAAAGGAGTGGTCAGACACATAGGAGGAGAAAAAAAGAGAACACCATTATGAAAACCTAGGAAGGAAATAGTATTGAGGAGAAGAAGATGAGCGACAATGCCAGAAAGGCCCAGAAAGATGAAGATTATGAAAAGGTTATTTCATTTGGCAATTAAGAGATTATGGGTAACTTTGGAGAGGGCAGTTTCATTTAAATGATAACGGAAGTTAGACTACAGAGGATTTAGAGCAGAGTGAGAGAAGTGAAGGCACCAGGAGTTTAGCCACAGGGGAGGAGCAGACATAGAATGACAGCTAGTGGGTATGATGGGAAGAAGTGAAGTTGTTGGTGTTTTTTTAAAGGATAGAGGAGACATGGCCATGTAAAGTAGATTAAAAGCCACAGTTTGCTTATCCTGAACATATTCTTAATAGATCATGGCACCTATAGCATTAATAGTATGTATGATGTGATATGATATGTGATATGATATCATATGCACCTGGCTTCCCATCTCATAGCTCAATTGAAATGACTCTCTCCCAAGTCATCAACAATCTCTTAATTGTCAAATGCGATGATGTCTTCTCAGACCTCCTTTTTTTCAAACTATCTGTTGCATGTAATACTATTGACTGCCCTCTCTTCCTGGATACACTCTCTTCTCTGGGTTTTCATGATGCTGTTCTCCCCTACCTGTCTGACTGTTCCTTCTCCAGCTTCTGTGCTGGCTTATCTTCCATGCTGATCAATTGATGGATAGATAGACATTACTCCCTCTAACTGTGGATATTCCCCAAGGTTATGTTGAGAGCCCTCTTCTTTTGTTTTTCTATACTCTCTCCTGGTGACTTCATCAGCCGCTGTGAGCTTAACTATCGTCTCTGTGCACATGACTCACAAATCTAGAGATCCAGTCCTAGTTTCTCTTCTGAGGTTCAGTCCTGCATAATCAGCTGCCTGTTGGACATTTCAAACTGGATGTCCCAGAGACATCTCAAGATAAAATATGCAAACTAGAGTTCCTTCTCTTCCCTCTAAATTCTCTCTTTATCAGACCTCCCTGTTTCTTTCTCTCTGGGACATTCTCCAGTGCCTCAAGTTGGTAACCTCATTGTTAACCTTGACTCCTCACTCCACATCAACTGTATAACCTAAGTATCGGCCAATCTTCCTCCTCCCATAACGTCTCTGGCTTCCGCGTCCTTCTCTCCACTTACGCCGTTGCCATTTTAGTTCAGGCCTTTATCACCTCTCACCTAGACTGCTAGCCTCCTAATTCGTCTTCCTTCCTCAAGTCCCCTCTTTCCAAAGAATCCATGTAGCTACCAAAGTGATTTTCCTTAAGAACAGGTTTATTTCATTTCATTTGTATCTCCAGGGTTCTTAGTGAATCCTTGTCGATTGATTAACCGACTTACATTAAATGCTATTTATTAATGACCTTCTCTTTGGCTTGCACTTTCACTTTCTTGATCAGAATGACAAAATCTAAGAGTTTTAGGGATCTCAGAGCACATCTAGTTAAACCAGTACCTGAACAAGAATCTACCGCATGCTAGTTAATGGCAGCCTTTGAGTGAAGACCTCTGGTGAGGGCTATAGCGGAGGATCAGAGGAGGATTCAGACATTGTAAGGTGAATGTAGTAGCATCAATGTTGTTGTGACTGCTCTTTGCTTGAGAGACTGCAAAGTGAGCCTGGGTACCGGGGGAAGGTTGGATAGTGGAGGTGCACTGGCAATGGCAATGTCTGATTTTCTGCCATGACCAAGAGACTGCTAGTCATGTTTAAAAAAAGCAGGCTGGTACTACCTCTTTCTAGGATAAGAGGGATAATGGCCGAAGTTCTTTAAACAGCAGGACATCAGTATGAAAGCCAAGAAGAGAAAAGAACTGATAGCAGAGGGGAATTCTGGCCAGACTGAGATACTGAGAGTGGGGACGTGCCACGTAGAAGAGAGTGGGAAGAAGGACCACAGAACGCTTAGCTGAGAAAGCAACACTAAGGCTCTTCCTGAAGAGGGGAGGAAGGATGCAGCTGCTTGTCTGCTAAGGAATTAAGATATAGATGTACAGGTACTCTCAGGTCATCTAGTGAGGGTGATGAGACAAGAAGTGGTGGTTTATGGCTTGTTTGTTGAGGGATACTGAGGCAGCCAAAGTAGAGAGAGCCAATAAATTCCTAGGGTGCATATACATCCAGAACAGGACTAAGAACTTCTCAAGACTTATCCAACTGGATAACTACCACTCACTTGTATTGATTCCCTCGGCATAAATGATATTTCGAGAAGGAATCAAGGAGGTACTTTAAAAATTAGGATGTCTTTAGCAAGGCATGGGTGAGCACAGGGGCAGAAGTGGGGCTTCCACACTGTTCTTGTATATTCTTTATATCCTTATATATAGGATTTTAGAAGAGACACAGAGTTGGAAAATGACTAGCTGGTTAAGAAGATTATGAATTAGACCATGATTTGCACTGCAGCATCACAAGCTTAAGATATAGGAATCATAGGTATCACAATCCTGGCCAGAGACAGAGTGCCCCTTATGGAACTATTAAGAATATATCTGCCTGGAGTTTTGTCAATGTAACCAAAAGTATTTTAAGCTGAAAAGGAAAGGAGAGGGAGAAAATTACCTGGGTACATCTGTCAAGATAGATATAGAGAGTAGCTATAATGAAGGAAGCGTATCAGGTGAAACACTCAGAAGTCCATGAGACAAAATTTAATAAAGGAGCCAGTAATAAAACCCATGACCTCAGATGTCAACACCAAAATATACAAGGTGTAGGTAACAAGCATGAAGGAACTAGAGATATTAATTCAAGGAGGAAACTGTAACCTTAGAGATATCACTCTATATTGGTGAGATATGACTGGAATATGACACCGGAAGCTTCTTATTCCAAAGAAACAAAGTAGATTAAAGGGTAGTGGTATTAAAAGGATGCACTAGTGAAGGAATCCAGAAATCAGAGAGGAGAAGTATGAAGGAAACATCAGAGTAAAGATCAACAGAGGCAAAAACAGAGAAGAAATTGTTGCTAGCGTATACGGCAGATCATCTGGGCAGAAAGAGGAAGTAGAGGGAGAGTTTGGAAAACATCACAAGCTTAGTATAAATGGAATCATGTGGGACTTCAGTTATCTGGAAATCTGTTAAAGCTCTCTGCCAAGACAGAAAAACTAATAATGTCTTGACTTGATTTAAGATAATCTCCTTTTAAAAGTTGGAAAAGCAAATGGAGAATTTCTGTTCTGGACAGAAATGACAGGAACTGTGGCAGGAAGTGACTAACCTACCTTAGAGTTTGCAACAGAGGAGGAGAAGGACAGGTAAAGTACCTAGATTTAGGGAGAGCAGCTTCAGAATTAAAAGGAAGGTCTGGCAGAGGTCCAGTTATATAGGGCAAGCCACCTAAGGAGGGATGGGAAGTTATCAAGAATGACATTTTGAAGACAAAAACACATGGCATGATCCTTCTAGAAGTGTCAGAAGGAGCTGAGACTGATAAGGAAAGCTGAGAACACAAAGGACACTTTTCCTATGTTGAGGAAAGATGAGGAGCAAAGAAAGGATAGATAAGACTGCAGTTTGATGATGCAAAATGGTGACTAATGACCTCTGAGAGGACAGAGATGGTCATTTCTTATTTGGCATGTTTTCTCTTCTAAAGAGAATGATCTTTAGACTGGAAAAGTTTGGGCAAATATGACTAATGCAAGCTCACACCCAAGACAAGAAGGAAGACTGTAAGAGAGTGCCTAGCTCCTTGATGACTTACAGTGGTCTGGCATGGATAAAAGAAATCCTCAGGTAGAGAAAGGATAGCTGGATGTAAATGTCGTGCCACCATCAGTGATTTTTGAAAGATTTGTGGAGAATGGAAATTTTGTGGAGGATTTTTGAAAGATTATGGAGAATGGAAAAGATATTATTGGTCAGAGATGGGAAAATGTCCTGAATTAAAAAAAAATTAATATCTATGCACAGCTCACAAATCTATACATCAAGCCCCAGTCTCTTTCCTGAGCTTTAGTAAAATCGGTTGATTTGAGCTTCAACCAAATTCCACATAATCAGCTTCTTCTTGGACATTTCAAACTGAATGTCTCAGAGTTTGTTGTTTTATACTTTGCTCTCAGAGAAGACCATGACATCAAGGAGGTGATGCCATGACATACAAGTGAATTGGATTTAAGTGAGGGAGGTCTGTGAAGAGTCACCAGCCTCACTTGTTCCTCTGGAGCCATCTGGGTCCAGTGGTAAGATACAGATCAGGGTGATTGGAGATGGCTCCAGATGCAATGGGAGACCTTGACCTTTTTAAACTAAGGTCTTTAATAGGTCTCAGTTTGACTGAGGCAATACCCATTCAGTGATTAAAGCTAGGTAAAAAATGAAGCAGAAAAAAAAAATGAAGCACAGAATGGCCTTTTTTAACTGTCAAAAAAAGCAATCTGGGAGGGGAAGATCCTCAGGGTGTATGGCCAAAACAGAAATAATTGCTACTTATAGTCACTCTGAGCCATCAGGGCCCAAACAATGACCAGGTGGGGCTTGGGCTGGAATCTATTGTTGGCCAATCAATGAGACCAGAGTGATTTGGGTTTAAGGTATGGTTCTTAAGGAAAAAAAAATCTAGCCTGTAAAGCCCAAGATATCATGCCAAGATATCACAAACTCGACATGTCCAATGCAGAGCTCAGATACACACTATAGAAGGAATGCACAGAGTATAGACCAGTGAGTTTGACTGATTCTTGGTGACCGAACTAGAAAAGCAAATAGTAATTGCAAAGAGCCTGACCTCATCACTAAAAAGTCATGGTGAACTCTTCTTTGTTTTTTTTTTGGACTTCTTTCCTTTTTTGGTAGTCTCTAAACTGGTAGGTCATGGTATTTTTGTTGATAAAATTTACCCAGATTTCATCAAAGTGTGAGAAATTTTATCTTTACTAGTAGATCACTCCACAAATCTATTTCTCTTCTAAAGCCCTTGTCTCCAATCATCCATTAGCTGTAATAAAAACACCACCTGAGTCCCTATGCACATCTATCTTTTGCTAAAGACATCCTAACCTTTAGCAGCACTTTCTAGACCATTGTTTTCTTTTTAAAAAAATTTTTTTGAGGGCAGAAAGGGCTAAGTGACTTGCCCAGGGTCACACAGCTAGTAAGTGTGTCAAGTGTCTGAAGCAGGATCTGGACTCAGGTCCTTCTAATGCCAGGTCTGGTGCTCTACTCACTGTGCCACCTAGCTGCTCCTAGAGTACTTCTTGCAGTTATTATTTGTGCCAAAGGAGTCATGGAGAAGTTGCTAGTTTGACAAGTCTTGGGAGGCCCTCTGTCACATTCTTGAAATTTACCCCAGGAAGACAGCAAGTCTTTCTGATTGGGCTATCACTTGACAAGCTGCTCTCTCAATACACCTCACTAATTGTTGGGCAGCTATGTGGCACAATGGATAGAGTGCTGGGCCTGGAGTTAGGAAGATTCATCTTGCTGAGTTCCAATTTGGCCTTAGATTACTAGCTGTGTGATCCTGGGCCTGTCACTTTACCCCGTTTGACTCAGTTTGCTCATTTAAATATCAAACCACTCCAGTATCTACCAAGAAAACCCCAAATAGGGTCATGAAGAGTTGGACATGACTGAAACAACTGAACAATGACAACAACCTCTCAACAGCGCGTCAAAAACTAGTGCTTGTTTCTTCATTGAATAATCTCCCGCCCCACCAGACCTGGATCTACATCTTCATAGTAAGATATATTTTCTTGTGAGATAAGTGCCTAAGTTGATAGCGGAATGAAGTATATCTGGTTGGTATTTGGGTGAATGGCCAAATTCCAGGAATAGTCACTAACAGCTTGGGATGGGGTCTCTGGTGGAGGATCCAGGAATCAATGCTTAGTCCTGTGAAATTTAAGATTTTCATCAGTGACTTAGATAAAGACATAGAGAGTACACTCATCAAATTTGCCGATGACACAAAGAATTAGTATACGAGAAAACACAGTAATAGTCCCAAAAGATCTTCATAGGCTAGAGAGTTGGGTTGAAAAAAATGAGATGAAGTTTAAATAGGGGTAAATACAAAGTCTTAACATTTAGGCTCAGTTCATCAATAGACAGCTATCAAGTGCTTACTATGTGCTAGGCACTGTCCTAAGCTCTTGAGGTTATATAGAAAGGCAAAAATATGGGCTTTGCCCTCAGGCAGCTTACATTCCAAGGAAGCAAACAACTTATAAATAGCTATGTATATACAAGTTATATATTCATATATGTGTACATATATGTGTATGTCATGTATACATGTGAATATATACATACTAGCCAGAGGTGGGGTCTGTACATATTGGCCAGTGAAGCTGGATCATAGAATACATGGAGGGGAGTGAAGTGTAAGAATGGAAATATAAGAAATGGGCCAGGTTGTGAAAAGCTTCAAGTATCAAGCAGAGGATTTTATATTTGTACCTACAGGCAAAATGGAAATATAAGAAATGGGCCAGGTTGTGAAAAGCTTCAAGTATCAAACAGAGGATTTTATATTTGTACCTACAGGCAATAGGGGACCACTGGAGTTTGTTAGGGGAGGAGGGTAATGTGGTCAGACTTGTGGTTTAGAAGTAGCATTTTGGAAGCTGACTGGAGGAGGGATTAGAGTGTGGAGAGACTTGAGGCAGAGAGGTCAATTGGAAGGCCACTGTGATAAGTCAAGTGGTCAATTCATAAATGCAAGACGGCAGAGGTATGGCTAGAAAACAGTTGATCTGAATAAGATCTGGGGTTTCAGAGGGCTTTGAACTCAACTGGAGTTGATAGTAGGTTACTACATCCACTAAGACAAGAGGTCTTAGGTTGCATTAAGAGAAGCATTGCATCCAGAAGTAAGGAGGTAGTAGTTGTGTACACTCTACCCTTGGCCGGACCACTTTGGGGCTGTTGTGTATAGCTCTGGGTCCCACATTGTATAAAGGAAGCTTTGAACTAGAGAGTGTCCCAAAAAAGACCACTAGGATGGTGAGGGTCCTCTAGTTAATACCCTCTGAGTATAAGGCCTAGAGCATGGCCTATGAGGGTCATTTAAAGCAAATGGGGATGGTTAGCCTGAAGAACAGAAGACTTAGTGTGGACAAGATATTGTCTTCAAGTATTTGAAAGATAGTCACACAGAAGACTTATTAAGCTCATTTGGCCCAGCCCCATAAAGCAAACTAGCAAGTGGAAGTTAGAGGAAGTGAGAGTTTTAGGTTTGACATGAGGAAAAGCCTCCTAACAAGAACTTTGCCGAAGTAGAATTGTCTGCCTCTGGAGGTAATGGCTTTCACCCAGATGACCACTCGTCAGATGCGTTGCACTTTTTTGGAGCAATGGGTTATACCAGATGACCACTCAAGTCCCTTCAACTGAGATTCTGTTACTAGGAGCCAAGAGAACTAGGTCAATGACTTGATAGGTAACTTTGGGAAAGTGGCATCATCCTAGGTCTTGATTTCCTCATAAATAGAGAGTAATACTGGCTTTATGTCCCTCAAAGGATTGTTGTGAGGATGAAGTGAGACAAAAAGAGAGGATGGATGTGAGGAAGTACTCTCCAGCTATGGAGCACTATACACAAGAGGTGGTTGTAATTGATGAGACAGATGGTACCTGTTGTTCTTCTTTGTGGAAGGGCTTGCTTCAGGTTTGCCCCAATGATTTATACTGATATATACCAATGATCAGTGGAAGTACTGATCCTGAGCAGCCTAAAAACCCTTGGTAACTTCCATGAAAGACTACCATCGTCCTTCTCAATTTTCTAGTTGATGGATAAAGTGTTGCTGAATAGCATGGACTCAGGCCATGTCATTGGCTGGAGGTCTGGTAACTTGAGTGAACATGGGATCTGCTCAGTGACCTTTCTTCTAGAACCCTAATCAATTCACCTCTGCCAAAGTATAGAGATATTGGACAAAGGCCACAAATGGGTAAAGATCTGGGTCTAGGCTCAGACAAGAGGGAAAGAGTAGGTTGGCTTGCCTTAGGGAAAGCACATAGTTCTTTTAATGACCTCAAATTTCTCTCTAAAGAAGGTGGTCTTGCCATAGCAGATATTAAACTGTACTATAGAGCAGCAGTCATCAAAACTACCTGGTACTGGCTAAGAAACAGAGTTGGGGATCAGTGGAATAGGATAGGTACACAAGATGGAGAAGTCAATGACTATAGCAATCTAC
>CM053625.1:338611833-338646401 GCA_028646595.1 Phalanger gymnotis
CTAGTGTGTAAATTAATTCAATGCCAAGTTATACCTGGAAGTTATATGGGATTCCATGCCTTCTTGGGGAGGGAGGGGGGGGAGGGAGGGAAGAAAATCTGGAACTCGAAATTATGTAGAACTGTTTGTTGCAAACCAAAAATAAAAATATAAAAAAAATTTCTCTCTAAAATAAAGGCTCCTCTTTTTAACACCAAGATTCTTTTGGTGGTGGTGTATGTCTGGGAGTCAAGGAACACTACAATCCATGAAAAACTAAAGTTTAGGGTCCTCCAAAGGTTATGCATAGAGTGGGTCTGATGGGCCATAAGGAAAAGGCATAATGACAATTAAAAAAAGAAGAATTATGCAGGTAAAGGGGTTTAAAGAATGTTATTATTATAATGAATGATTAAGAAAAGAAAGGCTGGTCATGTAGTGAGAACTAAGGGACAGTTGCTGTTCAGTTGTCTCACTTGTGTCTGACTCTTAATGACCCCTTTTGGGGTTTTCTTGGCAAAGGTACCGGAGTGGTTTGCCTTTTCTTTCTCCAGCTCATTTTATAGATGGGGAACTGAAGCAAACAGGGTTAAGAGACTTGCCTAGGGTCACAGAGCTAGTAAGTGTCTAAGGCTGGATTTGAACTCGGGAAGATAGGTCTTTCTGATTCCAGGCCCAGTGCTCTGTGCATCAGAAGGAAGTAACTAATGGACAGCCAGAGTGCAGAAGAACGTGAGTACAGCCTGAAGCACATGGGATGGCAGATTTATATGCAGATATGGCTAAAACTTAGATATGATGGTGGGCATGGATGGGTTGCAATCTACAATGGAAGAAGTATACATATTAATGAGATCACAACCCATGGAATGTTGAAGCGCTGCCATAGTTTAGGGGTTCTTAAAATTTTTCATGCCAATGACCCCTTTGGCAGTCTGGTGAAATCTATGGGACCCCTTCTTAGAATAATGTTTTTAAATGAATGAACTAAAATATATAGGATTACAAAAGATTCCAATGACTGAAATGTAATTATAAAAACATGAATCCCCAGGTCAGAATCCCCGCTATAGGCAATTTATTCATCCCAGGGATATACCAGTAAGTGTAGTCATTGGAGAATCTACATTTAAATGTAGCCAGTTGCAATATATTTGATTGGTTACCACCATCTAGAGGTGTCATAGAATGAGTAGAAGAAAAGCCTATTCGTTTTTTTTCCCTTGCATAACTATTAAGTTCCTGGAGAAATATAGTTCTAGATAACAATTATAATTTAATAATAAACATTCTAGTATGAAACTTAAATATCTAAGTTGTACTTATAACCAAATGGCAGTGATCCAAAATCTTACATTTCAATTGATGTCACTCATTAAAAAATGATATCCCACTGCACTGGGTCCATTAAGATTTGGGCATGAGTTGCTGGGAAAAGAAAATGGCACGTGTGAAAAGACAGAAACACTCTAGGAAAAATTACTGTCCATCAAGTCGTTGAGGCATGAGGAATTATTCAGCATCCTTATGCCTCAGTGCTAGGTGCCCTTATGTAAGTATTTTGCTTAGTGATTCTCAATAGCTGTGAAATTTGCTTTTTGACTCCTTACCTGTGAGTATTCTTTGTTTCTTTCTTCCTCCCTCTTTGGGGCAGAAGTGCATCTCTTTCTACTTTAACTGCATCTTAACTTAAATCCAATTCAGCAACCATTTATTAAATACAGACTATGTGTGAGACATTGTGGACCAACAAAGGTAAATACGACACGGTCCCTGCTCTCAGGGTTTACAGTCTAATAGATACAAACACATATAAGTATAATAAACATATGAGAAGTACAGCATGCTATATGTATTCAGAAGAGGACGATGATGCTTTCAGTTGATGGTGATCCAAGAATGGAGGTGGGACCTGATATGGCGACCATGAAGAATTGGTAGGCTTCAAAAGGCAAGGATGGGAGGTAGATGGTCATTCTAGTTGCAGAGATGAAATGTGTGAACAAATATGGAGACAAGGCAGGAAAGCTCAGGATTGGTCCTGAGGATTCGTGTGAAAAAGGCCTCATGGTTTTGGTTCAATATAAGGAATAACTTCCTAAGAATTAGAGCAATCCAAAGTGGAGTAGGAGGATGTGGTAGGTTTAGTGAGGTCCTCATCATGATGAGTCTTCAAGCAGAAGTCTGAGGATGATTTTTGCAGATAAAGTAAAAGGGATTCATGATGCAAGCAGACTGGGGATGAAATGACCTTTGGGGTCTCTTCTGTGAGTTAGTGATTTCTGGTATAGCCCAATTTGACTGGAGTGTAGTATATGTAAGGGAGAATGAATGAAACAGATTAGAAGAGCAGATTGAAGCTAGATTTGGGCCTTGTAAGCCAGACTGAGGATTTAGTGCTTTTTCCAGTAGTTGTTGGGAAGTCCCTGAAATTACTTGAGAAATGGAATGTCAGTCAAACTTGTGTACTAAGAAGATTGAACGGAAGCAACATGTGGACGGGGAAGATACTGGAAATGGGGATATTAGTTTTAATTCACATAGGAAGTAATGAGGTGCTAAGGCTTACAATTCTTTGAGGACTTAAATAATAATAGCTAACATTTATATAGTACTTACTATGTGACAGGTACTGTGCTAAGTGTTTACAATTTTTATGTCATTTGATCATCACAACAGCCCTGGAAAGTAGGTTCTGTTTTTATCATCTCCTGTTTATAGATAAGGAAACTGAGGTAGACAGCGGTTAAGTGACATGCCCACGATCACACAGCTAGTAAGTGTCTGAGGCTACATTTGAACTGAGGTCCTCCTGATGCCAAGTCTAGTGCTCTATCCAGTATCATCTCACTGCCTTATTAGGTTGGAATTATGACTTTCCCAATTTAATGGCAAATAATTTACTGATATCTATATAATAAAATATGCAACAGAGAGACAGAGTCAAGATGGCAGGGACTTGCCCAAGCTCTCCCCCAAACTCCTCCAAATGCCATTAAATAACGACTCTAAACAAATTCTAGAGTGGTAGAATCCACAAAAAGACAGAGTGAAACAATTTTCCAGCCCAACACAGCTAAGAAGGTCGGCAAAAAAGGTCTATTGCACCAGGGTGAGAGAGGAGAGCAGTCCAGTCCAGGCCTGATCAGCTCAGACCAGGCCCCAGCCAAACCAGGAGCAGACCTCGGGGCGACAGAATCACTGGCAGCAGTGGTGGTTTCCAGAACTCTCAGCCCACAGATGGTAAGGGGGTTGGACAATGGGTCAGAAGGAGATTTACAAGGGTCCCTTTTCTGGCACCAGAGGAAGGACTCTGTTACATTGCCTATACTTGGATCTGGGTCACAGTCCTGGGTCTTAGTCCCAATCTAACGAACATCACTAGCACAGCAGAGTTTGCAAGCACAGGAGAGCAAGGACCCTGGTCACAATTCCCGGGGTGAAAAGAGTGCTTGTGGTAACTCATAGACCAGAGGATAGTATAGGAGAGTAGTAAACACATGTCTCTCTAGATCATACCACCTTGGAAGAGCCAAAAACTTACAGGCCCCCAAAATTACCTCTGAAAACAGCTGCACAAAAAGCCTGAAGCTTGGGACAGTGGCTCCTCTACTTGGCAAGCAGAGCATAGAGTTAAAAGTCAAGAAATAGACTGGAAAATGAGCAAACAACAGAAAAAAATTCTGACCATAGAAAGTTACTATGGTGACAAGGAAGATCAAAACACACACTCAGAAGACAACAAAATTAAAATTCCTGTATCCAAAGCCTCAAAGAAAAATATAAATTGGCCTCAAGCCATGGAAGAATTTAAAAAGGATTTAAAAAATCAAGTAAAAGAGGTAGAGGAAAAATTGGGAAGGGAAATGAGAGTGATGCAAGAAAATCTTGAAAAAAAGAGTCACTAATATACTATTGGTGAAGTTGAATACTGATTCAACCATTCTGGAGAGCAATTTGGAACTATGCCCAAAGGGCAATAAAACCCTGCATGCCCTTTGACCAAGCAATACCATTACTATTACAAAGAGATAAAAAAAACAATAGGGAAAAGGACCTATGTGTACAAAAATATTTATGGTAGCTCCTTTAGTGATGGCAAAGAATTGTAAATTGAGGGGATGTCCATCAATTGGGGAAATGGCTAAAAAAGTTGTATATAATTGTGATGGAATACTATTGTGCTTTAAGAAATGATGAACAGGATGCTCTCAGAAAAACCTGGAAAGACTTACATGAACTGATGCAAAGTGAAATGAGCCGAACCAGGTCCATCTCCAGAGAAAGAACTAGTTGAGCCTGAATGCAGGTCAAAGATATTTTTCCTTTACTTTATTTTTCTTGTTTTTTTTTTTTTACTGTATTTTCTTTCACAGAATGACTTACAGGGAAATGTGTTTTGCACGACTACACGTCTACCCAATGTCAAATTGTTTGCCTTCTCAATGAAGTGAGAAGGGAGAGAGGGAGAAAATATGGAACTCAAAATTTGAAAAAAATGTTAAATTTTTTTACCTGTAATTGGGAAAATAAAACATTAACATAAAAACATGCAAGAGAAACAAATAATATTAATTTTAAAAGTCAGTGTCCATGGCTTTCTCTGCAGCATTTTATGTTGTTCCCTGAGCAGAAGGACTTCAGATTTGTAACATATGACTTTCTCCAATGTGTTAGAACTTCATTGCCAAGTATGTTTCTGGAAATGTCTTAAAACGGCTGCAAAATTTCAAAATAAAACTAGAAAGCACTAGAAACTAGTTGTAGTTCTAAAGGATTATTTGCATCTATTTTGGCTTTTTTGCAACAAAGATGTTTGATTAAACCAATGGCCACACTGTGGTAGGTTAGATTTCTAGTAGCAGGGAATATATTGGACATTTAAAACATGAAACACCTAGATGTCCATATGCCTGAAGAGTCTAAAGAATCAAACCTGCATATCACCCAGTGAGCCTAAGGATGTCGCCAGCAGCTATAATTTATGTTTTCAAGTAGTCTAGGAAGGCACATGGCACAATGGAAAAAGGAGAAGGAAACAAATATTTGTTAAACTTCTATTTGCCAGGCACTAAGTGCTTTACAAACATTATTTCATTTAATCCTCATAATAGCCGTGAGAGATAGGTATTATTAACATCCTCACTTGACATTATGGAAACTGAGGCAAACAGGGGTTAAGTGACTTTCCCAGGGTCACACATCTAATAAATATCTGAGGTTGGATTTGAAATCAGGTCTTCCTGACTCCAGGCCCATCAATCTATCCACTTTAAATCCTAGGCACCTCTGGATTTGGAGTTGGAGGACCTGGGTTCAAAATACGTTACTGATTTACTACATGTGTGACTTTGGGTAAGTCAGTCTCTTGGTCTTTCTAGGCCTTGGTTTTCTTGAGTGTAAAATAAAGGGCTTACACCAGATGGCTTCAGAGGTCTTTATTGGGGAAAAAAAATAAAAAAAAAATTAAGGCCTTGAGGGTACATGATGTCACCATTACACAACTCTACTCCCCCCTCTCTAAATGACAAACTGCAACTGGCATTGCTTTTGGAACTAACAAAATTAGCAGGTGAAACTGAGAAATGTTAGGTCATCAAAGCATGATTTCTTCCAGTCATGCGTATTTTGAAATTTTAGTTAGTTATGCGTTTGTTGTGGACCAAAACACAAACACTGTAAAAGCTCTAGATCATCATAGTTTATCACTTAAAAATGTTCTGATCTGTAAATCAACTTCTGATTCAATCTAAGTTGGAGCCATTAGCCTGTAGGTATTCATTTACACTGAGAATTTTTGAAAACTAAGGATAGATATTCGAATAGTATTTGAATTACTTTTGATCCCATTCGTCCTAATTCTCATGCCTCACAAGACCCTACTCTACTATCTCTTCCATGTGAGATGTTCCCTTTGAAATGAATGGAGGTGCTCCAAATGGTGATAACTCACCGGACTGCAGAAGGAGGAAAGGAATTTAGGTTCATTATCTTTTGAGGTTGAGCCTTTTCAACAGACTGCTCAAGGTGGTATCTTGGGAACAGACACATCCACCTTAAATAGACGATTAGGGTTGCTTCTTGAAATGCTGATTAACGGGTATCAATGATAAAAGTGGAAACAATGATGTGAAGAAAAGGGAAAAAGGGAAGATTTGATTCCCCTTTGTCCGAGACATCTTAGACAGCTGGCTATGAATGTTACCTCTTTTACTATCTGGCTGTTCCGGCGCTTCATGGCCCATTGCCTCCACCTCAGCCTCGTCCAGTTGAGTCTTTGCTTCTTCTGCCTGTGAGCCAGGAAGACAAACAGGAATTTAGAGACCATCATTTTAGTCTGTGGGTGAAATATCCTCATTAGGACAAAAAGCTAGAGACAAAAACCGTGCCCAAGGATCGGAAAATGGCTGAACAAACTGTGGTGTATGAATGCCAAATGACAATCGTGAAGCCTTCAACACAGGAAGACTTGTTTATAGTGTTGCAGCCAACCAAGAAACAAAAGGCCCAGTAACTACAACAATATACTATAACAACTCTAATACAATTCTGGTCAAACATGACAGTCACTGTTAGTATTGTATTGTCAAAGGGAAGGACACCCCTCTCTCTTGTCTTTTAATAACCGATGATCTCATTTCGTAGAATTTTCTCTGTAAGGCACTTTTTTGGTTATGTGTTGGGAAGCGTCTGTTGTGTCACAACAAATATTTCTGTGACTTGGAAAAAAAAAAGAGGCAAAATATCGTGAACCAGAAGGAACCAAACAGAAGTCAAGAAGTCCTGAGATCATTGGGTTATGAGGACATTCATGTGGGTCATCTGCTTTGTTTTGAGAAGGTATTATCCCTAATGGATATTAGTAACTAGAAGGAAGAAAAAAACTGCATTGTTTCTAGAATGATGAGTCTGAGGAGAAGGAAATGTGTGCTGATAGGATCTTCTAAAGGACTGTCTGTTACGGTGGATGGGTGAGAAATTTGGAGTCAGAAAATGTTAAATCAATACAGAACTAATTTGAGTCTAATCTTTGGACTCTGAGTTAAGTGTCTTGCCCAAGGTCTCATGTATAAGTAGCAGAGCTGAGAGTCCCACCCACATATTCTGACTCCAAATTCCATGGCCTTTCCATTGGGCCACACTGTTCTCTTGAGAGTTCAGTTCCCTCTTATAAAAAATAAGGTTGGATTAGATGATCTCTTAGGCTCCTTCCCATTCTAAAATTCTGTGAGTGCTAAAGCTATGCAATAAAGAAATACATTGAGAATATACGTGGTGGTGTTTCAAAATTGTGCCCACGTGTTGATGAGGCTGATTTTGTACTTCACTGAAAAGGTTGGGCCATAAATAATAATCCACTTTACAATAGTACCTTAATGTTTATAAAGCAATTTCCTTACAACAACCCTACAGGTTTGGGAATGCAATCTCCAAATGGTGTTAATTGACCAACCCAATGTCACACACTAAAGTCAGAGGCTGTAATGGAATTTACCTGATGTCCTCTAGGTGCCAAGTCCAAGGCTCCTTATATTATGCACGTTATTCTCTAATTAGCTCATAGTACCTTGTTTCTATGCTTTTCCAGTATTAAATTAATATCGAAAGTTATCCAAGGGGAAAGCTTAGCATAAATCTTGATTCCCTAAATATGGACAAATCAGTCAATAGTTAAAGAAATTAATTTGGGTACTATTTTTTGGAAGGACAAATACAGAAACTGAAGTTTAAATATTTTGGCTGTATAATGAGAAGATGGGACTCATTGGAAAAGACTCTGATGTTGGAAAAGATTGAAGGCAAAAGGAGAAGGGGATGGCAGAGGATGGGATGGATAGATAGATAGTCATGGAAGCAACAACCATGAGCTGGGACAGACTTTGGGAGATAGTGGGAGGATAGAAGGGCCTGGCACGTTATGGTCTATGGGATCAGAAAGAGTCAGACATGGCTGAATGACTAAACAACCACAAAAATGGACAACAATTCTTCTTTCAAAACAGCTGAACCTGCACTTTCGCCCTTTTGGGGTAAACTCAATCTAAGCTGTGGGAGACATTAATGAAGGCTCATTAGTATAGATGCACAGGCAAATCTAATTATTTCTCAAATCCACTGAGCTGCTCTTACAAAGTTTGAGAAAAAAATGCAATCTGTCCTACTGGGGGACATAGGAATGTTCAAACAGTGGCAGATGAAACGATCTGCTTGTAAACTTTTAAAAATGCCACTGCCTATGGCATTTAAAGGGCCTCTCGGTTATCAATCTCTTCTGCTTTGACTTTTTCTTATATCGTGGCTGCTGGGGTTTTTTTCCCCACTCTTTTTATGGTAACTTTAGAGTTTCATGTGAGTTCACAGAATCAGTTTCTGCTAAGGTTCTACTCAGCTACAGTTGCTGCAGAAGGTCTAAAAATCAGTAGGGGAGGCAATTAGTTAGCTAGTTATCATGCCTTTACTTAGTACATTTTCAACTGTAGGAAAAATGAAGGGAACCAAAAATATTTCTATAGAAATGCATGAGAGACTCTTCACTCAAAGCTCAGTGGTAGTGGATTCCAAAGCCGTCGTTATTGTCTATCATCTGTTATTATGTGACTACAAGGATTCATATTTACGTAGCTTTTTAAAAACCTGCTTATTAGATCTCTATCACAAGCTGGGGTTGGGGTGGGGGAATAGATGCAGTTATCATCCACGTTTTACTGATGAAGAAACTGAGGGTCAGAGAAGTTAAGCGATTTGCTTATCCTTGATCCTATATCCTTGAGACAGTATTTGAAATTTAGATTTTCTGGCCCCGGGCCTACTGCTCTGTTCACTGATTAGTTCAGTAGGAATCATTGTGTATGAAAAATGTCAGTGGGCATTTGCCATTTGAGATCTGGACGTAAACGGATTAAATTGGACATGGAATTCTTTTGTACACGTTAAGTGCTTAATAAATGCTGCCTATGGTGAGACCAAGCACCCAATCACAGATTCGTCAACATTTCCACCACATAGATGCATTCATAGACTTATTCATTCTTTTTCACTCCTATTTAGACATGTGTGAACAGGCAAATGAGTTCGTAGTTGAAAAGCTAGAAAGCTTAATAAAGGGAAAGTGATGAACTGGATACAGAAGCTATGTGCACGTATTAGGTCCTGATTAAGTGATGTCTATGGCAAACCAAAAAACCCAAAGCACTCAGTTACAGAAAGTAGAAGGTAGACGGGGGTTTGGTGGGAGAGGCTCATTATCTGTTAGAGTGTGTAGAAGAGCAGGCCACGTTGGTGTAGCAACCAAGGGCATAGAGCTCTAGTAACCTGATAAAAACCTTCACATTCCAACAAATTAGTCATTTTAGCCACAACCAGGTTCTGATTGGAGTCTTCTAAAATATTTAATTTCATCTACTTTGGCATGTCTGAAAGTCCAAGTTAGCTTTAACTAATCTTTCATGTTCGGTTTTCGACAATTTTTGTGGGTGCATCAAGACTCCATGTGAAAACTGAGCAAGTAGGTTACGTGTATTAAAGGCAGTCAATTATCTGATGGTTTTAAATTAGAGATACAAAATGGCAGCCAGAATTATTCTATGTGGAAACTAGAATCTGTGACAACTGGGTAAAAGTACAAAGTGAAAGAGGGGAGTCTGTGAACTGGTTTAGGGATTTTCCCACATCTCCCTAGAGTCTGCTGTTAGGAAACAAAATCAAGATTATAAAATACAATTCTTTCCATGCTTTTCTCTTGCTCTGAATTAAAAACCATCTACTGAAGATTCTCTCACTTCAAAACCCAGTCAGGTACTTTCTAATATCAAGGAAAGTGCCTGAAGAATAAATTGCTCCTATCAGAAATAAAGCATTTTACTTCTGCCACAAGCGGTGAGATCTGTGTTTATAAGTCTCTCCAAAGGCAACTCCATTTCTGCTCCTCTCCTCTCATTTTCTTTTGATGCATAAAACCTGTAGACTGCAGTGCTGTGATTGGATTCAGCTTTGGAGCAGAGTAATTGTAAATATTCATTGGAATTCAAGCTAGCTTCGCCTGGTCTCTCCTAAGGGCTCTGGAGCTATGCAAACAGCAGCGGTGGGTGCATTAGGCTCTGAGCCTGGAGGCTGCCTATTTCCCTCCCAGCCCTGAAGACCCCTTCTTTATAGAGAGCACATGCAGCGAGACCACCCCTAAACCCTCTTCCAAGCCATACTTCCACTTGCTTTTACTGTTCTCTCCAGGACTGCCTATTTTTGGCAGTTCTGTCCGTCTCAGTCCTAAATATGCATTAAAATAGAACCCTGTTCTTGCCCACAAATTTCTGACTATATGCACTTATAGAGTGTGTGTATACATACACAAACACACACATCTAGATGTGTGTATAAATATATTGTATTATATATTATATAGTAATATAAACATTATATATTTATATAAATATAAAAATATAAAATATATTGTAAATATATTATACATGTATGTGTGTATACATATGTATAAATATGTATAAATAAATATAAATATGTGTACATACATGTAAATATACTAGATTTATTCAGATAATTTTTTAGTTACCAAATACAGTGTATATGTATATGTATACAGCAGCTCCATAAGAACATGGCAGCAAGTACATATCCCTGTGCTCCTTAAATGCCCAAGAACCATCTATGACAACCCACATTTTTCAAGGTTGCTATCTAAAGGCATAAAAATGAAGATGAGCATTTTTCGTTTGGGACCTTCCTTTCCAAATTTTTAATTCAATGTTTGAAGATTTGAGTTAGAATTCTAATTTCAGTTTGGATTGCTTTAAAAATACAGTTATTTCCATGGAAATGGAGTTAGAAGGAATCTGCTAATCACTGTTCACACCTTGTTGAAATGCAACTGACCCACTCTCTCTTCGCCTCATCCTACTGCAATACTGCTTACCATGATTGCCGAATGTCACACAACCCTGTTTTTTGGGTCCCTGGCAAATTTACATGGGTCCTCGCTACTGCACTTCAAACCTTTTTTTTGTTCCTCAGTTGATTTTATGGTACTCTCTGAGGTAGCTGGTCCACACCTTCCCTCCTCAAACCTTTCAACTTCTTTTCTCTTAGCCAGGGACCTTGGCTTCTACGTTACTGAGAACATTGAGGTGATCCTTGGTGGGCTCCTCTTCATCCCCTACTTTACACCTCAAAGCCTCTACATATCCCACACTCATTCTCCTTTGCTCCAGTCTCTGAGGAAAAAGCCTCCCTTCTTGCCAGTGCCAACTTTGCTAAACTCCCCTAGATTCTGTACAGTGCTGTTTCCTCTAGGAGCTTGTCCCTCTTAATCCTTTCAATCTTAATTAATCAACTAATGAATTAATCCTCTAATCTTTCCTTACCTAGTGACTTTTTTCCTTCAATCTTCAAATATTCTCAAGTCTTAACCAAATTAAGATATCCTCCACTTGGCCCAGTCCAGCTAGCCCCTCAAACTATCATCTTATTTCTCTACCTCCTTGAACAAACTCCAAGAAAAAGTCACTAGTTACCTCCAATTAGTTAACAAACATTTAAGTGCTTACTATATGATAGGCAACATGCTCAGCTCTGGGGATACAGGGAAAGGCAAAAATTCAAAAACAGTCCCTGCTTTCAAGGAGCTTCCATATGAAGAGGTGATACTTAATACATACCAAGTAGAAGGAAGCTAACCTTAGGGAGGAAGGTAGGGGGTCTGAGAAAGGCCTCCTGTAGAAAGTATCTTTTGAATTGAGTCTTGAAGGAAGCAGGGAATGTTAAGAGGGAGAGCATTCTAGGAATGGGGGATAGCCACTGCAAATTCAGGGCATCGGGAGATGTAATATTAAATGAGAGGTGTAGCTGGATTACAATGAGAATAGATTGAAGATAAGAGCTGTAATGATAAGGGGGCAATTTGCTGCCCAAACCAGGAGGGGACAGGATAAAAGATGAATGTAGATGGATTGGCTTTGTCGAAAAGGGCTATTTTTTCATCTGACAAAGGAGTGAGGGAGAAGATAGTGGCAGGCAATACATGAGTAATGTAAGATGAAGAGGAGGACAGAAGGGAGAAGCCAGGTTGCAGAGGTTTTAGACAGTGTGAGAAAAAAGGACACTGAGGTTTCTGTTATATACATCATCACCCATTACCTTCTCAACCTCTGTAATCCAGCTTCTGAACCTATCAGTTGAAAAATTACTCCCTCCAGGTTTAGTGATTATATGGCAACTGGTCAACCTGATGTTTTTTCTTAAGGCCATTTAATTTTTCTGAAACTTTTTGACCGTCATACCCTCCTTGTAAATAATTTCTACTCCCTTGGTTTCCTAGGCACTAATCTTTCCTGGTTTTTCTTCTTTCGGACTGCTCCTTTGTTGAATCGCCTGGTGTGTCTTGTTCAGAAAACATGGGTACTCTCCAAGGTTCCACCATGGGCACTCTTCTCTTCTCTTGCTACATGGTCTTAATGATCTCATCAGTTCCCATGGGTTTACTGATCATCTCTACAAAGATGACTTATAAGTCTGAATATCCAACCTTCACTTTTCTCCTGAATTTTAGTCCCTCATTACCAAATATCTTCTGGATAAGTCCACCTGAATGCCCCAGTAGAATCTTAAAACTCAACAAGTCCCATTTAGAACTCATCAGCTTGCCTGCAAACCTGCTTCTCCTCCACACATTTCTATTTCTATTAAAACATCACTATCTTTCTAATTAACCACATTCAAAACATCGGAGCCATCCCTAGATCTTTTCTCTTCCTCATCCATCCTGCCCCCTGCCAAAGCTGCCAAGTCTGCTTGGTTCTTTCTCTATAACACCTCTCAGAGATGTACCCACTTTCCCGCTTACAGTGACCAAACCCTAGTCCAGGTTCTTATCACCTTACACATGAACTATTTCAGTAGCTTTTTAAAAATTTAATTATTTTTCAATTACTGAGCATTTATTTTTTCTCCCTCCCATTTCCATCTCCCCTACTGAAACAAAATCCTTACAATAGATATTCACAGTCAAGCAGAACAAACTCCCACATTGCCCATATCCAAAAATGCAAAGCTCATTCTGTGTATTGAGTCTGTTTTCCGCTTTCCAGAATTTTCCTTCTTGAATTCAGCATTGACATAGCTGTCAAAACCATCTTCCTCAGGCACAGGTGCCACTTCTCTGCTCAAAAATCTTTGGTCTTTTAGATAAAATACAAACCTCTCAGCCTGCATTTCATAGTCAAGTTCCAATCTACTTTTGCAGATATGCACACCTTCTATGTTCTAGCTAAGAGGACCAAGTAACTCTTCCCCTAGCTGCACAAGCCATCATCTCCATTTGGGGCCTCTGAACAGCTTGACCTTTATTCCTGGAATCTATTTCCTTCTTTCCTCCACTTTGTAGAATCCTTAGCTGCCTTTAAGGTCCAACTCAGGTATCACCTCCTACATGAAGCATTTGCTGATTGCCACACTTGTTAGTATTCTCATTCTCAAATTATCTTGCACTTCCTTATAGGTATATATGTTTTATCCTCTACCCTCCCCACACCCAGGAGAATGTAAGCTCCCTGAAGGCAGGGACTCCTTTATTTGTATCTCTGTTGCCTAGAGGCTTGCCCATAGTAAGCACATAATAGATATCTTCTTATCTGAGTTAATTCTGCTAAGCTAACCTAATTCCCAGTATGTTATGCTACACCAACATGCTGATGATTCACAAGGAGACACACAAACGCTTGATGGGTATAGTGGATCGAAACATATTGCCAGTAGCGACCTGTACACAAGAAAGTGGTACAAAAGACACCATTAAGGAAATGTTTGATCAGAAAAGAGGGATAGGTTTGAATTCAAATGTGGCCTCGGATACTTATTAGCCATGTGACTCTGGGCAAGTCACTTAACCCCTGTTTGCCTGAGCTTCCTCTTCTGTAAAATGGAGACTGTAATCCCACCTACTTTCCAGGGTCTTCAGGAGGATCAAATGAAATAATTGCAAAGTCATGTCCAACTCTTTGTGACTGGTTTTGGGGGTCTTCCCAACAAAGATACTGGAGTGGTTTGCCGTTCCCTTCTCCAGCTATTTTATAGATGAAGAAACTGAGGCAAACAGGGCTAAGTGACTTGTCCAGGATCACATGGCTAGTAGGTACCTGAGGCTAGATTTGAACTTAGGAAGAGGAGTCTTCTTGACTCAAGGTCCAGCGTTGTATCCATTGTGCCATCTAGCTGCCCCTAGCATGGCATATAGTAGGTGCTTAGTAAGTGCTGCTTTCCTTCCTTTTTTCCTCCTCAGAGTGAGGGACAACAGGTGGAGATTCCACATGCCATAAAGGTACCCCAAGAATATTAAAAGACCTACAGAAAGGACTTCATTATTCTGGGTAGATCACAGAACTATAGATTTAGAGCTATAAGGAACCTAGGAGGTAATTGAGTCCCAATGACTCATTTTATGGATGAGAGAGCTAAGGCCTAGATATTAAATGTTTTGTCTAGATTAGTCAATGACTGAGGTAGAATTCAAAGCTTGGTCTTACTGACTCTTGGTCCAGTACTCTTTCCACTGTTCCACACTACTGCCTAGGTCTTCTATGGCAGATTTAAGGAACAGTACTAATAAGGATGGTTCAGGTGTGCTTGGGTTTGATCATCACCAAGGAGAGAGTGCCACCAAGGCCATCAAACTACTGAAATATGAGCTGGTTATCTCATATCAGTGATATATCATATCTCATATCAGCTCATATCAGTGATATATCATATCACTGGAGGCAAGGCTGAATTCTTATGCTATTTTCTGATATGACTACGGAACTGGTTGCGTGATCTTGCCCAGGCCAATAGATATGTGCATTGACTAACAGAGCATAGACATAAAAATCACCGATAGGAATTGGCAGAAATAGTTTCAAAAAGAGACATAATTAATACTAAGAAATGCTATTACAAAAATCCATTACTAGCTGAATGGTTTGGCCTGGGTCAACAGATAGATTTCATGATCCAAATGAGAGGCAGACTCCTAAATTTCTGCTGAAGCAGTGAGCTTGCCAAGTGATAGTCAATATTCCACATCTATAAAAGAGAAAAACAAAGCACAAAGAAAGTAGATATGGGATCGTGCAATGAGTGAAGACCATGATAGATATCTGATAGAAAAGGTGTTTGTTGTTGTTGAGTCGTTTTGTCAGCTGTGCCTAATTCTTTATAACTCCATTTGGAGTTTTCTTGGAAAAGATGCTGGAGTGGTTTAGCATTTCCTTCTCCAGCTCATTTTACAGATGAGGAAACTGAGGCAAACAAGATTTAGTGACTTAGCTAGGGTCACGCAGCTAGTAAGCGTCTGAGGCTGGATTTGAACTCACAAAGAGGAGTCTTCTTGACTTCAAGCCTGATAGTCTATCCACTGTACCATGTAGGGGCTCCCAAAAGGGTGTTACATGGACCTTTTGTGGCTGATCTCAGATCCTAAATATGTGTTGGCATCAGAAGCCAAAGATGATTTTTTCTAAAAAGTGCTGAGATTTAATAATAAATATAACAGAGATATAATGAAACAATATATTAGGAAAAGTTCAAGGAAAAGAATATAAGACATGCTGCATGTCTGAAAGATGAAATTAATTTTGGCAAAAGCTAAAAGGTTACAAAAATGGGTTCTAAGACTCATCAATGACTGGATTGTCCTTTAAACGTAGAGCTTTTCGGAACACGATTAATATAAACAAACCGTTCCAGCAAAGTTAAAGGAAATCATGAAATAGTTATTTTTTGCTATCTTATCCTGGCCTCAGGACTAAGTGCATTCTACTCTTCCCTTCCTAAGAATACAGCTCCTTCTGTATTCCTAGTTCATTAGAAAAGGCGTCTGTCTCCTAAGCACTTCAATGGTACTGGTTTGGATTAAAGGAACAACATGGAGAGGTTCATTCTCCAAAGGGCCGACAAGTAGAGTTCAGCACACAAGTTCTTTAAGAAGTAATGGAAACCGAAAACAAGTAAATCTACAAGAAATCTGTCTTCCCATCTCTACCTCTTCTCCTCTCCTTATCTCCTTCCTCCAAGGCCTGCACTACACTATTCACTCCAAACCCCCAGGCATAATAACCACATGTCATACAGATGCGCTCTGCTCCATAGCTGGTATCTAACTGACGCCAACCCATTTAAAGTAATTTTGGCTGTTACGCGGCTGTCAGTAATGTCTTCATTTCCTGAGTTCCCCTCCCTATTGTCTTCAGAGCCCACTGGGAAGCAAGGAAATTGGTACCAGCCGACATGAATCTGGTACCCCAGGAAAAATTTTTTATTCTTGTACTTGCCAAATTAGTCCTCTTAGAAGATTTAGTATTGTGCCTGTAATTCCCATGGGTTATTTTAAAAATGTATCACTTAGACTTCTAATCCTCACTGATGACAAGCATTTGCTACACTCTAATTCAACTCTTATTCCAGTGATGCCATTTCAGATGCTAGAATGGGCAGTGCCTAAACCAAGATTAAGAGAGAGTCAACTTAGCAAATGAAAAGGAGGATAATAGGCAGTGTCCAAGAGTATTTTAGTATTTTGCCAAACGACTAGTAATTTAGTTCTTCTTTAGGACTTGATTATTCTGTGGGATTTTAATTTGTTGGACAACTGACTTTTCTTCTTGCTGTGGCTGTTCTGTCTCTGTCTCCTTTTCTCTCTTCTGTTCATTAACCATTTGCTTTACCCGAGACTATTCTGGGCTCTCTGCTCTTTTTCCTTTAAACTCATTGCCTCGGTAAGCTCAGCACTTCCCAATGATTCAATGGGAAGGTAGAGGACTCCCAAATCTGCATCTCCAGCAGCTCTTTTCTCTATACATTAACTCCTTTGGACAACTCTTCTACTATCTTGGTTTCAAATATTCAGCCTTCTCTGTCTTCTGCTGGGATCATTTCAAATTTCCTAGCTGAATGGCCCTCTTCCTTTAGCAAATACAATTGTGTGAATCAGGTGTACTCAAGCACCATTTTCATTCTCCTGTACTCTCAATACCTATCTGTGATTTAACACAAATTATTAGGGCAAATATACTTCTTTACAAAATCAAAGAATCTCTGAATTGTAAGGGATTTTGGTCCAACTCATACATCCTGGGCCCTATTCAGTTGTCCTGATGAATACCTGGTCACTGGATCCAGATGGCTCTGGAGGAGAAAGTGAGGCTGGTGACCTTGCACAGCTCTCCCTCACTCAAATCAAAGTCAACTGCAAGTCATGTCATCATCTCCCTGTTGTCATGGTCCTCTTTGAGAAAGAAGGACAAAACACAACCTGAACAAGACTTTTTGCTATTGTATACCCCAGTTTCATCTAGCCTTTGCTTGAAGATTTCTAGTGATGGGCATCCCACTCTCTCCTGAAGCGGCTCCTCCTACCTTGCTACAGCCTTATTAATCTTTAGATAGTTTATGTTACATATCTGCTTTTCTACAACTTCCTTCTACTGCTACTAACTCCACTCTTTGTGGCCAAGCATAACAAACCTAATTCCTCTTTCATAGCCTTCCAACAATCAATCAAACAGCAAGAATTTATTTAGCACCTAGTATGTGCCAGGCATTGTGCTGTTAGCACTAATGACACTAAAAGAAAGTGAACCTTTAGTCCTACCCCTGAAGGAGCAAATACAAAATTTTTCTCTTTGGCATTCAAAGCCCTTCATAATGCAACCCACTCCTACATTTTCAGTCTTATTACACCTCACTCTCCAACACACACTCTTCTACTCAGTGACACTGGACTCCTGGCTGTTCTGAGAACTAGATGATCCATCTCTTGGCTCTGGGTGTTCTTTCTGGAATGCCCTCCCTCCTTTTCTCCAATTACTTACCTCCTTGGCTTTCTTTTAAATCTCAACTAAAATCTCACCTTCTATAGGAAGCCTTCTCTGACATTTCTTAATTCCAGCACTTTCCTTCTCTTAATTATTTCCCATTTATGCTGTATATAAGCTTGCTTTGTATATATTTGTTTGCACGTTGTCTCCCCCATAAGCTTCTTGAGGGCAGGTACTTTTGCCTCTTTTAGTATCCTCAGCACTTAACACAGTGCCTGGCACAAAGTAGACACTTAATAAATGTTTATCAAATTAAATCCTAATAACATGGAGTGATAAATCAAGAATAAAGCCATAGTAGTTTGGGGATATAAACTGGACCAGTTTTTCAGATTCCCCCAGTTAGTATTTTCTTCTTCAAATTATCATGCTTTTCCTTATATGTGTATGTGCTTTATTCTCCAACGAGAATGCAAGCTTCCTGAAGGCAAGGACTCCTTTACTTGTATCTTTGTGTCCTAGATCATAGCAGAGTGCCTTGCCCATAGTAAGCACTTAATAGATATTTCCTGATTTGAGTTAATTCTGCTAAGCTAACCTAATTCGCAACAAACAGGTGATTCACAGGCCAATCAATAGCTCCTGGGAAATAGCTGTTGTGAGCCTCTTAAGGCTTTTGCAACAGGGTGATTCTTTCTAGAATGCCTTCTCCATTCTTTTTGGTCATATTTTTTCCTCTCCCTCTTTCAAAGACTAAAGACCAAATCAAAACTCACTTTCTTTAGGAAACTCTCTGCTTAACCTAATCCTAAATATTCTTTCACTCAACATTACTAAAGAGGTTATACATCCAGCACGAGCCAAATAAATGTGCAATACTGTGTAGATTTGCAGTTCTAATTTTATTCTCTCATGGGAGCTGGAGGAGTGTAGTTAATTACATAATAAGCTACTTCAGGCTTGGGATAATGTCTTCTTTTATTCATTTGTTTGTTTGTTTTTAGTATCCTTCAGAAAAGGGTAGCAGTGCCTAGTTGTTCAGTAAATGCTGTTGACTCATGATTGTTCTACTGGGGACAAGACTGTTGACTTGTTGGAAAGAAAGACATAAAGAGCATGAACTTTTTTTAACCTACAGACAAAAGTATAGTTTGCCATACATTCAATGACTTCTTTCTATGGTTAATATATACTAACACTAATTTTCAAAAAAGGGTCTTTAGCTAATGCAGTAATTCAAAGAATAAAATCATCTTATGTTTTGATAGTTCAGAAGGATGTTGGAGAAGCTTCCCTAGGTAAGCCAAATGGTCTTTGTAGAGCCATCTTATCACAATTCTCTAATAGTTTCCTGATTGAGCTTCCTAGAAACCAAGGGTATATATATATAGACTACAAGTGGGGAGGTGGAGAAGAATGGACAAAAAAATCACATTAAACCTCTAGGGTTTATTTCCTAGACAATACACTTATTTTCATGGTGGCAACTCTTGTGATTATAGAATTACTGAAAACAAAACATAACTACACTTTAAAAGTCACAGCAATTATGGCAATTTTGGAAGTAGTGAAGCAAAAAAAAAAACCCAAAAACCACTGAAGAACAAAAAACAACAACTTAACCCCCAACCCAAACAAAACTATAAAAGGGGCTCATTTATATGCTTAAAAGTAGGACCATCCACTTAGGACTAGAATAGACCACAGAAGTCATCTATAGATCTCTCATTCTCCAGATGAGAATGCTGAGTCCCAGAGGTTAAACGATGAGTTTGAAGTTACATATGTCTTTTAGAATACAAGAGGAAATGGTGCAAGACCTTTGAACTTCAACTCAAACTCAAGTCTGATACCTGACTGTATAAATGAGCAAATTATTAACTCAGTACCCATCCAGTCGAGAAGCTGGCAGCATATTTTCTATGAAACCTGGAAGAGTGTGAGGCTTTGCCTTTGGCCTGGAGCCATTCAAAGGCCCAAGTAAGTAGGGAAAGGGTCCCTAGTGCTCACCACCATTTTAGCATGCTGCAGATCTGTGCTCATCTGGCACACTGTGGTGTTTTGCCTTTGCAGTTCATACTGGGCTTCTATTCTTTCTTCCAGTTTACATTGGTTTGAAGCTAGCTCCTTTCTCAAGTTGTGTTGCTTAGTCATAACAAAGGTCCATGCTGATGCCTTTCGATTAAGTTTCATAGGACCTGAGATTGATTGTGTTTCTTAATCTAGTAGAAAAAACCAAAATAATGCATTAATTTAACAAGAATTTATTAATCATCTATTCTGTGTTCATAATCATAAAATGAGAAACAAACGTTCTAAACACTGAAAACATTTTTTTTTGTCTCCTTGATTTTATGAAAATTCTTATTTTTGGAAATAGCTGGTTAAAAAAAAACTAACACCATTCATATCTGTAGGGGAAAAAATACAATGTCTTGCATATAGTAAGAACTTAATAAATGCTTTTTCATTCATTCAGTACTGTTCATATCTAGAATAAAGGCCTAAAGATATAGTGAGAACATTTGCTAATCATGGTAGGCATCAGGTCTTTAATCTCACCTTAAAACAATAGCAATTAATTTCTTTATTTTTCTGGAGGATATAAGAGCCATATATTTGAATTTCTGAAAAATCTAAACATTCTACAAGACCAGATTCATGAATTTGCAAATATTGTAATGGACTAATATGCTCTTCAACATAGAACTGAAAATAACCAAAATGAAGAAATGTGTAAGACAAAGACAAAGGCTGAAGAAATCTTTCCCAGGGGGTTATATATTCAGGAAACTCTCTTCTTTGCTCCCTTCACTTAGAGATCCTTTAAGAGTTTCCAATGTAGTCTTTTTGCTAAAGTCGTATCGGGCATTTGTAAAGTTCCTTGGGAGGAATAGTCCTGAGTATTTTGCTGTATGGAATTTGACAATGGCAATGACTATGATGATGATGAGGACAACAAATTTACTAAGCCCTTTACATATATTATCTCATTTGATTATCGTAACAACCCTGTGAGGTAGATGCTACCATTATTCCCATCTTATGGATGAGGAAATTAAGGCTTAAAGAGGTTAGTTGACTTGCCCAAGGTCATAGGATTTGAATGAAGGTCTTCCTGACTCCAAGTCTGGTGTTCTATCCACTGAGCCAACCTTGTCAAACACCTGGCCTGCCACCCACAATACTCCCCAGTCTGTCCCAAACCAGATTAAAATGTAATTGGGAAATATTTGACAAAATAAATAATAATACAACAGAACACAGATAATGTTAATCGTGTAGTTTTCTGAGTCCTTTTGTGACAGCTTAGTGGGCTTATTTCTATTTGAGTTTGACAGTGATGCCCTAGGCCATCTTGACTTGATTTTGAACACTCTTAGGTGTAGCTCAGTAATTCAGCAGAGGTTCCAATAGGGAGGACTGCTGCTTCCTTTTTTGTTGAAATTTGAGGGGACAGGCAGTAGTCATTCATCTGGATAATTATGACTAATTCTCAATTATTCAGGGTTTATGCACTTCGTGAATTTTTCCAGAATTGGTTATTTTTTTTCTTTCCTTCCTATATCCTACTTTTCGTTGTTTCATCATTCATTTGATCCTCCATCAAGGGGAGTAGATAATACAAAGAGAGGAAACACATATTTGTTAATTTCACCATCTGTTATGACAGTATGGATAAGAGGAAGGGGTAGGAACAAATTGAAAATATTAGCTAAAATGAAATTTGGATATTATCTGTGAATTTCGATTATCTGTCCTATTTATTTCCTGTTACTATGGAAAACTGAAATTGGACTATATTTCTATTCCAATTGGGCCATATGAAACCACCATCATCCCAAATTTCCCCCCCTGTTAATCGAATGGAGGAAAATAGAGTTGGATCTCAAATTTGTGATGGCCTATGATTTCTTTTTTGTCAAATTCAGAAACATCTCAGAACTAAGAAATGAATTTATATTTTGGACTCTCAAATCATTCCTAATTTTAACTTAGAATTTAAACTTAAAAAACTGAGTGTTCCTCTGGACTGACTGATGAGCAAACCTTCTCTCATGCTGAATATAAGTCACTTCTCTAGGATAGAAGTAAAATCTCTTCACTGATTTCACATCTCTGTTCATGTCACTTTGGGTGAGATATTTGGTTGGGTCTACGTCTGCTTCACAGGTCATTGGAAGTACAAGAAGAGTTCACAGCTGTCACTGTGAGCTTTGATTCATGCGTAGTACGCAAAGGAACTAAGGGAATATAACCCTGATTCTAGAGTACATAGATGACTGGAAGAAAACACAGTGGTCCTGTATAAGTCATTTTGCTAATTTTAAGAATTATAAGAGGACTCTGATTAATACAATGATCCATGGCGATTCCAAAGGACTCATGATGGAAAATCCTGCCTACCTTCAGAGAGAATTGGTGACTTCTACATACAGATTGAAACAGATTTTTTTTCCACTTTTTTCTTGCCTTTCTCCCCCTCACCCTGCCCCAATATGGCTAAGGTGGAAAGATATTTTGTATGATTTCATTTATGTAATGGGTATTGTTTTTCTTACTTTCTTAATGGGTGGGGGAGGAGATGAAGGAGGGCAAGAATTTGGAACTGAAAGTAAAAATTAAAAATTAAAAAAGAATTCTAAGAAGAAGAAATTTGGAAGTTATTTCTCACCTTGACCATCATAGGAGAAGGAAGCAGTTATAGGCCTCTGTAACTTAAAATGAGGTCCAAGAGAATCAGTCTTATTGCCTGATTCTCTGTGCATCTGTCAGGATATTTCACAATAGTTTAAAGTTGGTTCTCTTATCTGGCCAATGGGTCATAATAATAATAATGAAAGTTAACATTTATAGGGTAAGCCCTTTACAATCACCGTCTCATTTGATCCTCACAACAAACCTGGGAGGCAGTTGTTATCATAGCTGTTATTATCCCTGTTTTACAGATGAGGAAATTGAGGCAAACAGGAGTTAAGTGACTTTTCCAGGGTCACACAGCTAATAACTGTCTCAGGCCAGATTTAAACTCAGCTACTCCTAACTCCAAGCCTGGGGTCCTATTCACCCTAGCCTCAGGACCAATGAGGTATCACTCAGGATTTACAAATTAGAGAAGCTGGTACCACATTTGGATGTCTAGTACTCCATCACTACTGTGATATTATGAGTCAGTTTACCTTGAGATCCTATGGGATTATCTCTCTCTTTACAAGATCACACACATTTATATACATACATATATAATATAGAAAAAAGAGAGGTAGACCCTGCATAAACCCTGAAATACATACACATATATACATACACACATTTATATACATATACATAGAGAGGAAGACCCTGTATAAGCCCTGAAATACATATACACACACATATATACACATACTTATATACATATGTAGAGAGAGGTAGACCCTGCATAAACCCTGAAATACATACACACATATAAATACACACATTTGTATGCATATATGTAGAGAGGAAGACCCCGCGTAAACCTTGAAATATACATACACACATATGTATGTACACACACATTTATATACATATATAGAGAGAGGTAGAACCTGCATAAACCCTGAAATACATACACATATATACATACATTTATATACATATATATATACATATATATAGAGAGGTAGACCCTGTATAAACCCTGAAATACATATACGCACACATATACACACACACACATTTATATACATATATATAGAGAGGTAGAGCCTGCATAAACCCTGAAATACATACACACATATAATATAATTCAGGATTTATAAAGGGGCTATATATTTATGTATATCTATGTATATGTATGTGTGTATATATGTATGTATTTCAGGGTTTATGCAGTCTACCTTTCTTTATGTATATAAATGTATGTGTATGTGTATGTGTGTATGTATTTGAGAATTATTCAGTCTACTCTATGTATATAAATGTGTGTGTGTGAGTGTATGTGTGTGCGTGTGTGTGTATGTGAGATGCGTGTATGTATGTAGGAAGAAGAGCTCCTGGGAAGGAGATCTCCAAGCCTGGGGAGGTGAGGGAGAGAAGAATCTATTATTTAAATGACTTTGGTAAGTCATTAAATCCTTTTTTAGGACCAGTGAAACCAGAAAGGTGGGATGAGTGACATTTATTTTTCCATCAAAGGAAGCCATAAATCCCAAGTCTTCTTTGGCCCAGAGGTCTGTTCTCCCGGCTTCTGTGCTGCCCAGTCATTCATTCCCCAAAGCAATGACAATGGAGCTTTTCTCAGCTCCTGCACTGATGATTTATCCAGGTCATAGAGGGGACACCCGGCTAACTGGGGTTAACAGCTTTCTCAGTTTCATTTCAAAAAGACATTAGCATGGCGGCTGCATTAAATGCTGATATGCCAAATACTGATTCATTCACCTGCAGAGTTCGCCAGAAGGCAGGGACCTATTTGACAGACAGGTCTGAGCTTCCAGCCTTTTCCTAAAGGGCAATCCCATAATTCATCTCCCGGCGCTAAATTACACCTGACACTTCGTTGAAGACTTCAGGTACGTTCACTCAACTGCAATAAGCCTAAAGTAGGTTAATGTTCGAGAATCACCGGGATGTTTTTTCTCTTGATAAAGATATTTGGATCCTCTGCTTGTATTAGTCATATTAATATAACAGACTTAAGCAGAGTATAGTGAGACTTTGGAAGATGCTCATCTATGGATGTCTTTGTTTTCTCAAGGTGGAGAGACCAGCCCCTCTAAAAGGAGAAGATTACTCCTCTATTGCTTTTCATCAGAAAGACCTTATCACCTTATCAGACACCATCAGCAAGGGACTTGTAACCAGAGCTTCATGCCACAGTAATCTCCATTCTATGTTCACTATCTCAGTTGTCCCAACACTTTGTATTTCTCCAGAATTAGAGCTTTCGCCCCAAATACTGAAAATTGCTTGTCTAGACTATTGTTTTTTGAATCCCATTTTCCCTCTCTGTTATGGGAGCTTGAAGACCATAAAAAACTGTAGAAGAGTCCTTGGGAAGTTTCTCTCTACCTCTTCGAATGAACTAGCGGCTGATGGTGGTAGAAGCATGCTTGTTCTGAGCCCTTGACCTAAAGGTGCTGAAGTATTTCAGTATAACTTTGGTCTCATAGCAGTTTGCATTCTTCTTATGCACTCATATTAGAATTTGTATTATAGTTATCTGTGTACATACCTATCACCCCAACTAGATTGTAACCTCCATGAGAGCAGGAACTGGTTCTATTTATCTTTTTATCTCACTCAGCATACTGCATAGACATTGCATATCTAACTACTTGAGTGAATGAAATGGATGCATGTGTAAATGAGCTAACCCTGGCTGCCCAGAAAGTCATCTCGATAGAGGGAAAAGCAGAGAGGAAAAGGTAAGAAGATCCATGGGTCAGATTCCCTATTCTGTTAACACAGGGTTTTCCAAAGTAGCTACTCCTTCTGAGGGTTTGTGATTAAAGAGAGGAAAATTGGCAATAGCTTTGGGTACCTTAGTTTGAGGAGTACAGATGTCAAAGTTTAGAGAAAGAATAGATAAAATCCTCTGGGTTGATTCGTATGGAGAAGTTGCCCCAGAAGTGGCAGAAGAGGCTCTTAAGAATTAAATTCTAATAATATGAATGATTCCTGTGTAGAATTAATGGAGGTACTCTCCTGATAGACTGATCAGTCAACTGTATTCAAGGTCAAATATCAAACTCAAGTCCAGCCCAGATCTGGACAGGAATCTCTTCACCATCTTCTTCTGGATACTGTTGTTCACAATGAGCTTACAATCCATGAAAACTACTACATGTATTTCACATGAACTAGCATCCAGCTATTCCCCTCTTCCAATCTTGTATTTGTTAAATTGTTTTTTTGAATCTAATTGTGGGACTTCACCTTTATCTGTATTAACTTTTACCTCAGTAGATGAAATTTACGATTAGAAATACAACACATCGTTCTAATTTGTTGAATGATTCATCCAAAACGTTAGCCAACCATTCCAGGTTGGGATCATGCCATGAGCAGATCCCTGGGGAACTTTTCTAGAGACCTTCTTTCAAGTCAACATGGATCCATTGTTGACTATTTTTTGTGTCAATGAGTCTCAGACCCACCTAGATATTCTGATATCTGGTCAACATATATTGTCCTCAAGAATAGTATGATTTTGTTAAATATTTGCAAAAGTCTGCCATCTTTCCACTTTTTGAAAATGGGAACAATATTGTTGGTTTCTGGTCCTTCAGTACCTTTCTTACTTTATACAGTCTTTGAAAGGTCACTGACAAAATGTCCTTAATAACATCTAGTTGCTCTTCTAGTGAGCAGCTAGGTGGCACAGTGGATAGAGTGCTAGGTCTGGAATCAGGAAGACTCATCTTCCTGAGTTCAAATCTAGCCTCAGACAATTCCTCATTGTGTGACCCTGGGAAAGTCACTTAACCTGTTTGCCTCAGTTTCCTCATCTGTAAAATGAGCTGGAAAAGGAAATGGCAAACCACTCCAGTATTTTTGCCAAGAAACCCCCAAATGGGGTCACAAAGAATTGGACACCACTGAAAAACAACTTAACAAGTTCTTCTAGTTCTCTCTAATGTCGTTGTTATGAGACTGGTAAGCTGAAATCATTGAGGGTACCTAAATGCTCACTACCTGCCCCTTTATTTTGGATTTCAACTCAGGAACATTTTTGTTCTTTCCTTTCTAGTTCAAGAGAAGGATTCACTCAGCCTGTCTTGATTTTACTGTTGACATACTGTTTTGTTCCATAGGTTAGACACCATAGTCCATTATCTGTGCTCAAACAGCCTCTCTCAGACTCTCTAAGCCAGTATACTGACCGCTCTTATCCCACTGCATGCGTACAAAGCTATTGATTCCTGAGTCTTGGGTTTCCAGGCTCAAATATATGAAGTAAATGGTATTTTGGGAGTTCTGGAGGTTAGAGAGGATTCAACTGTGTTCTATACTTTATATGGATATAGAAACAAAGGATTTTAAGTACCTTAAGTTCCCTGTAATTTTTATCACTGATCTCAGATCCCTGATCTTCAGACCACACACGTGGTCCCAGAATTATGTCAGTCTATCAACGTCTGTGTATTGAGGACAGACTACCAAGGAAGAACTTGGAATGAGATATCACCTTTCTGTCCTTTAACTCTGTTGGACCTAGATACCGGTAGGATCATAGAGTACAGGACCACTGAGGGGTTGGAGCTAAAGCATGAGAAGACCTCTTCTCTTTATGTCCTAGTACGACATCTTAGTAGCTGTACCATCTTAGGTATATAATTTAATATCAAATGGGTATTCTTAAATAGTATTATCTTTCCCATCTATGTGCTAGGGTTACAATGAGTCTCCAAAGATATGATATAAATGAAAAGGTCATTGAAAAATTATAAAGCATTATGCAAATATAAAATATTATTCATTCAGTATATATTTATTTGTCCCCACTTAAGATATTTACCTATTGCCCTATTTTCATCTACAATTGTTCTCAAAAATGATCTGCATTGGTTGGTCTCACATTTTTGCAGGTTCATTTTTTTCAACTGTATTCTTTTGTTTTGTGAAGTGATCTTAGAAGAATTAAAATTGAATAGCACCCCAAAAGAGCAACTGAAGGGCATACAGTAGGCGTGAGGAGGGTGAAACATTGTATAAATAAGGAATTAGGCTGCAGAAACAGTATAAAGTATAAATTAAAGAAATTTGTGACTGAAAAAGAAAACACATTGGTTGTGTGGTAAAAGCAAAGGATAACTGATAAGCTATATATCAGCCACTGGTATTTAGTGCTGTCATGAGAACATAAGGTCTTCAGAAAGTTGGGTGGATCTCCTTGGGTAAAGTTATGGGAGAACATGGATGAGAGTAACACCAGATAGGAAGGCACTAATGAATTATAATCTTCACCACTGGTGGGAATACCAACATTGACAAGATCACAGATCCACTGTTGTATTGGTACAGTGGTGGTAGTCTTTTCCTCCTTAATATTTTGCGCATGGATTCTTACTCTAAACTGGTGAAGGCCTTGGCTGCCATGTTTCTTTGTTCAGCGTGGTGATTATGTACTTGCTAGCTGACAAAGTTTTGGGGCTCTTTTGGCCTCCTCACCGTGGTCACTATTTTGAAACAATTATGCTTCCTCAATAAATAGTGACCATTGCGGTGGTTTAACCTTGGCCCATTTCTGATTTTTTTGAATCAACAGTTTTTTTTTTAAAGAGGTTGGGTTGGACAGACTACAGTCACACACAATATCTTTTATTCATCTTTATTTTTCCTTCCAGTTTGATATTTCCTTTGATCTTTGCTCTAACCGGTTAATCTAACTACACACATCCATCTGCTTCTAAACTAACTGACATCTGTTACTAGTCATTTCTTATCTGTTAATATAGAATGAATTTCATTTTTATGCTAACCGCTATCCAATATGTAGCATATCCAATGTCCTTCAGCTCTTTTCTTGAAGAAGGTCATTGTAGTAATGTTGCACAAGTATTGTGTGCTCTCTTCACTTCCTCTGCCTCATGGATTTCCTCTCTTCCCTCAAGACAAAGCTGAAGCTCCACTTTCTACATGAAGCCTTTTATGATCCATTCTTGCAAATGTCCTTTCTAAAGACCTTGTGTTTGCATACTCATATATGTTCTTGTATTTATCTACTTTATAATATATTATATATCATATATACTTTATGACTTCTGACTTCATTTATGGTCAGGATCAAATCAATGTAGAAGTATGTGCCAATAACTCACAGGTCATATATATATATATGTGTGCGTATATATACACATATACATATACATATTTAAATGTATATATACATATGTAAATGTGTATATACACATATGGGAGATGTGTGTACACACACATATACATACATACCTATATATGTGTATGTATCTCCCATAATAGAATACAACTTTGAAGGTGAAGATTGTTTCTCTTTTTAAAATGTGTGTCTTCAGTGCCTAGCACGGGTTCTGACACATAGTAGGCCCTTAATAAATATTTGTTGATTGGTATAAAGCTTCTGAGTATTTATTATAAGCTTTTGGCTCTCTTCATTTCATTGTCATAAATCATGTATTCTAACATTTTTTTTTTTACTGTCCATGAGTTGTCTGGGTGGTAAGAAGACTTGTCGTTATCAGAGGTCCCCTCCCCCATTCCCTTCCTTCCAATTCTCCCTGGCCATGGGCAGCTAGATTCCATGGGGTTGCCAGTCAAAAGGAGTGACATGACCATTCATACTGTTGGATAAGATGGGAGTCACCAACTCTAATCCTTATGGTGAGAGGGAGGGCTATCAGACCTTACCGTCTGACTTGATACTATATCATAAGGTCCTCTAAGCCTTACCATGTGCCCTGCCTCTATGTCATCCATTTCCCAGGGCACTGGTATCTTACCTACTGACACAGCCAGAGAACTCTTGGGTCTGGCCATCTGCCCTCCTCCGGAACCCTTAGAACTCTTCAGATGAACTTTCTTTTATATGTCATTTCCCTGAATTAGAGGGTGACCTCCTTGAGATCAGAGACTGTCTCACTTTTTACATTTGTATGCCCAGTACACATAGTAAGTGTTCAGTAAATTCTTTTTTCCTTTTTTTCCTCTCTTCCTCCTATTTTTGCTGTGGGATTTTCAACAATTGAGATGCATGTTGCCTTGGTTTGGAGGACTTTGTCAAGGTCTTCATAGAATTTCTTTCCTTCATCCTCCATAGTATATGAGTTGCAATTCTCTCTATGGTTACCTATTTTGCTCATGCTCATTATAACCACTGTATAGCAGACTATAGGCGCTTAAGCAATGATTGATGAATTGAATTAACTTGAAATTGCCAAATGCCCCATAAAATGATACATAAAATGATATTTTACCTTTGTATATATCATAAAATCTGTGAACTTTTTTGTTCACCTCTGGGAGGGCAACTTGAAAGACATCATTTCATTTAATTGAAACTTCTTTATGACTTCTGGTTTCATTTATAATCAGAATCAATATAGAAGTGTGTGTCAACAACTCATCGATCACCATACATACATAGATATATGTGTGTGTATATATGTATGTATAAAATACATATAGAAATAAAAAGTGTATATGGATATATGTACAGATATATACATATCTAAAATGTATATATATAAATGTGCATATGTACCTACATGAATGTGTATATATACATATATGCATACACACATGCAAACACTATATACATGTATATATATGAAACATATGCAAAGATTGCACATTTCGACACCAGCTGAATTCTTGTATGATTCTTAGTACCCTCTTTCTCATTACTCTATCGCCACCACTGTCACTATGGAATCAAAGGGAGTATACACGGGACTAAAGACCACTTTGTGATTTTTGCCTGTTTCACAGGTTGCTTTGGCAGAAAGATCTCTTACTTGGCAGCCAGTCTTATGGTTATTAAACTCTTCATTCTCAGGGAGTTGGCCATCAGCATAGCGGACTTGTAGTCTATCATTGGGTCTGGATTGGAAGTCTTTTTAGTTTTGTAGAATCCACTAAAGATTATGCTTTCCAGGAATAGTGCTTGAGACCGTGCCACTGTGAGGTATCAGAGTGAGACTTTGGGACCGACTTGAAATGGAACAGATCTGCTATTGTTTTGAGAGTGATTTGTTTTCATTGGTGATGATAGTGGAAACAAGATACACATTTGATCTTTGCCACCTCAGTACCTGATATGAGAGAGCAACATTGGATCTTAAACAACGGATCTTAAAAGAAGTGAGTTCAGGAATGGCCTGTGTGTGTGTGTGTGTGTGTGTGTGTGTGTGTGTGTGTGTAAGCTAGGTGGCATGGTGGACAGAATACTGGGTCCAGAGTCAGGAAGTCTTATCTCCCTGAGTTCAAATCCAGCCTCGGACACTTCCTAGCTGTGTGACCCTGGGCAAGTCACCTAACTCTATTTGCCTCAGTTTCCTTATCTGTAAAATGAGCTGGAGAAAGAAATGGCAAGCCACTCCAGTATCTTTTCCAAGAAAACCCTAAATGGGCTCACGAAACAGTTGGATACAACTGAAAAATGACCCCAAGAAATATATATGTATATACACATACACACATACATACACATATACATGTATGTATATATACATATATACCTACACATACATACATACATATAAAAATTTCCTTGCATTCCCTTCAGCCATTAATTTTATAATGTGATTTAAAAGAGCGATCACGTTTGTCTGGAATGATTTGTTCCTGCCATATCCCTACTGCTGCCTACTACCCTCAGCTCCATTATCTCCTACCTGTTTTTACTTTTTCACTTTTAATACCTGATTCATTATTTTAATAGGGGCTGAGGTTATATTTAACAGACGATAATTGCCAGGATCACTTTTTCCTGTTTGGAAAATATATATCACTTTCTCCCTTAGTTTTCTTTGAAAAGTGATGACTTAGCATAAACGCTATTGGTGGCTAAGTTTGTGAGTTTGATTCTCTTAAAACCATCTGTTTATTTCAATCTAGCAGGACGTACACGTGGAATTCTCTTTCATTCCTTCTTGCCCTCTTTGATAGTCAGTTTCAGTTCTAAAGCATGATGTAGGATTTGAGTTGTCTTACCTGAAGTGTTTGCTCAAGCTGCTAGCTTCTCAGAGACTCGTTTTCCCCCTTCCACCTAGGTAAGGCATCTGTTACATTCCACAAACTGAGAAAGATGCCAAACCCAGCACTGTCGCTCCGATACAACTTTAATAATCTTACTGAGCAATCATTTATACTTATTTGCAAAACCATTTAGTAAATACTTCCTTCACATATATGTACCTAGGACAATTTTGTTGTTCCCCTTAGGGATATTTCCTATCCATCTTTTATATAGCACCTCTGTCCCTGCCCCCAAACACACAGTGCTGCAACTGATAGGACTTTGAAGAAAATCAGTTATTGTAAGACGATGAGCATCTAAAATGTGAAATGGTTGCAAAAGTGCAAATATAGGGGAATGAGGATCTATGAAAGAAATAAGAAAGAAACACATATAAGACAAAACATAATAAACAGGTGTTGTAATAGTCAATAAACATTAAACAGATGTTCACTGAATTGAATTTATTACTACCTATTATGTGCTGAGTGCTACCTATGCTGTGTCGAGCATCAGAAATTCAAAAAGAGGCAAAAAAACAATCCCTGCCCTCAGAGACCCTGCAATCTAATGGAGGTGACAACGTGCAATCAAATGCATCAGTATACACAGCAAGCTATATACATATACAGGAGAAATAGGAAATAATTAAGAGAGGGAAGGCAATAAATTAAGGGGGTCAGGGAAGCCTTCCTAAGAAAGGCTAGATTTGAGCTGGGATGTGAAGGAAGCCAGGGAAGCTGGCAGGCAGAAATGAGGAGGGAGAGCCTTCTGGATATGAGAGACAACCAGAGAAAATTCCTGGAGCCCTGAGATGGAGTGTTTTGTCTGTGGAAGAGCAAGGAGGTCAGTGCCACTGGATCGAAGAGTACATGGCGGGGAATAAGGTGTAAGAAGACTGGAAAGGTAGGGCAGGGGCTAAGTTATAAAGTACTTTGAACATCAAACAGATTCTTTCGTATTTGAGCCTGAAGATGATAGGGAGCCACTAGAATTTATTGAGTAGGGGTAGGGTGACATAGTCAGACTCGTGCTTTAGGAAAACCAGTTTGGTGGCTGAATAGGGGATGGACTGGAGTAGGGAGAGATTTAAGTCTTGTAACAGTGAACTCTAGATAATGAGAAGCAGAGATCTTAGCCAAATGTCTGCTTCATTGAATTTAGCACTTGAGAAGTTTAAGGTTAAAAGTTAAGACCTCTTCCTCCAGATTAGGTTCCCAGTTCTAGCCTAAGCTATCGCCTCCCCATTCCATTATGCTTCCCTAATCAATGCTTCCTCCTGCTACATTGTTAGATGGGAGACTCTAGGGTGTCTTGACTTTCTTCTGTTTTAGGTTGGGTGTGGTTGTGTCCCTGTTGAGAGAAGCCCTCAGGGGCAGGTTCTCTTTTACTATCACCTGATAAAGTGCTCAGAACCACCTCAAGTGAGACTGAGATACAACATATAAGTGAGTGCAAGGTTATGGGGGTTTAACTTATGCATCTAGATTCAGTGGCTCCAACGAATACATGTTAATAGGACTTCTAGGAGCTGTGACTTTACTGGTGACAGTATTCCCTTCACTGATGCACATCATACCCCTTCTCCCTTTGATCAGATTATCTTTGAGAACTGCCATGACTGCAGATCTCTTTGCCATGTAGTTATGAGTCATGGTGATGAGACTTTACCACTTAACTAAGTTGGTCCTCAGAAAACAGGCATGTGGCCTCTCATCAGTCCTGTCCTTGAAAGTCTGGCTAGCTTGATAGGATTGGCAGAGTCCCCATGGCTCATGGTCTCAGAAGTGAAAACTATTGCCCGATAGCTGTAAATATAAGGTCAATGCAGTTAGAAATTTCTCATAAGGTTACTTCTCTGTGCATCCAGTCTCAGAATTATCCATCAGAAGGCATCGGAGAAATGTAAAGAACTAAACATATACAAAAAAAAAAAAGAACTAAACATATCTTCTCTTGCATGTCATTTCAGCTTCTGTTTTCTTCTTCTTTTGGATTGAACCTGGATTTGGATTGAATCCCAGTTCAAAAGCTCCCTCTATCAATGCAGACTTACAACTGTTCTTCACCTTATAATTTCAGAATGCTGCCTGGGATATCTAGATGTTAAGTGACTTTCCACTATGGGTTCACCAGTGATAGCTTATATTGTATCTCAGGGAAACACTTGAACTCAGATCTTCTTGATTCACAGGCTGGCTCTCCACCATGTCATGTTGGATTTCTCTCTCTACTCTGTTTATATAACAAATAAATCCGATTGAGGCCGAAGTATGAAAATCTTTTCATTGGTTGCCCTCACTAAGGTTCTACTTGGATGATTCATCATGGTCTAGGGGTGACCCCTGAGGCTCTCAACAACTAGGCCGCTTTAATAGGTCCTCCTAAGTTGGAAAGGAGTGTAATAGGCACCTAGTGATGGGTGACATTGCTGTTGTCCAAGGACCAGATCCAGTCTTGCTAAAGTCAGGGATTCATCATCAAATTCACTTCAGGGAAATGCATTTTTCAGTCATAGCAGCTCTTTTATAGAGGATAGAATGGGGATTCATTTTAGTGTTCTTTTCCTTCATTTGTTAATTAATGAATTTATTCATTTGTCTGTTTATCTATTTATTTATTTATATATTATCCATTTATTTTTAAAGCAAAGGACTTTTTTTAAGTTCTAAATTCTCTCCATCCTCCCCCCTTCTCCGAGCACCCATTGAGATGGCAAGAAAAACCAAACTGATTATAAATATGATTGTGCATCTATGTACATAGTACGTGTACATATATTAATGCAAAATAAATTTCTGCACTAGCCATGTTAAAAAAAAGTGAGAAAAAGAAAGAGAAAAAAATGCTTTGATTTGCATTCTGAGTCCATCATCTCTATCTGGAGGTGGATAGCATTTATTATTATGGGTCCTTTGGCACAGCAACTTTGAAGACCATTTACTAAGGTACGGAGGTGTGTTGGTAAGCAAAGTGGGCTCCTTAGCACTTAGTTCAAAAAGTGCCCTTGAAGAGTTTGGCTTTTGTTTGCTTTGAGTAATTCAGCTATTTCATTGAATCTTACTAAGTGCTAAGCCCCAGGCCCAAACCCCTATTAGGTGTAAAACCTA
>CM053625.1:338646901-338665825 GCA_028646595.1 Phalanger gymnotis
CAATCTAAACTGAGCTCCAGATTGACCCAAGGATAGGAAAAGTGGGCTTAGTTCAGAAAGTCGGTAATGGCAGATGAGCTCCCTTACACATTTTCAGCTCCCTTAGACGTATGGGGCTCAGCAAAGGGATTCAGACCTCTTAAACTTTCCAAGTTGCCCCCAAGCTTGGCTGCATCCATTTTAGGATAGAATCTTATTTGCGGAAGACCAGGATATAAAAGAAGTAGCCCAAGACCCAGGCTCGGGTTCCCCTAGACACAACATGTGCGCTATTTCTTCTTTATGCTCACAGCCATGTGGCATCCAGGATGAAGAGACAGCTCAAGGCATCCCTCTCTTACCCCTCCTGGGAAGCTGCTCAGAAGTCGACGTTCTCCACAGTCAGAAGGGAAGAGAGAACCAAGGGTGGGGTCATTCCCTTATAAATATACACTGTCACCAGCTCTTTCTGCTCAGCAGCCAATAAGGTGATGGTGTCATCACCCCAAAGTGCCAAGATTTTCAGTAACCGGGTGGAGCCAGGCAAACAGCTTTGTTAATGCCCAGAGAAGGTCCTGGCTACATATCACAGCACAGCTGGTTGGCTCATTGAGTTTCGTAAGTCTGATTGCTACCCTAATGTGCAAGTGAAAAATATGTTACTGACATGAAACTGGCAAAGTTCTGAGTAGTAATAAATGTGAAAGTTAAGAAGCATTGGGACATAGCCGAAAGAAGGCTGGGCGCTGGGCTTAAAATCCTGGCTCTAATGCTAGGGCAGCTAGGTGGCACCATAGTGCACAGAGCTCTGAGCCTTGAGTTAGGAAGAGTCATCTTTCCAGGTTCAAATCCAGCCTCAGACACTGACTAGCTGTGTGACCCTGGGCAAGTCACTTAACCCTATTTGTCTCAGTTTCCTCACCTGTAAAATAAACTGGAAAGAGAAGTGGCTAAACTACTCCAGTATCTTTTCCAAGAAAACCCCAAATGGGGTCACAAAGAGTTGGCCAGGTCTAAGCAATTGAACCACAATGCTTCCTAGATACGGGACCAAGGGCAAGTCATTTTCCCTTTTTTGAACCTCAGTTTCCTCATGAGGTTAATAATAGCTCTATACCTCCTTCCCAGGTGTTTGGGAGGAAAGCTCTTTGTAAACCGTAAAGCACTACATAAATGTGAATTACTATTGGAATGAATAAAATATGTAATAAGCAATTAGTGGTGGTGTTCAGTCTTTTTTCAATGTGTCAGACTCTCTGTGACCTCATTTGGGCTTTTCTTGGCAGAGATATGGGGTGGTTTGACATTTCCTTCTCCCGCTCATTTTACAGATGAGGAGACTGAGGCAAACAGTGACTTGCCCAGGGTCACATAGCTATTAAATGTCTGAGACCAGCCTGAACTCAGGAAGATGACTCTTCCTGAATCCAGACCTGGTATTCTATCCACTGTGCCACCAAGCTGCCCTAGTTATATAATAAAGCACCATTTATCTAAAAAAAAATTTAATTTCTTATTAAATAAATTAAAATAATTTAAAATAACATTTCACTGGGTCCATGGCCTCATTTGTATGGGTACTCTTTCTTTCTTTAAGAGTGTGTCATTTTTATTCAACAATTTTAAAGAGTATTTTGTTTTTATTTAGCAATTTTTGTTAATACCTTTTGTTTCTACATCACCTAAATTTCCTTTCTCTTTCTCTCACAGAGAGTCATCTCTTATAATAAATAATAAAAAAGGAGGGAAAATAATTCAGCAAAGGTAATCACCATGATGTAAAAAGTCTTATATACGATTTATACCCTCATCTCGGCAAAGAAACTGGGAGAGGTGCTTTCTTATATTTTACCTTTGGGGTTGTTTGGTCATTACCATTTTGCAGGATTCAGCTTCAATTATTTTGTTGTGACCCTTTTATTTACATTGTTTTTTTAAACCATTTTTTTCCGGTTCTATTTACTTCACTTTGGATTAATTCACATTCTTCCCATGACTCTCTGTGTTCATTGTATGTATTTCTTGTCGCACAGTAATATCCCATTACATTCAAGTATGATGACTTATTTGGCCATTCTCCAACTGATGCACCTTTATGGTGCTTCCAGATCTTTATTGCTACAAAAAAGTGTTGTTTCAAGTATTTGGATGTGTTGTTATCGTTCAGTCTTTCTTCAGTCGTGTCAGACTCTTTGAGACCCCATTTGGAGTTTTCTTGGCAAAGATACTAGAGCAGTTCGCCATTTCCTTCTCCAGCTCATTTGACAGATGAGGAAACTAAAGTAAATAGCGTTGAGTGGCTTGCCTAGGGTTTCCCAGCTAGTAAGTGTCTGAAGCCAGATTTGAACTCAGGTCTTCCTGGCTCTAGGCCCAGTGCTCTATCCACTGCACCATCTGGCTGCCCATTGGATTTAGATGGGACCTTTCATTCTGTCACTGACCTTCATGCTGTACACACTTGGCAATGGAATCTCTGGGTCACAGGGCTGGGTACACTTTCTACAAGTAAAGATTACCATCAACCCTAACGTTCTCATCCCATGCTGTTCTATTCTATGTCCTATGAATCCTCCACAGAGGACCTCTACCCAGGGCACAGGGACCATTCCTCTTGGTCTTTCAATATATCCTGGCTGCCATCCGTCCACTTGTTGTTCTTCCTTGTTCTTGCTGCATGACCAGCCCACCTTCAGTTCCCATTATTCATGTACTTGTGGTATTTCTCTTCGAGTCATACACTGAAATTTGTTCCAATCCACAGCATGGTATTTTTTTTCCCTTGCCGTTTGAGCCATCTTAAACTCAGATCTATACTTTGTTGTCATGTTGTACCACAACTTGAATATGGATGTTTAAAAGTTTGTGACTGTTGTTGCTGTTCCCAGGGAGCAACTGGGGATCATTGAAAGAGATGCTCAATTTCCCAGATCAGATCCAACCCAATCTCTACCTACTGATTTCTGGGTTGAGCTCACAGTCCGTGTGTAGTGCTTGCTCAAGACAAAGGTCCTAATCAACTAATTCAATTCAATGTATGTCACAGTTTAGGCAGTAGATACTTTTTATTAGCTTGGTTTTTTTATAGTGTGAACTGCAAGAGCTATAAATTTTGTGTGGCCATAGATCTCATTGAGGTGGCCCTCTGGCATTCTGGGGCTTGAAGCAGCCAAAATATTATCATCCGTGTTACCGAAAGTACTTGTTGGAGCTCATCATTTATTAGAGACAGAAGAGCATAGTGGGGGGAGAGCTGGTTTTGGAGTCAGGAAAACCTGGGTTCAAATCTTTGCCTCTGATACCTCCCTACTGTGTGACCTTGAGTAAGTCATTTCTCAGACCCTGTGGCAAGCTCTCTAAGATTATAGGTTGCAGAGAAAGTACTGACTTTCATTGGTAGGATAAGCCTACTTAAATGGGACTTCTCTGTATCAATGAGATCACAAGTCCAGACTCTATCCCTAACTGTTATCCATCCATCCATCCATCCATCCATCCATCCATCAACAAGCAGCCATAATCTCTATCCCATTTGGACTTTGCACAGGACATCCTGTGCAAATACCTTTGGGGAGCCTGCATCTCCTATAATTAAGCTTCATGTGATACTGATTATCAGAGGAGAATTGAATGAAGTTTATGTCTGTGGTTTTCATCTACCAAGGCATCTTGCATATGACCTATGTGAATTATTGTCAGAGGTCTGGCCACCAGGAAATGAACTCTGTTGGCCACAGGAACTCATGAAGAAAGCCTCCTGAGGCCCCAAGGAGCTATGATTTGCATTAGCATTGGCCCGAGTGCCCGCGCAGATGAAATCATGGATCCTTGGAGTATTAAAGGATGAAAAATAGCAATTAAATCCATTACCAAATCACTAGAAGGTGCGATGCTGTACTCTGAGTTCACGCTTAACCTATGCATGTTTGCCTTGGTCAGAGTAATGTGACTGGGGCCGCCACATGCTATTATGAGCTAGTGGAGCCAAAGCCTTACACTCTATGTATGAGCAATCCATAGTTTTGATTATATATAGACAGCTAGGTGGAGCCATAGGCAGAGTGGATAGACCTGGAATGTGGGAGATTGAGATCATATCTGGCTTTAGACACAGGAGCTGAATGATGCTGAACGAGTCACGTATCTCTATCTGTTTTGGTTTCTTCAACTGTCAAATTGGGACAAGGACAGCACCTGCCTCCTTGTTGTTGTGAGGATCAAATAACTGTGAAGTGCTTAGCAGAGTGGCCGGCACATAGTAGGTATGTAATAAATATTTTTTCCTTCCCCTAACCATTCTTGTGGGGGAGGCTTCACCAAGATTTGGCTTCAAGAATTGTACTGGAGGGGCACGTTGTTTGGAGGTGGTATCCAGTCACTGGGTTCATTTCTCTGCAGCAAAGTTGGAGAAAGCTGTATCTGTCCCCTCTGAGACTGAGAAACAGAGAACTAAACTCTGAAATGGCAGAGGAGTCAAAAGAGGTTAATGAACAAATAGGCCAACAGGACTTAATCAAGACAAGGTAAAAACAATCCATTCTTTCTTTCTACCTATTAGGTGGAAAGTTAGGTTATCATATAACAGAAAGCTGGATCTGGAATCAGGGGACCGACATGGGTTCAAAACTTGGCTCTCCCATGATACCCAGATGATCCTAGATGAGTCACTTAATCTCTCTTGACCTTAGTTTCTTCATTTGTAAAATTATGGCATAGCCACTAAGATACCTCTCAACTCGAAATTAGTCAAGCAATCCACCCGTAACCTACCTATCCGTACATCTTCTGTGTATCTATCTCTGCCCTGTTTTTCCCTTTTTAATTTTCATTATGTAAGAGTTATGTTTTATTATTTGTCAGAAGTAACTCTACTTTTTTCTATATTCCTTTTTATAGTGGTTTAATAACTGCCTCATTTTTTTGATATGCTTTGTACAAATGGTAGGTCAACCAGATGAGATTCTCTGGGATGATGTGGTGACATAGTCAAACTTCTAAGTGGAGTTTGTACTTGAGAGAAATAAAATTCTTTGTAACTCTACACACACACACACACACACACACACACACTTTGGCTTTCAGTATATCCAGCCCTCTGCATCAACTGCTCCTAGGCTCTAGATACCATATGGCCCCACCTCTTGTTTCCAAGAAGTCACTACTTTTACTATGTTCCAGGTCCTATTTAAGGGCTGGAGATTCTAGGAAAGGCAGAGCCACAGTCTTTTTCTTCAAGAAACTCACATTGTCGTGGAAGAGGCAACTTGTAAAAAATAGTACATCTAAGAAATGTGTAGCATAAGTGGGAGGAAACCTCAGAGGGAAGACACGAATATACCCATCTTACCTATTCCTTCCTTAGTGCACACAATTCTTCCCTTCTAGCACGGCCTACTTCCTCTCCATTAATCCATTTTCACCACTTTGGGATTCACCTTCTTAGAGAAACTTTCACATACCAATCCAGTCCCTGAGCCAATCCTTCATTTGTACTTCCTCAGTACCTACACAAGAAACTATGCCACCAGCTACCTCAATTCAATGGTTGTTTCATATATATGTGTATGTATGTGTGTGTATACATACACATATGCACATATATGTATGTATACATAGATATAGATACACACATACAATACTATACATATACATACATACATGTATACTTATAGCTTGTCTGCATAGCAAAACTGTAACCTTTTAGGTAGTGGGGAATGTGTCTTTGCTGATAATGATTTTATCTGTAGAAATGATGCAAAAGATAAGGCATTATTACCATCTACTTTGCTGCAGTGCCCTAAGGATCACAGGACTTTTCCATCTCACGTGACGCAGTTGAAATCTTCCATATTTGTTTTCTCCTTCATTAGAATGTTTCTTGAGAGGAAGAGATGTCTTATTGCTCTATTTGTCTCTCCAGCACTGACCACAATGCTTTGTATATTTTGTTGTTGTTGTTGTGTCCAATTCTTTGTGACCCTCTTTGGGGTTTTCTTGGCAGAGATAGTGGAGTGGTTTGCCATTGCCTTCTCCAGCTCATTTTACACACGAGGAAACTGAGGCAAACAGGCTTCAGTGACTTGCCCAGGGTCACACTGCTAAGAAGTCGCTGGGGCCAAATTTGAACTCAGGAAGACGAGTCTTCCTGACTTCAGACCCAGCACTCTATAGGCTGTATCAAGTAGCTGCCCCAAAGTAATAATTAGAGAAATAGTTAAAGTAACTATAAACTTTAATCTAACTTCCATCAAATTAGTGAAATTAACAAAAAAGGAAAATGGCAAATGTTGGAAAGGCTCTGGATTAACAGGTCCTTTAATATACTGTGAATTGGCCCAGACAAAATAATTCGGAATTATGCATAAAATGTTACTAAGCTATGCATACCCTTTGACCCAGTGGTACCACTACCAGGCCTAAACCTCAAAGAGATCAAAGAAATAATAATAATAATAATAATAATAATAATTACTGCCAATAATATAGCATTTTAAAGTTTCCAAAGCACTTTACATACAACAAATTTTTGGGTGTGTGTAGAAAAGAACTAGAAACTAAGGAGGTGCTCATTAATTGGAGAATGGTAGAGCAAACTATAGTATGTGAATGTAATAGAATACTATTGCCCCATAAGAAAAGATGAAGAGTACAATTTCAGAGAAACTTGAGAAGACTTATATGGACTGATTCAGAGTGAAATGAGTAGAACCAGTGAAGATGTTTATAACAACACTGTAAAAATAAACAACTTTGAAAAACTTAAGAACTCTGATCAGTGCAATGACCATCCAAGATTCCAGAGGAACAGTGATGAAGTGATGAAGAATTCTCCTGATAGAGACACGATGGATTCATTATACATATTGAGACATATTTTTGGACACAACCAATGTGGAAATTTGCTTGCTTGACTATGCATAGCTGTTAAAAGGGTACTTCCACCCATGGCTGAAGGGAGAAGGAGAGAAAATACATGCTTGTAAATTAAAACATAAAATTTAATAAAATAGTTTTCCATAGCTCCTAGGGGCAGATACATAAAAGTTTTTCATTAAATATTTGCTGAAGGAAGGAAGAAATGAAGAAAGGAAGGCAGGGAGGGAGAGAGGATGGAAGGAAGGAAAGGAGGGAGGAAGGAAAAGAGGGAGGAGGGAAGAAAGGAAGAAAAGAAGGAAGGAAAGGAGAAAAGGAGGGAAGAAGGAAGGGAATGAGAGATAAAGGAAGGGAGAAAAGAAAGGAAGAAAAAGAACAAAGAGATATCAAGCCTCTTAACAGTTTTTCCCCCAAACAGAATGGATAATTTTCCATCAGTGATTCTACCCTATCTTTAAGGCTTCTGCCTAATGTGGACTAGAGATCATTTCTATATGTGCTAGTGTTGGATAGGAAAACAAGTCAGCAGGGCCCTCTAAGTAATGAACAATGCATTATTAGCATATCCTATGATTTGTCCACCGATTCTTCTTCTCCAAGGGGTAAAGAATAGGATAATGCCAACACTGTTAACATCTTGAATATTCATAAATCATCCTAATTCAAACCAAGAGAATTATCCAAAGTTCCAAATTCCAATTTCAATTAGCAAAAATAGTCAGAATTGCCCCTGGCTATGACATAAGATGGCACTTGTATTCATTTACTTGGGCTAACACACCACTGACACTAGCAGGCTAGAAGCTAAGGCAGCCCTCATACACAAAACAAATGCTTCAGCAGAAATTAGATTTTTACCTTTGGTATCATGGATAAATGAGTCTTCCTGATTCAACTGACAGCCAGTAATCACATGGAATGATTCTGCTCACTTAAGATTCCTTCTGCAGCAGCCATATTCTAAAGACTGATACAGTATTGCAATTGGAATATAGAACCTGAAACAGACCTCTAGTTTCCAGATAGCAGAGGAGACACCTATCATTTTCATATGTCAGAAACCTTTGTCGGTAAACAGATAAGGTAGCTATGCTATTTCCTCCCACAGATCCATCCCTACCACTCTTCTTTCCTGGAGTATGGTCAGAAGGTGAGATCTACAGGAGGGTAGTGAAGGCTGTTTGATTTACCTCTTGGTCCAAGAAAGGTCAAATGTCATGTGAGAAGGAAAAGTAATATCTCCATTGACTTCTGGACCCCAAAGCATGACAATATAGGCATCTATGACCACAGTAAAGAAGGTGATACAGCTGAACTGTAAGGATGAGAAAAATAGCAGAAGCATATAGTTTAAAATCCCAAAGAGGGCACTTGCTTCTCTCCCATGTTGGGGCTGCCTGCAGCCAGCCCACAGAAGTAGGTCATCCATTACTGTTTGTAAATTAGCCCTCATCACAGTGCCTGGGGAGAATCTTAGAGGGCTCGGAGGCAGAAGCTTGTCACAGCCAAGCTGTGGGGACTAAATATTTTTGAGTGTGTTTAGGGATGGTTCCCCTGAGCTGTGAGTGCTCCCTAGGGGGAAACGGATCTTTTGGGTTGTGTTGTGCTGTCCATAGTCTTAGGCATGGAAAAACCCAAAGGGATTTAGCTATGAGGAATCCATGTCTCAAGGTCAGTGAAAGTTTGTCATAAAGTCAGTGAACATCTCCAAAGATCTGGGTCCTGGACAGTACTTTCTGAATCATCCCTTCTCCCTAGAGCATGCCTGTGTCAGAGGCCAGGGGAACTTGAGAGCATCTACCTGTTGACAGAAAACATAAATAGATGCCTTTGAAGGCATCTGCTTCTGTTCTGGTCAATGGTCTTGAGATTGCCACCTTAGCCCTTTCTGCTATGGTTGATCTGGGGCCTATTCTTAGGCCAGCAATATTCTATGTTAGCACTTAGATGATACCTTATGCCCTATGGATATACCTACTGTGTTTTATCCTGCTACATATGTTTTTATTCTAGAGTACTCTGAACTATTTGCACATAGTCAACCTGTCCAGTCACCACATTACTCAGTCAAAAGGCATTGATTAAATACTTACAACATGGCAGCCAGTATACTATTTGATGGGGATAAAAAAGATGAAAACATGGTCTCTGTCCTTGTTGTTCAGTTGTATCAGTCAGCTGGGCCATCTCCAGTCATCCTGTTCTATATCTGGCCACTGGACCCAGGTGGCTCTGGAGGAGGAAGTGAGGCTGGTGACTTTGCACAGCCTCCCTCACTCAAATCCAATTCAGTTGCAAGTCATGGCATCATCTTCCTGATGTCATGGTTTTTTTCGAGAACGAGGGACAATCTACATAATATTCCTGTTTCAGTCATATCCATGACCCCATTTGAGGTTTTCTTGGGAATGATACTGGAGTAGTCTACCATTTTCTTCTTCAACTCATTTTATAGATGAGAAACTGAGGCAAATAGGATTAAGTGACTTGTCCAGGGTCACACAACTAGGAAGTATGCGAAGCCAGATTTGAACTCAGGAAGATGAGTCTGCCTTTAAGAAGTGCATATTCTATTGGAGGAGAGACAACATGTAAATAACTATGTGTGTGTATGTGCATGTATATGTGTATATGTATGTATATGCACACACAAACAATGCATATATACATACATATATACACAAATAAAAATGTATGTACGTATGTATATACACACACATACAATAGCAGCTGGAGGTGGCCTGGGAAAGGCCTCTTGCAGAAGATTTTTGAATTCAGGCAAGGAAGAGACAAAGATGAAGAGGGACAGTGTTCCAGGCACAGGGACAAATGTCAAAGTCAAGGAGTCAGAAGATGGCATATTGTGGAGGAACAGAAAATAGGACAAGTGTAGCTGGATTGTAAAACGTGTGCCTCACTACTCTTATAGTCTAAGTTGAAACCTATTCCTCCTCTGGATGCTGTGTGTATTTGTGGGGAGGAGTTAACTAGGTTCTTAGGAGAAGGTTTTGTATTAACTGTCATTGTCATGTTATCTGAGAATAGTAGTAGCTGCCTTCTGGGGACCCAACCTGCCACTTTGAACAGAACTTGGGAAATGCTCTTCTTCCTCCTCTCTTTCCTCCTCCTCACCCTCCTCCTCCTCTTCCTCCTTCTCCTCCCCTTCCTCTTTCTCCTCTTCCTCCTTGAGGCTAATGACTTTGGTCAGCTCTGTCTTACTCAAATCCAAGTCATGCTCAAGTCATCACACTTGTGATGTCATTGGCCTGCTTCAAGAACAAAGGACAAACAACAACAACAATAGCTTATTTATGGATTAATAAAAGGCTCCCGATTATGTTCATCAGGTTTTTATTATTTATTATTGACTCCGAGTGGGCTCTGCAAATCTCCAAGTCTATGTACCTGCACATTTTATGACGGTAAAAGTCCTGCTCCGTTCTCATCTATCAAGAAAGTACGTTGTGTTTTGATAATGCACTACTTCAGCATGAAAATTGCCCTGAGTGCCAGGATGCTAGCAAATTGGACTTTGGAAGTTGTCGTGAATGGCTAAAGACTGGACAAAGGGTCAATAAAAAGAAATGGCTCTTGAATCTTCCTTCATGTACCCTGATCTGCAGGCCGTGCCAACAATTGTGCCAACAACGTCGAGGCCGTGGAGTTCTAATGGCTTTGACGTCTTAAAGGAGAGAATATTCTCGTTAGTTTAAACACAAAGATTAGACCAGGAATGGGGAACCTGTGGCTTCAAGGACACATGTGGCCCTCTAGGTCCTCAAGGGTGGCCCTTTGACTGAATCCAAACTTCACAGAACAAACCCCCTTGATAAAAGGATTTGTTCTATAAAACTTGGACTCAGTCAAAAGGCTGCACCCAAGGACCTAGAAGGCCGCACGTGGCCTCAAGGCCGCAGGTTCTCTACCTCTGGATTAGACTGTCCATTTGTGAGTATCAGCCTAGGAGCTAATACATGACAGAGTCTAAACTGCAAGATGATTCTTGAAGTAGTTGAAGCTTATCAGTTCAATGCAACAAACATTTGTTCCACACTAGACGGAATGAAATTCTAGAATACCTCCAAGGATATTTTTGCACCAATTGATGTACCAGGTAAGCACTCACTATGAGTTCGACACAGTACCGGAGATATGAACAAAGGAGAGGAACAAAGGGATCTGAGAAGCGACTTGCCCAAGAGAACCCAGTTCTGTCCCTGAAGCAGCATATGTTCTGTTTGGGGTGGGGTGGGGTGCAAAAGACAATGTAACAAGGTAGTGAATATGAAGTTAATTCTGCTAAATGTTTTCTTAGAGTTTTTATAAGTCATTTTGACACCCAAACATAAGCTATATTATTATAATTATTATTATATTATAAGCCCAAACATAAGCTATATTATTTTTCAATTATTTCCTGAATGTATTGCCCGAACTAGATTATAAGCTTCTTGAGGACAGCACCTATCTTACAGAAGTACTTTCGAGTTAGCCATATACTACCTCTCCCTTCCCCCATACACCTTGAAGCCATTCTGACCACTAGGATCACTTTGAGCAATTAAGCTGCCTTGGTAGCTCTCTCATTGAAAATCTTTATCGACACTCTTTTCCTTTTCCCTCCAGGGAATCATACATGTGCCATGTTCTCCCCTCTCCCCCTTCTTTCTCTTTCACTACTTAAAGCTCTGCTAATTTCACCAGAGGCCATTTTTTCCAACACTCTTACTTTTTCTGGAATTTTTTTTACCTCAAATAGTCCCTTCTTGTATCTTTGATCGGGGCTCTGTGCCTCCGTTCTGGTCTCCTCTTTCCTAAAAAATTACCTTCTCATCAGCTACTATTTTCTCCTTAGCTGTCCCATTCACCGGCCTTTCCAGTGCAATCCAATCCAGCCAGTGGACTGGTATTCTTTCCAGTACACACACTGTTCTTGTCCACCTCATCGCATTGGCTTGTGTGAGTCCCTCTGCCTAGAGGGCTCTTTCTACCATCTTTATTAAAATCCTATGCGACCTTCAAGGTCCAGCTTGAACATTACCTCGACCATGATCGTATCACAAGTGATAGCCAACAACCTATAAATTACAAGAACACTTAGTTAGTAGCCCTTATAGGGTACTTACCATACTTGCGTATTTGTACCCTATCTACCATAGTAGAATGCAATTTCCTCCAAGTCAAGAAATGTTTCTAATATAGCTTTGTTACCCTCACAGGGCCTTCCTCATCGGATGTGCTCAATAAATACTTGTGGAATGAATGAACTTGTATCAAGGAAAAGGGAGTTGTGTTGTAAAATCAGATAATAAAGAACCAGTATCATAAATTTCCAAAGTACCCAGATGTCTCCTTTTGAATTGCTATAAGATTTTCCATCCACCTCCTCTTCCTCCTCTAATTAAACCAGTTTTTCTCAAACATCAACATTCAAGATAAATACAAAATGGTTTTTATTTAATTCCACTGCATTTCTTTGTTGGTTTAAGTAAAAGTGTTGCTCCAGTATTTTTCTTTTCATTGCAAATGTTCGGTATTTCAATTCTATTACAGGCTTGTGTGGACTAGCCTGGAAACCTAACCAATAATTATAACATTGTTTCTTTGGGAAAATGTGATCCAAATTCAAAAAACAACTGATTGACAGGAACCATTTCCTGTATGTTTTCTGTAGCCCTTCCCAGTGTCTTTTTGGTGCTGAGCATAAGTAACAAATGAAGAAAGATTACTGAGCCAGGAGAAAAAAACCATTTGGGTGTTAGACCTATCTCGGCCACTAACTCACTGAGTGACCCTGAGCAAATCAGCTTGATCCTCTAAGTTTTGGGGTGGCTTCATCTGCAAAAACGAATTGGCGGCTCTAGATCGAAGGTATCAAACTCAAATAGAAATAGAGGTCATTAACAGGGCATAAGGATCCCTGCGGGTCATATATTGACTTAGTTTTAAAATGTAATATCCATGTTTTAAAAAAATTTTTGTTAAGCATTTCCCAATTATATTGTAATCTGATTTGGGTCCCACAGAGGAGTGTTGTTGTTTGACATCTCTGGTCTGTGTGATGACAAATATAATAACCCATGATTCCAGGCACTAATACATACTTTAACTGAATCGAAAATCCACACCAACATCCATTTCTCTTTAGCTCACATAAAGCAAATGAATTTCTAAATGGTTGTTTTCTTCTATTGTATTAAGCAATGTACATATACTATTCTTTAGTATGTCTGTGCCCTCCTTATTATAAGCAATTATTTCCCAATCACACCCTTCTTCTTGGGCCCACATTGGGTGGATTTTCAGTCGGTGTTTGGGCTCACTATGGCAGCATCTTGTTCTGATAAAGACTGGCTCTCAGATTTTCTGGTGCTTTCGATTCCAAGCTGAGGACGTGATGCCCGTTTACAAGCTGCCTGTCTCTTCTTGTTTAGCTAGAAGGGCTCTTTGCAGCCCCTCCCCCAACCTCCTTTTCCACTGTTCCTACAACTGCTTTTATTCAATTCAACACTTGAGGGAACTGCAGATGAAATGTCTCTGAATCTAAATTGCCAGCAATAGATATAACAACCTACTTTCTAGCCTCCCTCTCCTCCACCCACATTTTTCTGGATCTGAGAGTCCTCCAGCACATGGCTGGCTGCTTTCTCTCCTGTTTACTAGCATGGAAGCTGTACTGTACATGGAAGTGAAAATAATGGCAGACAATAAAAAAAAACCCAACCTCATTAAGTGCACATTGGGTAGGGTAGAACAGAATGTGCCTGGGCAATAGGCTGCTGAGCACACACAAATGTCGGGCTCTGTTCTAGCTGTGACCATAAGGTCATGAGATGAATTTTAAAACAAACCCAGAACTCAGGAAGGCAAATGAGCTCTGTATCCTTCAGAGTAGCGACTATGGGGGGAAATGCACTTATTTGGATGATGCTGTTATGGTTTAAAATGTGTCTGGAGCCCTTCTTCAAAAGCTGTCTTTGCTCTATTCACTTCCCATGAAGAACACAGTCTTTCTTCTCTAGTTACTATAAAGTTACACTTCAGAGTAATATAGAGAAAAGAACACTGGGTTTAGCATCAGAAAACCTAGGTCCCAAGTCCTAGCTCTGCCACTAATCAGCTGTGTGATCTTGGTCAAATCATCTTATCTCTTGGAGTTTCTGTTTCCTCATTGGTAAAATGGGGTCATAATATACCCCTAGGGGGGTAATCTCCAAACTTGCAATCTTAATTGAGGGTTTGAATCCAGAGTATGCTTGCTGCTTCAGGTTTTAGGGTATTTGGTGGATCTAGACTTCCACTACTTCGGCTAACAAGCCCCTACTGGTATGCATTTCACTAACCATCAGACAATAAACACAATTATCTCTTAGCAAAGGTATTCATTAAGATAGCATAGTGAGAAGAGTAGCAACAAAAATTCCCTTCCCCAACAAAACCTGGAATATCCTACTTTATCTATCTATCTATCTATTTTTAGAGGAGGGCATATTTTCCTATACACAGTGTCTGTAGGAAAACTAGACAGAAAGAGAGAGTAACATAGAAGTATGCAGTTATGTATGGAGTATGGAACACAGAATAAGTATAGCCAAGTCAATTCACACATCTGGAACTGTAGAGTCCTCATATCCTTTTTCTTCTTGTAAAGCCCTCCCTTTATAAAGCTAACCCTGGGGCACAGGGGGTGACTCACTTAGCTAGGCACCTAATGTCTTCTACTCCTTGCAGCTGGTGAAGGCTAACTCTCTCAAGCCCATACCCTAGTTCTCTCAAGTCCATAGCTATTTGCCTTTTTTTCCAACCAGAGTTTTGAAGGTTTTTTCCAACTGTTTCTTTTAAAACCTCCTTACAGTCTTTTTCAGCCTTGTTTAATGACCTCTCATGCATCTGTGTCCATCAGCACCTTTTGCAGACTTCTAACCGCCCCCCCCCAACTTCTGAATGATGGTCTGTCCTTCTGGACAATTGACTCTGCTCTGATGCTAGATGCCATCGACAATGGGGTATGGTGGTGAGAAGGAAGAGAGAAGGCCCTCTTCCTGCTTACTTCCTTCTGGTATAGGCACACAGGTCACAGTTCAGAACCACTCCAGGCCTTGAATTGTCAAACTGTGTCTTTTAAAGGTTACCTGAGATAGGGTCAAGCATTGTTGCTCTCTCCCAACTCAATCAGAGAGGTGTTCATACTTTATTAAGGTATAATATGGTGCTGAAGCCTTGTTCACACATCAACACTTCAAATCCCGTGGCTATACCAACTGAGCTGCTGGAGCCTTCTATGAAGGTCAAATAGAAAAAGCACACAAAATATTAATTGTTGATGACACTGCCATCTTCTCAGTCACCAAAGCTCATAACCCAGGGGTCATCCTCAACTCCTTACTCTCTCATACCCATATCTAATTTGTCATCAAATGTTGTTGATTCTACCTTCATACATTTCTTTTCAAAATTAAAAAAAATTAATTTTTATTTTTTTGTACATCTCTTCATATGCCTCCTTCTCTCCTCTGAAACAGCCAACACTCTGTTATAGGCCCTCTAATATTACTAACAACCTATCAGTTGCCAAATTTGATGATCTTTTCTCAATCCTCATTCTTTTTTTTTTTTTGACCTCTGCAGCATTTGACCATTCTCTCCTCATGGATATAAGCTATGTATACTTAGTAGAGGAAAGGTTACCTTTTAGGACAGGCTCAAGTTAAGTTGAGAACTGGGAAAGAGCTCCCTGAAAAAGGTAAGATTTGAACTGAGTGTCAAAGGGAGTCAGGGATTCAAAGAGTCAAATTGGGAGGGAGAATATGCTAGTCATGGGGAGTAGTGACTGCAAAAGAAGAAGCCTTTCCTAATCTTGCAGAATTCTAATGCTTCTGGTGATCACTTCCAATTTATCATGCATATAACTTGTTGGCACATACTTGTTTGAATGTCACCTCCCCCAATAAGTGTGAGTTTCTTGAGACCATGGACTATCTTTTGCCTTTCTTTGTATCCCCAGAGCTTAGCACAATGCATGTTGGCACATTGCGGAAGCTTAATAAATATTTATTGTTGACTAATAAGAGATGGAGTGTCACGTGAAAAGAACAGAAAGTAGGCCTGAATGATTGGATTGTAGAAGGCATGAAGAAGAGTAGAATGGGGGAACTGGAAAGGGAGGAAAGGGACAAGTTGGGAAGAGCTTTAAATGAAAAAAGACTTTCTATTTGGTCCTGGAGGATCTTTCTGTTCAACCTTAGATGATCCTCAAGGCAGGTAATGGGTACCCCTAGAGATTATTGTATAAGAGGATGACATGGTCATGCCTGTGCTTTAGGAAAATCACCTTGCCATCTAATAGACTAGAGTGGGGAGAGACTTGAAGCATATGGAGTCTAGGTGAGAAGTGATGAGTTGTTGCCACAATCCAGCTAGCAGCTTCTGTGGGGGTATAAGATCCGCCCACAGCCAGCACCCAGAAAGCTGCCAACAGCACAGGTTCTTTTGATCTGCTTAACTAGAGAAAGCAAGGTGAAGGGGTTTGGCAAGCTTACTTTAATTCAACATACAAATATCATTCATAGTTCAGGGAAAAAAGCCAGCACCCTGAACTTCAGAGCAAATTACAAAGTCAACAGACAGACCTTGTCTGATTCAAATCCCAATACATGGTTACTAGGGTTCAACAAAATCTCAGCATCCAGGTTTACAAGCTAGAGGGCTCCTTAGCTACAGCTACCCAGAGTCTCCTCATCAGCACCATCTCCAGAGCCCTGCACAAATGGCTCTGTCCTCCCTTCTTATAGGGCTTCAGCCGTCATCAAACGTCATCTGAATGACCAGAATTTAGGTTGCTATGATAGGTTCTTGAGTTAGCCCCTCCCCTTAGAACCCTGGGAGGTTCACATCCACATAGGTTAGGTTAACACCTAATGGGGCATGGCTCTGGAGTTAGCACCTCCCCTTAGCCAGCCCCACCTTGGGCCCCACCTCAGTCATCAATCCACACCCACATAGGTTCCACACCTAATAGGAGTTTGGGCCTGGGCCTTAGCAAGTAGTAAGGCTCAATGAAATACACTGAATTTCTCAAAGCAAACAAAAGCCAAATTCTTCAAGGGCACTAAGTGCTAAGGAGCCCATTATGCTTACCAACACATGAGTGCCCAAACTACAGTTATGTCTAGGTAAGTAGAGAGGATAATTATAACAATGGCAATAATAAAAATGATAGATCATATTTCTATTTCCCTTTAAGGTGTGCAAAGTCTTTTACGCACATCACCTCTTTTCATCAGATTTGGATGTATTGGAGAGATATTATAGAGGAAGAAATTATGAGATTTGGCAATCAGTGAGACACAAGATAATGCTGAGGTTGTAAACCTGGGTGACTGAGAGGATGGGGTGCCCTTTACAATAATAAGGATGTTGAAAAGAGAAGAGGGGTCTGTTTTGGGAGTGTAGCATTTCAGATACTTATAGGGCATCTAATTCAAAATATCCAACAGTAGTTGGAGCTCGGGAAGGAGACCAGGGCTGGATAATAGATCTGAGAATCCTCTGCATAGAGATGAAAATTGAATTCATGGAAGCTGATGAGATCACCAAGTGGGAGAGCATAGAAATAAAAGAGAAGACTCAGGACAGAGCCTGGAGAGATACCCCTAGGAAGCAGAGGCACCAATTGTAGACGGATATTTCAAGGAGTTTAGCTAAGAAGAGAAGACATATCAGACATAGCTAGTGGGTACAATGGGACCTTGGTTTTGTTGTTCAGTTGTTTTTTAGTCATATCTGACTCTCTGTGACCCCATTTGGGGTTTTCTTAGCAGAGATACTGGAATGGTTTGCCATGTCCTTCTCCAGCTCATTTTACAGATGAGGAAATTGAGGCAAACAAGGTTAAGTGACTTGCCCAGGGTCACACAGCTAGTAAGTGTCTGAGGAGGGATTTGAACTCTAGTCTTTCTGACTATGGGCTCAGCACTCTACCTACCGTACCACCTAGTTGCCCAGGCATGATAGGACCTAGAAAAGTTTTTTTCTAATGTTCTCTCCACTACCCCCACTATCCAACATTCTTGCTGCATTTCCAGTGGATGACTATAAAATGTTGGGAATTGCTAGTGTGTGCTGACCATGGATTTACTCAATTCTAGAAGTATAGTAATTAGGCCAATTTAATTTATCTTCTTTCAACCATTCCTTACTCACCTATTGCCCATATTATGACTCACCATGAGGGCCTCCAAAGTGCTGAGAATGTTACAATGTGTGAACATTTTTGGCAAAGAAACAATCTCTACTCATTCAATAAGAAAATATGGTCCCTCTAATATGAGTTTTATCATGTTCTCTGTTCACCAACTTCTGTTCTACAGTGAAAAGCACATTTTGTTCGTTCCCACAGTCAGTGGCTGAACGTGACACATTAGAACACATCTTCTAGCTAAAGTAGGAGCTGGTTTCTGAGAATTGTAAATTGTTGCCAAAAAGAAACAGAGGGAAGAGAACCTCTACAGATTCAAATGGTCTCTGGATATTGTCACAGAAGAATAATGACCTGTATTCTGTGCCGCACAAGGAATTAATGTTGTGTGACTCTTCTGTCGTCAAGCCCTAACCCCCATTCCCCCCTTCCTTCCCCAGATTTCATTCACATCCTCTACAGGAAGGAGTGGGAAGTGGGAAGCTGGGTGGGGGGAGGTGAAGCAATGCTTGGAGTCACATTCTTTGTTTGGGGAAATCTGCAAGCTCCTGCTGTTTCCATTTGAATGGCATTTCATTTTGTCCAGTTCAGTGTTTGCTGATTGTTCATGCTGTCTGGAAAAGCTTTGATTAAACCTCCTAATTTTCAGCTAAGCTTTTTCTTTTCTGCAGGGCAAGCCCTTGACCTGAGAGTATAGAAAAGTGGTCAAAAGGAAAATAACAAGGTAAGGAGAAAGGAGGGGAAAGCATTATGAGACCTGAAGGAATTAAAAGCCGCTAGAATTTGACTATGCCTGGATTCGATCCGTCCCTTGCAGATAGAGTCAATTTGCCCAATTCTTATGCTCCACAATTTTGATATGTTCAAAACTCTTTAGT
>CM053625.1:338666325-338706490 GCA_028646595.1 Phalanger gymnotis
TGTGTGTGTTTATAAATAAGAGTAACCATGCAATTATTTGATCTGTGAAATTGGAAATGGTCTTTCTAACTCATGAGGTTGGCATCCTTAGAGAATTTTAGAATCTCACAGAATCTTAGAGTTAAATGGAACCTTGGAGGTCATCTATTCAAGGCATACCTGGATAAGAATATTCTCTAGATCTTCCCAACAAGCAAGGTGATTGATACAGCTTCTTCTTGTAGATTTCGTTGAAGATATCTCTTCTTAAAGACTTCTCAAAAACATCACTTCATTCAGTGATGAGAGGTTCACTATTTCCCATTCCACTTTTAGAGAGTTCTGTTAGAAAGTTGTTCCTTATATAAAGGACAAGGGTGTGGGGTGAGGGTGAGGGTGGGGGTGGGGCGCGATCGATAATCAATTAAATCACTTCACAACACTGATAGTCTCTAATAAAATACTAGCCCCTATCCTTTTGTCGGTATGTAGACTTTTCTGGGCAGCTAGGTGGCACCATAGTGCACGGAGTGGCAAGCCTAGAGTCAGGAGGACTCAATCTTTCTGCGTTCAAATCTGGCCTCAGATATTTCCCAGCTGTGTGACCCTGGGCAAGTCACTTAACTCCCAGTTACCTCATCTGTAAAATGAGCCAGAGAAGGAAATGGCAAACCACTCCAGTATCTTTGCCAAGAAAACCCCAAAGGGGGTCATGAAGAGTCAGATGTGTTTGCAACGATTGAACCACAGACTTTTGTGTACAAACATGTTTGAATCCATCAGAAACTTTATAGGAAGTGCTTGATCATTTTAGAAATCCACGGAAGCCACTGGTTGAAGTGGAATAATGTTGTACAAGAAGCTTTTATAGATGGGTTGAAGAAACTTGTTCCCACCTGGGAGGTTTGTATGAAATAGCAAGCCAATTCAGAACCCAAGCTAATACTTTATGAAACCTTCCCCAGCCCCCCTGGGGTAACCCTAAATCCCGGAAGTGAGATAGAATACCTTGGCTCTGGGGATCTGACCTGCCTTTCCTGCTACATAAGAAAAATGTTCCAATCTACAACTTTTACTTATTCCTCCTAGTACTGGCCTGGAGGACCAAGAAAAAGAGCCTACTTCCTCTTGCACACGTAGCCTTTCAAATGCTTAATGGTAGCCATCTTATCCCATGACCCTGTCTTTTATTGAGGCTTCTTCTGATCCCTAGATATCACACTCTGTCCATACTCTATACAAGTCCTTGTGTATACAGAGTACAAAATCACAAAGTAATATGTATACAGTGTATACGTGTATATATGTATATAGTATATGCATGTGTATATGTATACAGTGTAAACATGTGTATACAAAGTAATATGTATACAGTGTATACAGAGTATAAAACCACAAAGTAATATGCTGTGACGTGGAAGGTTAATTTTGTATAAATTCCGGGAAGACTCCAGGACTGTAATGGGATTGAGCTGGCCCTGTCTTAGAAAGAAGTTGGGGAGGTCTGGTCTAATCGCATGTTGAAATCAACGATCTGAAACACTTCTGGGAGCATAAGGAAAAGGTAGAAAATATAGCCGTAGTAACCATGGTGACATATGGGGAAATGGGGTTATTCTCTCATGGCTCCATTTTTCTTTGGCTGATAAGTAATTACTCATCTATAGCTATTGGTTTTCCGTGATTTTTTTTCCTGTTTGAATATAAGTTTCATAAGGGTGGTATAGATACGTGTGTATATATGTGTATACATATATATTTAATGTATATAGATACATATACATGGGGCTGTGACATGAAAGGTTAATTTTTATATTATATGTTACATTATACATGAAGCAATATTATATACAACATATAATATAATGTATAATATGTAATTGTAAGAAATTAGCCTCCCATTTCTTTCCACTATATATCATACAATGTTTATGATATTATATATAAGATGATATATAATTATAAAAAATTAACCTTCCATGTCAGAGCCCCATATACATATTTATAAAATTATATAATAATACAATATATACACATATGCACACACATAAATTACATACATACATCATTTAAATTTTATACAGTAATAGCACAATGCTCTTCATACAAAAGGTGCTTAATACATGTTTTTTAATTAATGAATTCAGATTGGAAAAACTGTGTTTGAACCAGGCATGATGGGAAAATAATTTTGTGGTTCAATTAAAATACTAGAAAGTACTTTATATCATATTTGTAATTACATAATAAGTAATATTCTAATATAACAAAAAGCATATTATCAGAAAGGGTTGAAAATAGGAAACAGACACAATACAGAGTCAGAGAATCCTTGAGAAAATACAATTTAGGGACCTCCAAGTCTCACCAGGGCAGCTAGATGGCAAGTGGATAGAGTGTGGGCCAGGAGTAAGGAAGGCTCATCTTTTTGCATTCAAATCTGGCCCCAGAAACTTACTAGCTGTGTGACCCTGGGCAAGTCACTTAACCCTGTTTGCCTCTCTTTCATCATCTATAAAATGAGCTGGAGAAGGAAATGACAAACCACCCCAGTATCTCTGCCAAGAAAACCCCAAATGGGATTACAAAAAGCTGGATACAACTGAACAATAGAAAGTCTCACAAGTTTATAAAGCTCTTGAACACACTATTATCAAATTACTTATGCATCATTTTCAGAATAAATCATTCCCCTTTATATACCACTGCATAATCCATACTAAATAACTGGGTAAAATATTGAATGTTTTTTTTTTTGTTATGGTGCATGCTGGTCAGGTTTTTTTTTTTTTGGTGTTTTTGTTTTTAAGCTTTTTTCTTTGTTTTTTGATGGATTGGATTCCTGTCCACGCCCCCCACCCCCATATCATTACGTAAATGAGATCCACCCTTGCCTAGACGGCATAACAGCTTAACTAGTGAAGGCCAGTCTATCAACACCGCTAGGATCACACAAGCAAGGGAAAAATACAGAGGGGCCTCTTCTATTTGTCTGCCTGGCTCTCTGTGTTCAATATGTAGGAAAGAAAATAGCATGAAGAGATTTAAATGCTCTGTTTTGACAGGTTAATTAGGATTCCAATCTCAGCCTGCCTACTCCCCCTAATCTAGCAACGTCCAGGAAAGGTGGGCGACTGTCCCTAAAACGACTGTACAAGAAAATGTCAGAGATGAAGGAGGAGGGAAAAAATCAAGCAAATGGGAATGGTTTAGTAGAGCCGTAGCTGGTCTACAACTGAGACAGCTGTTCCTATAGCAGAGCATATCAAAACAGTTAACCGATAAAAATTTCTTTGCATAGAACTTAGAGACTGGTGGCTTAAGTCCTGTCAATCTCCACCTGTCCTACCTTGTAATCAATAGTTCCAACTGAGAGCTCTATGGGATGCTTGGTTCTTATCCACTTAAATTAGAGCTCACCCTCTGTATGAGATTTCCTAGCATGGGGCTGCCTCTGATATAGGCAGTGGTGTGCCAGGCTCTGACTTCTCCAAGGCCTATTATAAACACTCTTCTTATCGCAAAGACATCACCATGGGCAAACATTGGGATTCTTGATTCATACTCAGCTCTCAAAGGTTGAGCTATAATAAGGCATTGGGATGACTGCGGGCCCAGGCCTGTACTGGGAAATCACTTCTGGATATAGACCTATCTGGGGTCTGTGCTACAAATATCAACTGTTCTCTAGGCACATTCCTACTGACTTCATCAAGAATAATGGTCAGCCCAACGGAGCTGGCTTCACTCCTCACAAGGGATCAGGGCACTGAATGTATTCAGATTGATACTCTATTGATCTGGGGTATTCTGGAAGTGAAAGATCATTAGTGTTCACTTAATAGGCTGTAATATTAATATTAATTAATACTGTAATATTAATAGGTAATTGTGAAAATATATAAACGTTTTGTCTCTACAGTTAGGCTATAAATTTTCTTGAGTGCAGGGGATTTCATCTCTTTTCTGCATCTCCCACAACCTCTGACCCAATGCTGCACACCATGGACATTTAGACCTTTGTTGACATCACAAAAGCAGTATGATAGTGACCTTCTGAGGGATTTCGACCTGGACTTCAAGTAGGTACTTCTCCTGGAGCTGATTCTTGGCCTCTGAGTTCATGGGGACAATTTCAGGGGGAAAGTCTATGATAATCTCTGATATGCCCCAAATTTTTCTTTTTTTTCTTCCCCTGAACCTACAAAGCATAGAGAAGAAGCCTACACATTTATATGGGGAGTAGCAGGTTTATTTGCATGCTTTAGCACGAATTAGGTATCCACATAGAGTGGATTACTCAGGAAAAGCAATAGTTTTTCTATCACTTCATTTCGTGACAGTAGTATCTGTGTGTGTGCCTGTGCGTGTGTGTGCCTTTGTATGTGTGCATACGTGTGTATGTGTGTTTCTGCTGACACTAGACTAACTCAGAACATCTAACCTTGGCTAGGAGAAATTGGACTGAGCCAGTTTTCTCCCCTTTAGTTGGTTTTCTGCCTGCTAAGTGCAGATTTTGTGTTATTCACACACGTGGGTTCTATTTCTCTTTTGTGGTATTTTTTATTCTGTGGTTTTTATGAATGGATGATACTCCAAGGAAAAATGTAAAAGTTATAGTTTTCAAAGATCAGATTTTAGTGACTTACAGCACATATTGGTAGGGGGAAATAGAATGTTTCAAGAACCGTTTGAGTCCATATAAAAGCTGGGGTGGGGCAGTCAAACATGAAAAATAACATTGAGCATTGACAAAGTATTGCTTCAAAAAAGCCTAATTAATGCTCAGAAAGCAATCAAAAACATTCAGAGGGACCTGGTATCTGGGGACATTCTCTACAGTGGAACAGGCTTCCTGAATCTGGAAGAAAAGTGAGGAGACCAATTTAAAGAAATGGCTTCTAACTGTTGCCCTGAAAAAAAAAAGAAAACAAAAAACAAGAAACAAACCTTTTCATGGGCAAGACAATACAAAGGCTAGAGAGTACTGAAGGTTAGAAAAAAATTAATTTTTACTTATAAAACTCTTTTTTAAACTCAGCAATATAACAAAATCATTGTTAGAAGAATTCTAAGTAGGCCTGTAAGATCTGGACACCTTCATCAGACTAGACAATTCCAAAAAGTATTTGGGAGGTTTAAAAATTTCCAGTCTTCTTCTTTGAAGGAATGATGAACTCTGTTAAATATATTGACAATATTCAGAAGAAGAATTGTTCTACAATATAGAAAATTCCAAGTGGAGATAGAATGTTGCAATACAACCTTGCATCAATGTCACATGTGGTGAAAGGTTAAGAAATTTAATCCAAAAGCCGGAGATGAACATGTAAGAATTAAGATGGACTAAAGCCTCACAGAGCCTCACACTTACGTGTCATAAATACTTTCCTTGAGAAGGGAATCAAGAGATAGTGGACATTGTGAGTACCAAAGAACATCCCCTAAAATAAATTTGGCTACATTTTAGCAGGAAATATTGAGTCATTGTTATAAGAATGATTTCTGAACCAGTCATCTTTGTTCAGTCATGTTACCAACTTGTTAGAGCAAAGGTCAAAACCAAAGGTATGTGAGAAAAATAAAAATGAGAAGACACAAAATGCAACTTAGGCAAATCATATCATCTGAATTTAGCTGCTGATGTGGAAAAATGTGAAATTAGGACAAGAGAATAGACATTGACACAGATCATCACCATTTTTAATGAAATTAAATTAATATAATTCAACTGTCATAAAAAGAATGTCATAAGTGCCTAGAAACATTTGGTCTCTTTGCAAAGAAGAGAGATGCGGCAAACCAGTGCAACAGTGGTTTAGGATATAAACTATTGTTTAAAATTTTACAAGATGATGAAAGATTAAGTTATATGTCAGAAAACATGAGAGGCGGCTAGGAGTGCAGTGGACAGAGTGCCAGGCCCGGAGTCAGGAAAACACATCTTCCTGAGTTCAAACACCTCCTGGCTGTGTGATCCTGGGCAAGTCACTTAACCCCGTTTGCCTCAGTTTCCTCAATTATAAAATGAGCTGGTGAAGGAAATGCCAAATGACTTCAGTATCTTTGTAAAGAAAGCGGGATCATGAAGGGTCAGTCATGACTGAAATGATTGAACAACAACAACGTCAAACATTGATAAGCAGTGAAAGAGAAAGGTTGGTGAGAGATCCAACCAAGCTAATTTACCCTAAGGGTACCTAAGGTAGAAGAATGGAAAAGTAATTCATTTCTTGCCAGCTTTGGACTGGACTCTATCATGTTCCCAGAAAACCTCATTACTAAGAAACTCATTATCCTGCCAGATTGCATCAGTCTTGGTACTCATACATCATGAGTAGTCTCAGTATCTTCTAACTGGAGGACGGAGTAAAAACCTCCTCCCAAAGTCTCCATCTAAAGAGGGCTTCCAGGCCATCAATTTCTCCATTTCTCACAAACTGTACTCCTTTGGACTCAACTTCCTCAACCTCATCGTGCCTCCAAATTGGCACCTTTGCTCTCCTCACCCGACTGACTTACAGCAATAATGTAGAAATGTGTGTGTGCATATATCTGTATATTTATACACACACATACATATATATATATTTCCACAATAAACTCCATGTCAACGAAAGTAAAGCCACCACAACAGGTCTCAAACATCAAGTTCTCAATACGCTACATGAGCAAGCAATAACAGTAACCACAACAGTAATTTACAAGAACAATAAACATAACAAAGTAAAAACAAATATATATTTATAACATAAATAACAAAACAAATAAAAATAAAATCACAACAAATAAGAATTTATATGGCACTTTAAGGTTTGCATAGTGCTTTAAAAATACTATGGCATTTTATCATCATAAAAACGTTGGGAGAGGTAGGCATTATCATTACCCCCATTTTACAAATGAAGAAAATGACAAATGACTGAAAGATGCAGAGAATGACTCATCCTGCTGCACTTCTATTTTGTTGACTAGAAACAAGGAATTGATTTGCTAGAACAAAACGCTGCCTTAAAGGTTCTCCTCCAATAAGCTGCCTCCCCTGCATATGACAATCAGACAATATTCCGTGGAAGGTATAGTAACAGAGATAATTGTTCAATGATTCACTGATTTTTTTTTTTAGTGTCAAGCTAGGCATAAACCAGGAAAATATATGTTTGCCAAAGATATGTGCAATGGATATCATAACAGTTGCAATGGCTTCCCTTTAAATGGAAAAGGAATTTCCTACTGAGGTCATGATTCTCTAGATCAGGAGTTCTTAACCTGAGGTCTCTGGATTTGTTTTAAAAATATTTTGATAACTGTAATTCAATATCATTGGTTTCCTTTGGATTCTTATTTATATTTTAAAATGCATTTAAAACATTGTTCTGAGAAGTCTTCACCAGAATGTCAAAGGGATCCATGACACAAATAAGGCTAAGAACTGATTTAGAGGCTGTCTACAGATGACATTTTGCTTATTGCAAAGTTCTAAAACACTGCAGATTCTCCTAAATTAGATTCATAATAACAGAGAGAGAGAGAGAGAGAGAGAGAGAAGAAAGAAAGAAAGAAAGAAAGAAAGAAAGAAAGAAAGAGAAAGAAAGAAAAAAGAGAGAAAGAAAGAAAGGAAAGAAAGAAAGAAGGAGGGAGGAAGGAAGGAAGGAAGGAAGAAAGAAAGAGAGAGAGAAGGAAAGAAAGAAAGGAAGAAAGAAAGAAAGAAAAAGAAAGGAAGGAAGGAAGAGAGAGAGAGAAAGAAAGAAAGAAAGAAAGAAAGAAAGAAAGAAAGAAAGAAAGAATGAATTTGGCTTGTTCAAGTGAGAGAAACCAAGTGTATATAATGCCTTATGTCCATAAGAACATGTCTTGGATAGATATTGTGCTTGGGCCCAGAATGTCCAGTGGGAGGACAACGTAACCTCATCTAGCCTACTTGGAGAAGAGTAGGCTAGGTTGCCTTTGGGAATTTGTGCAGGGCTTTTAGGGACCCCAAGCTCCTCCCTGAAATATAGACTCATGTTTTTAGCAATACTCTTCCATTGATGCTTTGTGAATGCAAAAGTCATGGAATATTGTCTTTGAAGAATTCAAGTTGAGGGCCATCCAAAGGCCATTAGAGAGGTGTATGCATGAATAGGTTATAATACATTACCAATGAGGAATTGTATGGGAGAAGGGGGATAAAGGAGGGACAAAGGACTAGAATAGGAGGCTTATTTGTCATGTAGTAAGGAGGGGAGGATAAGCAATGGATTGCCCATCTATTCTATTGATAGTCATAATGTCAGGAGATATGGAGGAAGAACCCCATCTCCACTCTTTAACATTGCGCAGACCATTTTGGAGGATTTATCAGAGGACACAGCAAGAATCACACTGATTGAAGAAGCATAGATGAGGTTTGACCTATTTTAGAGGACTATCTGCACTGATAAGATCATAGGTGTTCTTTGGAAATTTTCAGTCTAACCAAATATGGTAGCTGTTCAGTTTGGCCAGCAACTAGACAATCACTCACCAATCAAAGTTCAAATCATTAATTTTAAAAATAGTTACTTAAGATACTTGTGAGTCAATCTGGCAAGAACTGATGATGTTGAGTCATTATGAACATTATCTAATTTCTAATGTTAGTCTAAATCTATATAAATCTGAAAACCAATAAAATAAAACAATTTCCAGTATAAGTATCTAATATCTTACCTTACAGGTAAAGTTTTGTCAAGGGAATGAAAATATTGAAGTTTCTTTATTCCTTTCTAGTGACCCTAAATTCTCATTTTGTCTGTTTTGAAGGGGATACTAAAATCTTATGAGGGAAGACATACATTTCATTATTTATGCTACAAAATAATCCTCTATTTTACAAAAGGATTCTCTGGGGTTCCTTATTGAATAAGTGTTTGTTTACAGCTCACTAATTACTTGAGAGAAAGATCAGAGGTCGGAGAAACTTAATGTCACTGTCAATTGGAGACTAATCAGAGATCATAATGGAAATCAATGATAAAATGGGATTCAAAGGCATCCTTAAAGGTCCTATCCTCCTGTCCTCTTTCCATAAGATCTCCTTTTTGGTGCTCTCATCTACTCCTATGGTTTCATATATCGCCTCTTAATAGATGACTCCCATCTCTCTATCTTAAGACTCTACTCTTTGTCCTTGAGGTCCATTCCTGAATCCCAACTGCAAAGTGAATTCTTTATTTTTCCTTTAACATATGATCCTTTGCAATTTTTTTTTCTGTTGCTAATGATGACAACTGTCATCCTCTTAGTCACTCAGGCCTTACTCTCCTTACTACCACCCTTGCTCATCTCTTAGTTCAGTTACTGTATTAACCTCCTAACTTGTCTTCACATCTCTGTCATCTTCATGTCTCTGTGTTCAGGTCCTCTTCTGCTGTCAAAGTGATTTTTCTAATAATCAGTCTGATCATAACATTCCCTTACTCAAAAACTTTGTCAAATGGATAAAATACAAACACTTTATCTTGGTGTTCAAGGACCTTCATGGTCTGGTTTTAACCTACTTTTCTATGCATCTTTCATATGGATACTTTCTCTCTTTGACTTCTGATCACTTATTTTATTCAAACTTATATTATAATTTGAATCCAGGTCTTCCTGTGACTAAGTAGTAAGCTCTTTAGGATATAGGGACTAAATATTTCATTTTTGTATTCTTTATGCTTGCCATGGTGAATAGGCACTTAAATAATGAATAGGTATTTAATGAATAGATACATAATGAATAGATACTTAAATGTTTGTTGAACTGAATTGTTGAATCAACTGCACAAATTTGAATGAATATACAACTTTAATAGGATCCGCCTCTCTCATAAAATGGCCTAAATTCATATTCCCTATTCAAGATTCAGATTAATTTCTTAATCCTTAATTTTCTCTAGGGCTTTATTTATTTATTTTTAGAGAGAGTTAATCCAATTTCAAAAAGCCTTTGCTAGTTAGCACGCCCAGACAAGATTTCATCCCTGATGGCAAATGCTTATAATGTCAGGAGTTAAAGCCAGAAGGTAAATTCAAACCCTGGTAGAATATAAGTTCTTTGAGGACAGGGACTAATGCCATTTTTCGTTTCTTAAGCCTCACTGTCTAGCACAGTGCCATGCACATAGTAGAAAATTAATACATTTTAGTAAAATGGAATCATGGGGTCATAGATTTAGAAATAGAAGGGACTTTAGTGATCATTGAATCTTACTCCAACATTTTACAGAAGATAAACAAGCTTGGAGAAGTAGGGTGACTTGCCCAGGTTCATACAGATATTATGTGCCTGTGGTGGGATTTGAACTCAGGTCTTCTTGGGTTCTAGGCCATGGCATCCATTATACCATGCTCCCTTGCAATCATTGGAGTAGATGAAAAACAAAAACTACATGCCCCCAAACATGCCTTCATAAATAGTGTTAAAACTTTACCTAACAAAAATGGTCTCTCTAAGACATCCAAATAGTAACTAGGATTCATTTTATTTGTTCTAACTACAGCATAGAAAAAGACAGAAGAAGATGCACTGGGATAACCCCCTTAGGATATCTGGCTCTGATTTTATTTCTTTTTGCCTGAATGAGCTTATTTATATGCCTCTTTGCAAAAGAAGGAATGTAGAGGTGAGGACAACCCAAAAGGGTGACCACTGAGGTCTTGGTTGTTATCCAGGCTTGGGGAAATGGGAAATGAGGATGTATGTTTCTGATAAAAGTATTTCCTGTCTCTATGTAAAAATACCCTCAAGTTTCTTTCCAAGTGATGCTGAAATGTTTTTATGCTTTCGCTCCAAAAATTGGATCTATGTCTTCAGCACATTAAACCATAGTAGATGCCATACAATCCCTCATATTCTAGACTAGTCTGTTTGAACAAGAAGGAAAATAAATAGAGGGAGAAGTAGGAAAGAGAATTGTGAATTCACCTTAGAATGCTGAAAGGAGGAGTAGATGAAGCAAAGTATGAAGGCAGCTGCAACCAAATGGTAAGATTCCTGATGTGACAAAACAACTTTCCCAAAGGACTCAATGATGACAATCCTTTAAAACCTTTGATCCCTTTCCTAATGGTATGGAAAAGCAGATGGATTTTTTTTTTAAAGAAGGCCTAGTTAACTTTTCAAATTTCCTCTGGAGAGTAAAACAGAGAGGAAGAGAGGCATGGTTTAATAGGTACTCTCCCTCTTAAATATCTATGATACTGTCATTCTATGACTTGAAGACTAGTGGTGTCAAATTAAAATGACAACAGATGCCACCACCAAACTGTACATAAGGATGTCTGGAGGCTGCATATTGACTTAGAAAACCACATGTTAACATTATTGGTGTTCTATGGTATTTTTATTTATTTTGTTAAATATTTCCCAGTTACATTTTAATCTGCTTTGGGTTATACTTGGGAGCCAGTGATGTGTTTGACATTCCTGTTATAGACTGTTTAAGAGTTGTATTTTTTTTAAACTTACAAGTAGTTCTAAATCATGTAAAAATGGCTTGAGGCAAATGGCCAGTGCATTTATGTAAGTCACACTGCAAAGCTGCCTTGAAGGACAGAGTAAGAGGTTTGTTTTTGACCCTCTAGGCAATGCGGGTCCACTAAAAATAGTGGAGAATGGGGGTGGTTGTGATTTACTATAATTTTTTGGAGAGGAAATAATTATTTTCAAGTCACATTAAAATAACTAACAATTACTAAGACAGAAAAAATTGTAAATATACAACTGATAATGGTAATATTAACCAAGATATACTGCCTGATTCATTAAACGAGGAGAGCTCAAGGCTGGGAAGTTTAGTTTCTCCATGTAGTAGTAAGAAATTGATAGAAATAGCAAGTATTTGTACTTGAATTTTAATGTGGCACATCACTTAAACTAGCTGTTTATTACCATTAAACTTCTAATTATGCCTTTCTTTCAAGAAAATGAAAGGAATCATGGTCAATGGAGCCCCACTTCTTACCCTCTATATGTAGGAGTAGCAACTTGCAAAATTTGTCCCTACAAAGGATGCGACAAAAAGAGGCTCTCACTTCTCCATCTGCACAGAAATGCCGCTACTCTAGTGGCATGTTCTTAAAGAACCTGATCCATTAGCTTCAGCTGTGAAGGCTTGAAAGGTTGCTAATTTGCCCAACCACACAGTAACTGCTATTACGCATACCAATTATAGCTTTCTAATTCCATTTTGGCAATAGCACAAGGAACCTCCACTTTGAAGATGGGGGAAAAAACCCACAATGGCACAGGAAAGAGGTAAAATAAGAAAGGTCAGAGGGCGAGAGTTTTCAATCATTGACACTTGAGTATCTCTACCGCTAGTTGCCTTTTGGATACAAAGGGAGCTACCCGTCTTTAGTGTTATATTATTCTCCAAGGTGATACTTGATGGATAGATTGGCTTTGGATAGGAAGATTTCAGTTCAATGCAAGGAAAAACTTTTTAACATTAAAGCTATCCCAAAATGGAATAGCTTTCCCCAAGAGATAGTGGGTACACTATCATGGATGGTCTTCATATTGAGGCTGGTTGATCACATGTTGGGATGTTGCCTTGAGGATTTCTGTTCAAATATTGGTTATATTCGATGACTTCTGAGGCCCTTTTTGACTTGGAGATTATGAAATTTTATGGAAGTTAAGAATAGTATGAGAGGAAGATTATTCTAAATGATTTGCACCAATTAGTCTAGCAGAGAATAGCCTTCACATCTTCTGACTTTCTAGTAATTTTAAAACCATATTTCTACTTATTAAATAATCGATCAAGAGCCCAAAATTAAGAAGGTTACTTTAAGACCTAAATTAACCTATAGTATCATTAATGTGGCTATTCTCTCTATTGGTATAGATTACAAGTCACTCATATCTTCTCATCTCCTGTGCTTTTTGTCTATGTTCTTCCATAGATCCTTCATGGAGAGCACTCTTACAATTCAATTCAAACATTTGTGAAGTACTTACTCTGGGCAAGAAACTGTGTTAGTGCTAGGGATATAAAGTCAGAAATGAAACAATCTCTGCTCTCAAGAAGCTTCCATTCTACTTGAAAGATACATGTACACAAATAAATGTGGAATAAGAAAAATTGTGGAAGGAGAGAACGCTAACAATGATGGGGACAAGTAAGGCTTTCTGGAGAAGATAGCATCTGGGTTGGACATGGAGATGAGGATGGGGATCATTCCAAGCTTATGTAAATGCATGGAGATGAAAGAAGAACTGTAAGGTTTGAGGAAAGGCTAATAATAGTCCTGTTTGGCTGAAATGTAGAGTACATGAAAGGGAACAGTATAGACAGTCAATAAACATTTATTATTAATAAATAATTTATTTTTATATGGCTCTTACCATGGGCCAGCACTGTGCTAAACACTGGGGATACAAAGACAGGTAAAGTGTAAAATAAGGTTGGGAAGGTAGATGGATTTGTGGAAAGATTTAAATATCAGACTAGGGAAATTTGTATTTTATAGGTTAAGAGGAAATACAGAAGGCAGTTATGTGTAGGGTAGACTGGATGTAGGAAGACAGTGATGAGACCATGACAGCATTATAGGTGAAAATTGATAAAGGCCTGAATTGTAGTGGTGACTGCAGACGTGGAGAGAAGGGGATAGATATTTTGGAAGCAGACTCCAATCAGTTGCCAAATATTGATTCTACCTTCACACTATCTCTTGCATCCATTCCCTTTACCGTTATTACATAGCCGCCATCCAAGTTTAGGCCTTTGTATCTCCTCACCTAGAGTATTACAATAAGTTTTTAAAGTGGTCTTCCTGCTTCAAACTCCTCCCCAGTCCATTCTCTACATAGCTGTAAAAGTGATAGCCCTAAATCGTAAGTCTAACTATGCTTTCCCCCAATCAATAAATTCCAGCGGCTTCTTATTTCTTCTCAAATCAAGTACGAACTCTTCATTTTGACATATTAAAGCTCTTTAGGATCTGGTGCCAAACTACCTTTCTAGTTTTATTATTATAAATTATTCTCCATCATACATGGCATAGTCTAGCCAAACTATGCCCTCCCTTTTTTCTATTCCTCACAAATAATATTCCATCTCCCATCTCTAAATTTTTGTACAAACTGTCCGCCATCTTTGAAATCAATCAACAAGCATTTTTAAAGTTCCTGTTATGTGCTAAGCTAGGTAGTAAAGACATAAAGACAAAAGTAAGGTAGTTGTTACCTTCTGGGAGCTTCAAATCTAGCAAAGGAAGGCTATGTGCTCATATGTGGGTAAGTAGATATAAAAAGAGATAAAAGGTAATTTGGTGGGGAAGGCACTAATAGCTGGGGAAATCAGGAAAGGTTTTATTTTGAAGGCGACTTCTGAGCTGTGCCTTGAAGGAAGCTGTTGATATAAGAAGCAGATATGAGGAAGAAGTGTGCTTCGGGTATGGGGGATAGCTAGTACAAAAGCGCGGTGACGGGAAATGGGGTTCGGTGTGTGAGGTACAGCTAAAAGGTCAATGTAATCGTATTGTTGTACGCACAAAGCAAGCAGTATGTAATACAGCTGGAAAGGCAGAATGGAGCCATGATGAGAAGGGTTTTAAATACCAAACAGAGTTTACATTGGGGCCGCCAGGTAGTGTAGTAGATAGAGTGCCAAGCTTGGAGTCAGGAGGAGTCATCTCCCTGAATTCAAATCTAGCCCCAGAAACTTACCAGCTATGTTACCCTGGATAAGTCATTTAACTCTGTTTTCCTCAATTTCCTTATTGGAGAAGGAAATGGCCAAACACTCCAGTATCTTTGCCAAGAAAACCCCAAATGGATTCACAAAGAGTTGGACATGACCGAACCTACCGAACAACAAAGAATTTACATTGATCCTATAGGTAACAGGGAGCAATCGGCATTTACTGAGTAAGGGACTGAAATAGTCAGGCCTATACTTTAGAAAAATCCCTGGCCACTGTGAGATGGATGGATTGGAGTTGGGGGAGACTAGAGATGAAGAACAATTGGAAGGCCATTCCTAGAGTCTAGACAAAAAGTAATGAGGGTCTGAACGAGGGCCTGAATGGTGAGTGGGGAGAAGGGAATACATAACATAATATATAACATAATAATGTATAACAGATGTTGTGGAGGTAGAAGCAAGATTTGGCAGCTGATTAGATAGGTGGGAGGAGTGAAAATGAGGAATCGAGTATGATTCCAAGGCTGGGAACCTGATACCCAGAAGGATGGTAATGCCTTGACAGAAATAGGGCAATTTGGAAGAGGTGTAGGTTTAGGGGACAATGGGTTCTGGATATGTTGGGTTTGAGATGCTCATGGGATGTGTAAATTGAAATGGGCATTCCCACCTCACCTCTGCCTCTTAGAATTTTGAGTTTCATTTCAAAGCTTAGTTCAAAGCTTCCTTCTATGTGAGGTCTTTCCTCATGCTCCCACCTGATTGAGCTGATCCTCTTCAAAAATGACTGTTTTATTATTATTATTATTATTATTGTTGTTGTTGTTGTTGTTGTTGTTTTTGTCCATGTCTACATGTATCCACGTCGTTTCCCCCCAAAGGTGGTAAACTCCTTGAGGTCAGAGGCTGTTTAATTTCTGTTTGTGTATCCCTAGTGCTTAGCATAGTATCTGGCATATAGTAGGTATTTGGTAAATGCTTCTTGATTTAATAATTGGTTATAATTGACAAGATTTGGTAAACGATTAGACAGAGGGGTTGAGGGAAAGAGTCAAAGATGACTTTGAGGTTAGGAACTTGAGTGACTGAGAGGTTGGTGGCATCCTCAAAAGGAATAGAGAAGTTTAGAGAAGAGGCAGGAGGGAACAACCAACAATGAACATTTACATAGCTCTTTAAGATTTGCTTTAGAAATATCTCATTTGGTCCTCACAACAACCCTGTGAGGTAGGTGCTATTATCATCTCCATTTTACAGATGAGGAAACTGAGGCAGACAGCATTTACATGGCTTGCTAAGTGTCTGAGGTCAGATTGGAGCTCAGATCTCCATAACTTCAGGTCTAGCACTCTCTCTACTGCCATCTCAATGGTTGGCATATGCTGAATTTGAAATATTAAGGGACTGTCCCAGAAAAAGATACCCTGCAGGTAGTTAATGACGTGTGAATGGGTCCAATATGCCAGAGGCTGTCCCTGAAGTATTAGAATAGTCTATGGGATACAGTACAAATAGGGTACTTCAGGCTGTCCACCTGTCATCCCTAGCAGCATGATTGGCTGTAAGGCCAATCAGTAAGTGAAGGATCTTTCCCACCCATTGAATAGGTCTTAGGTGGGGCCAACAAAGGGAGGCCTGATTAGAGGCAGGCCCACACCCTTTCACTAACTAGGTGTGAGGCCCCAAACCCATACCCTTTTTGCTAGTTAAGCTGATGTGGGCGTGAAGCCCTCAGGGCCCTAAGGGGAGCTGCTAAGACCAGAGCCAATGATATGTGCACTGAGTTCTAGTCAATCAGATGTGGGCTAGGACTGTATAAAAAGAGAGCCCAGAACTGAGAGCATCAGAACTGAGAGCAGCAGGATTCAGAAACAGACATCAAGAGGAAATTGAGGCAGAGGGAGCTACAGGAATTGGAATTCAGCCCAAGGAGAAGGAGCAGGAATCTACAGAGCTGCAGAAGAGAGTGCTGAGTGAGGAGTTAGGATTCCCGAGTGGTTGTTTACAGGAAGACCCTAGCAGGGGGGGAATTGCTATAATATTGTGTTATAATTTCCTTGTCGTTACATTGAGGTGGGCTTACTGGCTTTGGAATATTATTGCTACTATACGGAATTGGAATTACTGGTCCTGGGATTGGATTCTCTTGTGTCTAAATAAATGTTATACTTCCTCTGCCTTCGACCTAGAGAATTTCTTATACTTTGTGATTCTGAATCATTCATGGTCATCCTCGAGGTCATGAATCTTGCCTTATTAATATATTGGCCTACCCCTTGTTCCAATCATAAAGATCCTCAATGATGTCCTTTTGCTTGTGGGTCATCACCTGAACTGTATATTGAAGCCTACTTTTGCTCTATGACTGCATCTTTTCACCTCCCTGTGAATTGCCTACAACTTTGATTCTTTGAAGAATGCAATGTCCCAAGATTCATCACTATGCCACAATATTAGGGCAATACTTATGTTAAAAGGAGACAGATCTTTGTGCCAGAGAGCATCTTGGGATTAAGAGCACTGCAGAATACCTCAGATATGATCCCATCTGCTTGTCTCTTTCTCCAATTCTGGGCCCATTCCTCAGTCTACCTGCAGTACCTGTCCCAAGTCTACATACCAATGTACTCACTCAATAGGCTGGTCACCTGACAGTACATTAAATGGGCATTTTTCATCCATTTAGTCTTTCTCAATATTGGCTAGCAGGCCAATCTTTTGGCAAATTATGCATCTCATTGAATAGGTCATATGATGTCCTGAGCTTAGTACTATCACCTTAGTATCAAAACAGGAGCAACTGAATTATCTCACCATTGAGCGAGAATCCCTCTTGCATTTGGACTTCAAACAAAGTACTCTTCACTAAAAGTAGTATGCACCTGTGGCAAGCATGTATTTCTTTTAAATGCCTCACTTGACAGTAATAATCACAGTTATTGAATGGGGCTATCTCTGTGGTTACAATTATCAATGAATCTTGTATGATCTTTACATAAACATGAGATTGTCTTTATAAGGCTACACTTTGTTCTATCAAATTAAATCCTTTTTTTCCCTTTTGTAATCACCAAACATATTAGGATCTTATATCCTTTCATCCTATCAGTCAATTGTTTTGAGTGGAAAGATGTGGCCAATTAAAGGAAATTATTTCCTTAAGCCTGCGTATTTTCTTCTCATATTTTCATCAAGGATGCCCTTATAATTTTGTAGACCATTTTAATAAAGATTTTATGAAGATATGAAAGAAGGAACATTGATCAGAAGTTATTGGTGTTTTCTTGATTATTTTTTGTAGGTCCCTTCCCTATTTTGCTTTCTTCTCTTACCCATGTTATCTTATAATCTCACAGGATTTCTTTTTTTAATAAAATTTTTAAAATGTTTTTTATCTTTGGTTTTTACATTATCTTTATTTCTGACTATATCCTTCACTTTCCCCCTACTCGGCAAGCCATCCCTTGCAACAAATGTTTTAAAAAAGAAGAGAGGACAAAAAGTAATTCAACAAAACTAGTTAATACATCAACCAAGTCTGAAATTAAACACAAGTTTTCATACCCATGGACTGCAACCTCCACAAAGGAGGGAAGGATGTGCATTTCTTTGGTTCTTCTTGGGGGGGAGGTGGTGGATAGGTGGGGTACCAAGCCTGTGGTCATAGTTACAGTGTTCTATTTCTTTTTTCCCCATTTTATTGTTCCTTACTCATTTCAGTTATGTCTGACTCTTTGTGACGCCATTTTGGGTTTTCTTGGCAAAGATACTGGAGTGGTTTGCTATTTCCTTTTCTCTAGCTCATTTTACAGATGAGGAAAGTGAGGCAAATATGGTTAAGTGACCTGTCCAGGGTCATTGCTGTAATCATTGTACAAATTATTTTCCTGCTCTTTCTTCACTCTGCATCAGTTCAAATATTTTCCCACACTTCTCTACATTTTTCATATTCATTGTTTCTTATGCAAAATTCCCTTTTGAATGTGGGTTAAATCAGATTAAAATGTAATTGAGAAATATCTAACAAAATAAAAATACAATGCAACATAGACAATGTTAATTTGAGATATTCTAAGTCAATATGTTCCACATATCAATGTTCTACATTCCATCGGTATCTCTGCTTGGTTTGGATTCCAGGGAACATCATCACTCACCCAGAATAAGTAGGTGATCTTATCTTATCATCATGCTGAATGACTTAATTGTGAATTCTCAATTCTTTCTTAACACCCCCCTCCACCTGCAAGTTCCTCTGCCCTCTGATTGGAGGGCTGGAGGATAGCGCACTAAATTCCTCCCAAAGCTTTCTTTTATAGAGGCAACATGATGTGAGCTTTCTGGCTAACTCTTCACATCCCAATAGCAGCTTTTTTTGGTTTAGGCTCCACTAACATAATGTCTTCGTGCCTTGTGGTTTCTGCCTTCATAATTCGACTGAAATTTCTCTCTCCAAAGGTGCCAATATTATTTTTGTTTACATTTGTAATTTTTCAATGAGCAAGTATTTATTTTCTCTTCCTCCCAACTTCCTAAATGAACCAATGTAACAACTATATATAGTCATGCGAAATAAATTCCCACAATATCCAACTCCAAAAATGTTTATCTCATTCCCCATATTTTTGTTAGGAGGTAAATACCATAAATCATTATCAGTCCTCTGGAAACTTGGTTGGTCATTAAATTTACAAGAATTCTGAAGTCTTTCAAAGTTGTTCGTCTTTACAATGTCATTATTGCATAAATGGTACAGTCACATAAAAAATGCTCCAAATTACTAATATTAGATACTCAAAACAATTCAGAAGTCTCATCGCACACTTATCAGATTAGAAAAGAAGAAAAAACAAAAATGACAAATGGAGAAGCTGCAGCAAAATGGGAATTATGAATTGATTCTGTCATTCTGGAAAGCAATTTGGGACCATAGCCCACTCACAGAACTGGGATATCCTTTGACACAGTGATCCTTCTACTAAGCCTATATCCCAAAGAGATCCAAGAAAGAAGAAAAGGGCCCATCTGTACAAAAATATTTATATCAGCTCTTTTTTTTAAATAGAAAAGAATTGGAAACTAAAGGGCATCCATCAACTGGTAAACAGCTGGACAAATTATTGCATATGAATGCAATGAGATATACTATGCCATAAGAAATAACTGAAGGAAGAGGTTCAGAGAAACCTGAGAAGACAGGTATGAACTGATACAGAGTGAATTGAGCAGAACCAATGATCACTTAATTGACAAATCTAATGGTTTTCTTAATTTTTATCTGTCCTGATCTCTCTTCAACCTTTGACACTATCAAATGACCATCTCCTCCTGGATATGTTCTTTTGGTTTCCATGATAATGCTCTCTCCCGATTGTCCCCCTACCTGTTGGATCATACCTTCTCAGTCTGCACTGCTGTATCTTCATCCAGGTTGTATCTACTAACTGTGGGTTTCTCCATATGCTCTGGACTTGGGACCTCTTCCCTTTTTTTATATTATCTCACTTAGTGATCTCATCAGCTGCCAAGGTTTTGATTACCTTCTCTGTGTAGAATATTCCAGATCTACAATCTAACCTTTATATCTCTCCCATATCACCAAGAACCTTTTGGACTTCTCGAATTCGATATCCCACAGCTTTCTCAAATTCAACATGTCCAAAACAGAACTCACTTTTTTTTCTCCCCAAATGTTTCCCTTTCCTAAAATTTTCTATTATTACTGAGGGTAACATTATACTTCCAGTCACTCAGGTTCACAACTTTTATGTCCTCTGTAAGTCCTTCTACATACCCAATCTGTTGTCAAGTCTTTCTGTCTTTCATGACATCTTTCATATATGTTTCTTTATTACCACTCATATTGCCAACATCCTAGTATAGATCCTTATCAAATCTTATCTGGATTATTTTCCTTTCATTCCTATTTTTCATTATTTCCCTGAGATTCTCGGCATTTTGTTCCTATTTTGTCTATCTCTAAAATTATCCCTTTGGGACATCAATAGGTATGGCACTAAATCTGTAAAATAATTTAAGTAAAATTGTCATTTTTATTATATTAGCACAGCCTAACCATAAGCAGTGAAATTGTCTCTAATTTGCTTTCACCAATTTATTTCTTTGTTGCATTTTGTAATTATATTTGAGAAGCTTACTTTTCATTCTTATGAATTTTGAAATTACCTTTTATGCTATGATATATTTTTGGAATTAGAAGGGACTCATGATGAGGAAGCTGGTCTTTATATAGCATTTTAGGGCTCTACATAATCTCACTTGTAAGGCAAGTACTACAAGCATTATTATCCATAGTAAGTGTTACCAGAGACAGAATTTCAACCCAGTCCAATAATTTATCTACCTTCCCATGCTGCCTCTTTCTTCGAGATCATTTAATGAAAATCCCTCACTTTACAGATGAGGAAACTGAGACCCAGAGAGTAAAGACTTGAGTGACTTGACCAAGCTTTATGAAGAAATTTATTTTATAAGATCATGCTTTTATGTCATTTGGTCATTTGGCACTCAAAAATAAAGCAGAAATTAGCTAGATATTTCTATTAGTGTATGATCCTACTTATAGTATCATGTGATTTCTCTTTTCCTTCTCTTACAGAAGGGCCAAGGAGTTGATGGGTAATGTTTCTGCCCTGTTTTGAGATTCATACATCATCAGAAAGACAAGCCTACAGACTAACAGAGCTGTTCTTAATACCCTAATGGGGTATGAATCAGGGAAGCATGGGCAGACTTTCCTTAGAGGGGTGAGAGTGAGTGCCCCCCAGTTTTCCCCCAGTAGCACCTTAATCTTGTATTTCTCGACATTCAGCTCCTGCAGCTTATACATGTTTAAAAGATTTTTGCTCACACTGTTTTGCCAACGTGATAGATTTTATTCACCAGCTGGGATTTTCATGGGTTCTGTAGATTCCTGCCGCTTTTCATTGGGCTCAGGTCTCTCTCTGCTTCCCTCATATTAGTAATGATTCCAGAATAATGGAAAAAGGCTCAATTCAAGCTTCACAGCAATTTAAATATCACTTTTTATAGTTTTCTTTCTCACATTTCTACAGCATCCTGTCTACTAATATTAACACCACAGCTTGAGGCAGACATAGACCAATTTGCCTTTATGGATTCTTTGACCCCCAAAAGTCCTTGCTCTGTTTCTGAGCCCTCCAAACACAAAGCTGGCTTTAGCCCAATAAGCCTACCTACCTGTCATCTATAAAGGCAGCCAGAAAGAACTAGGGCAACATTGGCCCCCCTCCCCCATCCCATCCTCCACTCTACAAAGCAAATAAAAATATGGAAAATATCAATGTGTAAAAGGCCTTTACTTTCTCTTGGTACTCAAATACAAAACAAAACAAAACATATTTAGGAAAAATGTGGAGTGCCGGATTTCAACCTTTATTAGGGGAAACCTTTCCCTGCTGTTTTTCTGAAGTTGCCAGGGTGACTGAATGAAAATAAAGACTAGAAAAGTAGATGTAAGCTTACTGAAATCACAATGGCTGACATGGGAAATATAATTTGGATTCTTAATGAAGACTTAGTGGGCTCACGGTCGCTTTGTTTTCCCTTCTCCGTAAATACTCATTTGGTTAAATGGGTACGATAGAAGGTCATGGTTTTTCTCTTCCTGCATATTTAACATATTTTCCATATATTTCAAGCTCAGATAAAGCATCTGGAAGTATATATGGTCTTTGGAGTAGACAACTTTCCTCTATTCCCTTGACATCGAATGAATAACTAATTAGCCTGTTCTATAAATACATCTATACAGGGGTTTGCCCCTTCCACTTAATTCCAGTATGATGAAATAATAAATATGTGGAATAGGAAAAAGCAGGAAGACTTGCAGATCATTACTGCAGTGAGCAATTTATTTTAGGCCCTGCAGATCAACTCAGAAACTAGTTCTTTGCAGTACGTACTTGATCGTGCTAGTGGACACCTCACCCTTCTTTTCCTCACCCTGCTGGAAGCCTATTAATGTCCCATATGCTCTATTATAGAACTCTTGAGTGGAGTCTAGAGTGTGCCAGGAGGGCACTCAAAGGCCGGAATTCACACTGACCTTCCGTTCTTCTGGCCTCTTCATTATTATAATATTTTTATTTGAATGGAAATCAGCTCGTGCCTCTCTCCAAACTTACCCCCTCCCCTTCACACCATATCAGCTCAATTTCTTTCTCTCAAATTGAGGAGAAAGGGACCAGAAGAGGGGGCCTGATTCCAAATGGAGCTGCCCCCAGAAGGTATTCTCTCGTCCACGGGTCATTGAGTTGCCACACTCAGCAGTCATTAAAAGGATGTCGATGGCAGTAAAACATGGGGTCGAGCAATTAGTCTCTGGACAAGGTGTGGGGTGGAGGCAGGCAGTCCTGTGTGTGAGCGTGTATGCTAAATGGAAAAACCATGTTCTCAGTGCAACGCAAAGGGGAGGTGGCAGAGCAAAGTGCAGCTGTTGGACAGCAAAGATTTTTGAAATGTCTGAAAGGAAAAGGGGGTTGGGGGTGGGGTGCATAGTGGCATGCTATAATCTTACATTTCTTAGTCTTCATGTGAGACTTTAAATGAGCACCCTAGGAACCCCACACTTCATTTTCCAGGAGTCAAAGGGATTGCAAATGGATTCATCTGAACATTCTAAGCCCTGCAATTTATCTCACTGTGTTTGATGTTAGCAGGAAAGCTTATTTATTTATTTAAAATTACACAGGGATGTAGCACACTATTTAGAAAAAAAGAACTATTTGGGGATATGGTGAGAAACAAAAAATGCAAAGAAACCAACCTCCCACTCCCTCTACTTGTCGTGGGTAATGAATGAGGATTCTTTTGTTTCTACTCGCTTCAGAAAAAATGAAACAACAGGACATTTGCTTAAGATGCCTTGAATGAGCTTGAATGAGGGGATATGGGGGGAGAGGGGCAGGGAGAAGAGCTCTGGAATCCTGGAGGAGCCATGGTTCCAGAAAGGGTGGCTCAAGGTTTTTAGAGTTTTAAACGTTGGGTTATAATGGTGAACTCACCTTCCTGGAACACACAGATTCAAATCAAATATAGCCCCAGTATAAGGAAAGACGGAGCTAGTAATGCTTTAGAGATGGAAAAGCCTTATTGTTCTCCCCAAATGATGCCCATTTTCTCATTTCCTTATGGAATAGAGTATAACTAAATGACACATTCCCAGATAGGTTTTGCACTGGATAGAGTGCTTGTCTTGGAGTCAAGGAGACTCATCTTTGTGATTTCAAATCTCCCCTTAGACACTTATTAGCTGTGTGACTCTGGGCAAGTCACTTAACCCTGTTTTCCTCAGTTTCCTCAGCTGTAAAATGAGCTGGAGAAGGAAATGACAAACCACTCCAGTATCTCTGCCAAGAAAATCCCAAATGGGGTCATGAAGAGTCAGACATGACTGAAATGACTGAAAAATAATACTCACAAGAGGTGTATGTTTTAATGAAAAATGCACAGTTGTAACTCAGAATGTTCCCACAGGGGGAAAATGTTTTAAATGGGAGATTAGAACCTATGGTAGTAACAGTACCAAAATGTTGTTTCATTTCATGGCGACCAACATTCATAGACTAGTGGACCACAGAGTATTGGACCTAGAGATAAAAAAAAACAAAACGGCTCAAATTCTAGACATTAACTAGTTGTGTGATCCTTTGGCAGTATGTAACGTCTCTATGGCTTGAGTGGTTGTGAGGACCAAATGAAATAATCTGCTAAAGTGTTTTTATACACAGGATCACAAATAAACAACTAGATATGTCTGCTGAATTTATCTAACCCACTTTATTTTACTAATGAAGAAACCGAGGCCAACAACAATTAAATCGTCCAAAGCCCTAGCCAATAAGTAGCAGAAAGGGATTAGAATGTAAGTCTTCTGATTAATAATAGTAGTAGCAACAATGGCTAGCATTTAGATAGTGATTTGAGGTTTTCAAAGATATACGTTGTTCCATTTACACTGTGTGAAGTAGATGCACTTATTATCCCCATTCTACAAGTGAGGATACTAGGCCAACTTGCCCACAGTCACATGGCTGGTAAGTGCCTGAGACAGGATTTGAACTCATTTTCCTGACTGTAGACCACCATTCTCTCCACTATGCCACCTAGCACACTTTCCAGTATCAGTTTTTATTATTACTGCTATTGGTTAAGTAGACTTTTGTGGACTGGTTTGATAACAGCTATGGTCTCTAACATCTGGGAAAAGGCATTTTGAGTTTCAAATAACCAGTCTACAAAGAACTGTTCAGAAGATGTCATTTATAAATTGAAGACTGCCTATCATTTGGTCTGCATGCTTTTCATATCCTACATGGACTAATTTACATGGAGTCACTCAGTATATGGGAATCTTGCACACACCTCTTCATAGGCATTGGAGAGAAGTTTCTACAACATAGTTGACAATTCTACTCCAAGAACTTAGAAAATAAGAAAAACAGGTTTCAGCATCTAGAAAAAGTACTGATGGTGAAGTCTGTGGTGACAGTGTTGCCATGGAAAGATTTGGTGATTTTTTTTTACAATATCTACAATGTTCTAAACAATTTAAAGATATGCTTTTATTACAGTTATTGAATATAGATATTCAAGCCCATGAAGAAATCTTAGTGCTCTACCCATGGAAAGCAAATTGGTCTCCACTTTCAATCAATATTTCAGGGTTAATATAATAGAACATTTAATATTTAACTAATCTAAAGAGGCAGAGCCAAGATGGAGGAGGGATAGGAAGCAATGTAGCTGAGCTTCATTCCACAAACTCCTCCTAACAAATTTAGACAATGCATCAGACTGAATCCCAATGGGAAAATCCAGAAAAGGTCACAATGAGTCCCCTGACCAGGCTACCTCAGCGCAGGGAGATAGACAGGGAGGTCTGTGGACATCAGGGATGAGGGCTGGGCCAGAAACACACTGTGAGAGGAGCACTCCATTGCCTAGGGAGAGTCTATTCACTAGGAGGAAGAGGAGACTCCAGACCCATTCTGGGGCACCCCTGATGAGGTCAGGTGCTACCTGGCAGCTCTATATCCCTTTACCCAGTCTTAGATCACAGTTCCAAGGCTGGGTGAGAAAGAGACTTACACATGGGGTGGCCTCCTGGGTATGGAGGCCCTATATGGTATACTGAGAAAGGAGGAAGTTCAGAAGTAAGCAGCAGGAGTGATTCAGACCTCAGGTGCAAAATGGGGTCTCCAATGTCTAGCCCCATCTGCTGAGGAAATAACCAAAGAGTGAATCCCACAATTTTGTAGCTCTGAACCAATGGAGCTTTCTAGCTAGCTGATAGGGGCAGAATTCAGCAGCAATTTACTCTTGCCCAGAGTCACACCCAGATTAGGAACTTGCAGAGCTCAGACCAGGCAGGGCAGAAATCACAGTTTCCCCTGGGATCAGACCACTTAGGGAGCACTGAAAACTTGCAGGTCCCCTGCAATTCCTGAGATGCTGGAATGGCATAACACTCAATATTCCAAGAAAGTAGTTTCAGGACCAGCCCAGATCTTCCCTCCAGCAGTGCCAAAGAACCCAGCCCTAATACCAGATTCCTAAAAGAATGGGCAGAACTTCATCATAACGAGCTATTATGGTGGGAGGGATGCTCAAGGCACAGGCACAGAAGAGAATGACCGAAACATGGTACAGGCATTGTATCAGAGAAAAACAGATTGGGCATAAATTTATCTAGAATTCCTGGAAGAGATAAAGCAAGAGTTTAAAAAAAGAGTTAAAATGTTTTTATAATTGGAATAAGAGCACTTGGGGAAAAATTGGAAAAGAAGTAAGAGCTACGAAAGAAAGAACTGGAAAGGGAATTAACAGGTTGGCACAAGAGTTATGAAAACTTGCCCAAGTGACCCATTGTCTGAAAATTAGAATGGACCAAACAGAAGCCAGTGACTCCATGAGATAACAAAAAAAATATTAAGACAAAGTCAAAAGGCTGAAAAAAGAAGGAAATGTAAGGAATGTAATAGCAAACACAACTGATGTGGAAATCAGTTCAAGGAGAAAAATTTTAAGAATCATTGGACTATCTGGATGCCATGACCCAAACAAGGACTTAGGCGATATATCAAGTTATCTTAAAACTGTCCAAATCTCTTAGAATCAGAAGGTAAAGTAGAAATGGAAAGAATCCACTCGTTACCTCTTAAAAGAAACCTCCAAATGAAAACACCCAGGAACATCATAGCTAAAATCCAGAGCTTCCAGGCCAAAGGAAAAATACTGCAAGCAGCCAGAAAGAAAGAATTCAAGTTCTGAGGAGTCACAGTCTGGATGACTCATGATTTAGCAGCCATCACTATAAAGGATTGGAGATCTTGGAATGATATCCCGGAAGGCAAAGGATATGAGCTTGCAGCCAAGTCCAGCAAAACTGAGTATAACGCTACAGGGGGAAAACAGACCTTTAATAAACTTCCAAACATCGCTGATGAGAAGATCATTAGTTGAGGGAAACTTTGAAGTTCAAAGGCAGGAGTGAAGAGAAACACCAAGAGGTAAATATAAATGAACATTGATAAAGGAGCAAATAAAGACAAACTGCATCCATTCAAATGTGGGGAGATGATACGTGTCCTCTCTGAATCTCGTCGTCATCAAGAGAAATAGAGGGAGTCCAATTAGACAAAGCCTGAGAGTGGTTCTGCCAGGTCTTGATGATCTTAAGAAAAGAATGAAAAGATGGCAAAGAGGAATACATTGAGGGGAAGGAAAAGGAAGAGGAAAGTCACCTCACATAACGAGTGTGCAAAGAAGAGGAGGTGGGAAGAGAAGCTGATATCTAAACCTCCCTCTTATCTGAACTGGTCAAAAAGAAGAACACACGTAAATACCTACACAGAGTTGGGTACAGAAGTACAATTCATTCAACCTTGAAATAGGAGGGAAAAGAGAGAAAGGAAGGGGGAATTAGAAGACAGGTTAAAGCAGGGATTAGTCCAAGGAAAACAAATTCTAAGGATGTATAAAAATATTTCTAGGTCTTGAGGTGGCAAAGAATGGGGCATTGAGGGGGTACTCACAAATTAAGAAATATGAATCAATAGATTGACATAAGTGCCAGGCACAGTGTTAAGTGCTGGGGATAAAAATAAAGACAGTCCTTACCCTCAAGCAGCTCACAATCTAATGGGGAAGACAATGTACAGGGTGTCCCTAAAGTCTGGACGCACAGTTAATCTCATTAACATCTCATTAGCCATTTGACTGAAGACTGTGTTGTTCAGCAACTTCTTTTTCTGAGGTATGCTAAAGGAGGCGTACTCAAAAATCACAGATGCAACACACTTGATTGAACGCATAAAGAATGAATGTGCTAAAACTGACAGCAATGTGGAGTTATTACATTGAGTTCACGTGAATCTTGTAAAGTGCATCAAACTTTGTATCGCAAATGATGGAAATTGTATTGCAGATGTTATTCGTTAATATTCCAATTAAATAAAATGTTGTTGAAAATTTCATTCATTTCATTTCTTGAAAATATGCATTTTTGCCTATGTGTCCAGACTTTAGGAACACCCTGACCAAACAAATACACACACGGAAAGCTATATACGGGTAAGAAGGGAATTAATCAACAGAAGGAGGACACTAGAATTAAGAAGAATTGGGGAAGACTCGCTGTAAACAAAATGAGATTTTAGTTGGGACTTAAAGGAAACTAGGGAGGTCAGTAGGTAGAGTGGAGGAGGGAGAGCATTCCAGGCATAGGAGACGGCTAGAGAAAATGCCCAGAGCTGAGAGATGGAGGGTCTTGTTTGTGCAGCAGCCACGAGGCCAGGGACACTGGATGGAAGAATATGGGGCATGTTGGAGAGTAAGGTATGAGAAGACTAGGAAGTTGGGGCGGGGCGAGGGTAGGTTAAAAAGGATTTTGAATGCCAAATGAGCATTTTGCATTTGATCCTGGATGCAACAGAAAGAAAGCCATTGGAGTTCATGAGTGAGGGAGGGAGGGCAGAGGGCAGAGTGTGCATGACCCTGTCTTTTAGGAAAATCATTTTAGTGCCCGAATTAGAGTGAGGAGAGACTTGAGGCAGGTCAACCCGCCCCCAGGCTATTGCAATAGGTGTGAGGCAATGACAGCCTGCACCAGACAGTGAGAAATCCAGGATAACTCTTAGGCTGTGAACCTGAGGGATTGGGAGGAGGATGTTGCCCTCTACAGTAATAAGGAAGATAAGAGATGGGGAAGATTTAGGGGGAAAGATACCGAGCTTTGTTTTAGACTTATTGAGATTGAGATGTCTACTGGATATCTAGTTCGAGATGTCTAAAACATATTTGGAGATGTGAGATTGAAGTCAGCAGAGACTATGGGGCAGGATGGGTAGATTCCAGAGTCATTATCATAGAGATCGTAACTAAATCCATGTGAGTTTGTGAGATCACCAAATGAAATAGCATAAAGGGAGAAGAGAAGAGGGTCCAGGACAGGACCCTGAAGGACACCTATGGTTAGAGGGAATGGCTTGGAAGAGGATCCAGCAAAGGAGACAGAGGAATGGTCAGTAAAACCAAGACAGTGGTGCCCTGAAAACCTAGGAGGAGAGAGTGATCAGCAGAGTCAAGACCTATAGAAAGGTCAAGGAGAATGAGAATAAGAAAAGGCCATTAGACTTGGCAGTTAGGAGATCATTGTAACTTTAGAAAGAGCAATTTTGCTGGAATAATAAGGTTGGAAGCCAGATTGTAAGAGGTTAAGAAGAGAGTGAGGAGAGAAAGTGGAGGCCCCTATTGTAGATGGCCTTTTCCAGTAGTTTAGCCATGAAGGGCAGAAGAGATATAGGATGACAGTTAGTGGGAATGGATGAAGTGACAGTTTTTTTTTTCAGAGACATGGGAGAGACATGGACATGTTTCTAGGCAGAAGAGAATGAACCACTAGACAAGGAGAGATTAAATATCCAGAGAAGGAACTGATAAATAGAAGTATGTATAGGATAATTTTACATATATATATGTATACACATATATATTTGTATCTAATGGCAGCCATCTCTGGGGGAGAGGGGAAAAAAGACATTTACATAATAACTTCATTACGTACTTAAAAGGAATAGATAGTTGTACACAATAGATTTGCAGTTTCATGTACAATCTTTTTTTTTATTATACTATATTACGGAAATACTTGTTTTATTCCATAAATTAAAAATAAAATAAATCATTTTTAAAGAGATAGAGATTTAAAGTAAGTGATAGTATGGGGATGAAGGAGGGGACATCCAATGGAGGCAATGGGAAGCAAAGGGATCACTTGAACAGGTATTCTTTTTTGCCAGGTAATTGGGGTTAAGTGACTTGCCCAAGGTCACACAGCTAGTAAGTGTGTCAAGTGTCTGAGGCCAGATTTGAACTCAGGTCCTCCTGACTCCAGGGCCAGTGCTCTAGTGCCACCTAACTGCCCCTGAACAAGTATTCTTGGTAAGGAGTAAGACCACTTCATCATGTGAGACAGTTGTGAAGGAAAAAATGGCAGCAGAAGGCATGGATTATAGGAGATAAAGAAAAGAGGAAAAGAGAGACTTTATAGCAAATGACCTCATTTTTTTTTATAAAAGATGAGGCAAGGTTCTCAGCTGAGAAGGTGGGGGAGGGGTGAAAATGTTTGGAAGAGCCACTGTGGGGAGTTGGAGAATGAGTTGATAAGGGACCACGTATAGGATTGCTTAGCAGCAGTGAGGGCCCAAGTGAGGTTGTGTAACACAAATTTATAGTGGACCCAATCAGAACAGTTGCATGATTTTCTCCATCTTTGTTCAGCAGAACAGATAAATAAGTTATGGTATATAAATGTGATGGAATACTATGGTGCTGAACTTTTAAAAAAATTTTTTTAGATTTTTTATTTTTAGTTTACAACACTCGGTTCTGTACGTTTTTGAGTTCCAAATTTTCTTTCCCTCCCTCCCCTCCTCCCTCCCCACAAGATGGTATGGAACCTGATATATGTTCTACATATGCCCTCCCATTAAACTTATTTGCACAATAGTCAAGTTGTAAAGAAGAATTATGACCAATGGAATGAATCATGAGACAGAAGAAATAAAACCAAAAAAGAAGAGAAAAAACAAGAGAGAGCAAATAGTTGGCCTCAATCTGCATTCAGACTGTGTAGTTTTTTCTCTGGGTGAGCATAGCTTTTTCCATCATGACTTCTTTGGAGCTGTCTTTGAATCTTGTATTGCTGAGAAAAGCCAAATCTATCAAAGTCAGTCATCACAGAAGCAATATGTCTGTGGTTGGGTACAATGTTCTCTTGGTTCTGCTCCCCTTACTCATCATCATATCATGTAGGTCTTTCCAGGTTATTATGAAGTCTGTATCTTCCCCATTTCTTATAGCACAATAGTATTCCATTACATTCATATCCCACAACTTGTTTAGCCATTCCCCAATGGACGGGCATCCCTTTGATTTCCAATTCTTTGCTACCACAAAAAGAGCTGCTATAAATATTTTTGTACATATGGGTCCCTTTCCCCCTTGTGTGATCTCTTTGGGATACAGCCCTAGAAGTGATATTGATGAGTCAAAGGATATGAACATTTTTATAGCCCTTTGAGCATAGTTCCAAATTGCTTGGTGCTGAAGTTTTATCAGAGTAATTACCAACTAAGATTTCGGAGGACTAAACATTTTATCCACCTTCTGATGGAGAGAGGAAAGACAGAATGCAGAATTAGACAAGTGTTTTTTAGGACATAGCCAAAGTGGAAATTTGTTTTGACTGACTATACACGAGCCTATGGGTTTTGTTTTTCTACCATTCTCAGTGGGGGAAGGGGCATGGTTGGGGTGGGAAGGCGAGAAGGTAGATCCTGGCTGATTTTGTTTTTGAAAAGAAAACTCTGAATAACATAATGACCAACTGCAATTTCTGAGGACGCATGATGAAAACATACTGCCTACCTCCTGACAGAGTGGGAATAGACTTGGAGTACATGGCCTATGAGAAATTTTGTTTTGCTGACTATCATGCTTATAATAGGGTTATTTTTCTTGTTTTCTCAAGGTGGGGGAAAGAAGGGAACAGGGAAGGAGAAAAGGCTGATCTTTCTTTGAAAATGAAAAATTTTAAAAACCTAATACATGAACACCTACTATGTGTATATAGGCCCTGTGCTGGGTATTATGGAGGATGCTTACTACAATGGCGCCATAATCTGCGGATATTAATTGTAGAGCAGATCACAACCTTCAAGTACTTTCTGACATTATGCTCTTCTTATTCCTGTCTTTCCGTAGAGGATCTAAGCAACATATTAACAGTTTGGAGCCATATTATTTTTGCAGCTTCAGAGGGATTTATGTACAAGAATTTACGGTGGTCACTTAAAAAATGGAAACAGGGGCAGCTAGGTGGCGCTGTGAGTAGAGCACCAGCCCTGGAGTCAGGAGGACCTGAGTTCAAATGTGACCTCAGACACTTGACACACTGACTAGCTAGCTGTGTGACCTCGGGCAAGTCCCTTAACCCCAATTGCCCTGCCTTCCCCCCTCCAAAAATGTAAACAAATGGAAAAAATGATAAAATTAAAATGCTTTTGCAGTTGGAGAACTAGCTTCAAGTTCAAAATCTTCCAACTGAAGTTTAGTTTTAGGACTGGGGAATTAATTCTAGGGGGCAGCTCACTTTTTGTCTATTCTAAATAACACACAGTAGATATAATTATTGCTTTGAAATAGGGCTTATCTTCCCTGCCCTCCCCCTTTCTGGGAGAAAGGTTCATTATTGTGAAGTTATCTATCTCCTGAAGATAAGTAACCATAGCATATTGGATAGAGACCCTGCCTTTTAGACAAAAAGGCCTGGATTTAAGTTCAGGCTCTGACACATATTGGTTGTATGACCCTGGGCAAGTCACAACTCCTGAGTATTCTAGGACAGGAGTTCTTAAACCTGTGGTCTATGAAATTGTTTTATCAAAATGTTTTGATAACCATATTCCAATATAGTTGGTTTCCTTTGTAAACCTATGTATTTTATTTATGCATTTAAAAGCATCATACTGATATAGTTCATAGGTTTCCCTAGAGACCCGAAAGAATCCATGACATAAAAAAACCTATTGGGACCCCCTACGTAAGATTATAAGCTACACAGAAGGTGGTGATAGACTGAATTGGTAGAGGGAATTTTATAATTTGGGAGTTCCCCCGAAATCCAACCAATGAAATCCCAGGTCTACTCCCTATCTCTGCTCCCTATCTTCTGAAGTCACATTCTCCAAGACTTAACGTTCTGTGAGTACGAGCGCAGTCTGGTACATCTGTCTGTCTGCTACCTCTTCTCCCTGCATGACCAGCCCTCTGCCTTTCCTGGTAATACATGTCCTTGTTATATGAAGTAAACCAATACAGCACCTTGTTTGATGTTAAAAAAGTGGTATAGATAATAACTATTTGGGGGTTCGGTAGTGGAAAGATCACTGTGGACTAGGTATTCAGAAAATCTTCATGAAGAAGGCTCAACCTGAGTCAGGTTTCACCTGAAACCTTTGATTTTCATAGGTAGAAAGAATGAGGGAAAGAGAAAAGAAATAGTGTGAAGAAATGTGTGGGATGGGGAATGTATATGATATGTGGAGATATGATATGGAGTGTATATGATACGGAGAGTATATGACATGAAGCATAGATCATTATGGCTGATAAATAGAAAAGTGATTTCAACATTATCTGGAAATTGTGCCAGAGTAAGAACTTATTCATTTGTCTATTCATCCATTTATCCATTCATCCATCTATCTATCCATCCTATCATTCAACATTGATTAAATGCCACCTGTGTGTCAGATACTGTGCTAGGTGCTAGGACAGTTAGAAAGATTATAAAAAGGACAGTCTTTCCATTTCTTATCATATTTAACAGCATATGCCCTTGATACTTTATGCATAAGTTACTTCTAAGGTTGGCCAACTACAAGTTTCAGTGATATTGACACATCAATCTTGACTTCACTAGCATGAGAGTAAATTTGCAAGATGACAAACCCATTTAATGGGTATAAGATGATCATTCTTCTCCTTAAGCTGGACAAAAGAATATATCTAGTCGTGAATAACACCGATCCAATTTCAGTTTGTTCTCATCTAGAACTTCAAGCCAGTCTCCTTGAGAAAAATCGGTCCTGATTGTGTTCCTCTAGCAAGTACTTCTGTTGTTGCACCTTTTGAGGTAAGTAGCTTTAGGGACACGAAACCAATTTTCAACAGTGATTTGTTACAATATTGAATATCCATCTCAGTGCCCTCAGAGACGGCAAAAGAGAGTCTGAATCATCAACACTTTACTTTAGGTCAGCAAACACTCCAAGAACAATTAGGCTGTTTATAAAACCTGGGTACTTTGAATAGTGCAAAGTCAATTTTAAAAAACATGTATTGAATATGGGAGCTCTTTCAAATTGTCATCAGTTGTTATGACAAGCTATTAAAGAAGCTATTCTAGAGGACAGAAGTAGCAACCAATTTCAAAACATTAAATCAAGTCTCGGTCAAGAGCACTGATGAAAAGAGAACAGAATTCTAGTAGTGTTTATGAGCGCTCCAAGACAACCACAATACACATCAATCACAGGTGGGCAGCATGCTCTGGTCCATGTCCCTGATTCACAGCGTGACCTTTTGCGATTCACTATCCTGCCTTCTGTCTCAGTTACTCAGCTGAAAACAGAGTAAAAAGAAAAGCAAGCAGGAAACTCAATGAAAACCAGACATTGCATCTATAATGAGATTTCCTGGACAAATAAATTTCCCATCTCTGCAACCTGTTTTCTTGCACCACCCCCATCTAGGACTGCCAAGCACTAGATGTTCAAGAGGAGGTGAACAAAATGAAACATTTGCGACATGGAGCCATATTATTTTCTGAGCATCAGAGAAGTTTATAGGCAAAGACTTAGTCTTGTCCCCTTAAAGCAGAGAAACCCATGGAGAAAATAATAGTCATGCTATGGTTTGCTTGAGGGACTGGGGATAATGGTCTGTGGGACAATTAATTTTTTGTCTTTTTGAAACAATTTACAGCATGTATCATCGCAGCTTTAAAATCTGTTTGTTGGCACTGGTGGTGGTATGTGTGTTTTTCCTCTGGGCAGAAAGGTTCATTCTTGTGAAACTGTTTATCTTTTGAAATTATATGATTAAAATTACATGAAACTGTAGCTATGTGACTGGTTGGAACAAATATATGTCTAGAAAATATGTCTCTGAAAATTCAGAGAAAGCAGTTTCATAGGAAAATAGTAACCCAAGCTGATCACAAGAGCAGAGCTTGGAAATGTCACCAATCCAGTCAACCACTGAGGCTTAATGGAGTGGCCAGTCGCCTGTAGAGTCCAAGGAACTGGCAGAGTGAATGTAGGCAGCTATCGATGACCGCCACAGAAAATGAAGCCACAGTTTTATTCTTAAGACTGTCAATCTTACTGGTAGCAATAACCACTAGGGCTTTTGTCCATCACAAGGGGACTGTCATTTTGAGGCTCTGTCCCTTGGAAGAGCTCCATATGACTGAACCTTACTGGATCATTCAGTCTATTAATTGGCTTGAAAACAGCTGACAATATGAAGGCTCTGAGGCAGACTGCTACCCCAGTACCTCAGTCGTGACTAATGGGGGTTTAAAAGGGAGATCAGAAAATATCGTGCAGATAAAATATGAAGATAGGAGAAAAGACCATAACCTCAATCTGCAAAATGTAATAGCTTTGTCAAAATAAAAGCCAAAGCTAAACTCTCCTGCTACTGTATACCTCCTAGCTCTAAGAACTATTCAAGCAGAGAGGCATTTTCTATTAGCTGCAAACTCCGAATGCAGGAGGGAGAAACTCAGGCATAATATCTTCACAACAGCCCTTCCATGCAAACACTATTCCAGTAATGGGAAATTTTAATGATGTAAAGCAGCAAGGTCACACGACGTGTCCAGGCAGCCCTTGGAAAGACACTGTCTTTGCAGATATTACAGAGAAGAGCTCAGAATCACTCTTGGTTCATTAGGCTTTGCCTGAGGGTTTTTTTTTTCTTCTTCTACTATTAACTACAAACAAGGTTCAGGTTCTTGTTTCTCAGTTTCGTGAGTAAAATGCAAAAAGGTGGATGGTAAGGTTTTCAGAGCTCCATTTGCAAATAAGGAAAGACAGACAACTTAGATGTGTTTTCACAATACTTGAAATATTCTCTCTGAGTCACCTTACATATGAAAATTGCAAAAACCCTATCAATGCTGCAGTGTTATTTTTTCCCCCAGTAGAACTTTTTATCTACTTGTGTATAGATAAAGGCACTATATGCACATAAGTATCCACAGAGAGGGTAAAAGGAGTCCCTCCCCCAGCCCTGTGCACCCACACCATATCATCTTATGGTTTACCTCCTTCTCCCAGCTTTATGACCCCATTGAGATGAGCTCTCACTGTTTTCTCCCTCGTTACATTTTGATATTTCAAAGCATGGCCTGGATCTCACTCCCATCTCCCCACTCCACATTATTAATGAATTGGAAAGCAGACATCATTAGTTTTTGGAGGCCATTTCTTTTAAAATTTACAGACCCCTTCATCTGAATCCCCAGAGACAGTCTGCTGTTCTCATCTTAGAATCTTATTAGCATCATATCTTCTGTATCCTGCCACGCAAACTGCATGGCTATGCATTTCTAGCACTTGACCCTTTTGCGGACGGAATTAATTTCCTCTTTGAAGATGCAGCAGCATGCTGTTGTGCTTGTTAAAGAAAGAAAATCCGAGCAAGGAGACGGCAAAGAAAGCAAAGAAGATTCTCAGTTTTAAAACAAGCTCTTGCCCAGGCAAGTAAAGATTGAGAGACCCAGCAGCAGAAACTGTATACTAACTCTCTATTACTGGAAGCATCCAGCAGGGACATGCAAATTAGCTGATTAGCTGGGTTCATTGAGTTCTTCATGGAACCTTCGAGTGATCTTATTTCAATGTTTAAAAAAAAAACCAAAAACAAAACAACCCATCCCTCCTTTCCTCCCTTCCCCTCCCCCTCCCCATATTCTGATCAATTATCTGACAGAGACTAAGAACACAGAAAGGTGAACAGAGCAAGAGATTTTGTTTTGGGCTTTGTCAACTCGTCCCCACTTTGGGTTTGATATAGCTCGGGTCATCCCCAGGCCACAGATACTTTGGAATCAATCCAGGGGTGGATTCTTCCCTGATATTCAGGTATTCTTCAGATCTGGGATGACAAAGCACTCAGCCTAATCCCTCAGGGCTATTATAGTTCTGAGGCAATTTTATAGCTCCCCTCTTCTGGAGCAATAGATGGGGTTAGGTAAAAGAGGACCTGTCTCACGGGAACAGGAGGCCCTCATCGTTGGTAGAATTCTAGAACTGAATGGGCTCTTTAGATCAGAATTGGCTACTCCAACCTTTCCATTTTGTAGATGAAGAAAATGGCACCTTGATAAGTTAAATGACAGGTCCATGATAAGGTGAGTTAATCGCAAAACCAGGACTAAAATTTAGGTCTTCTGACCCTCCTTCCACGGTGCCACACTACAAGATTAACTATTGTTTGCCTCATTACATTCTATTTCAGGCTGGTCTCTTCTAGCTGCTGGATTCATGTGCAAACTGGATAAAACCTAGGTTTGCAGAAAATTTTAACTGCCTATATCTAGACTAATATCCCCAAGATGTCCCTGGACAACCAGGATTAAAATCAGTTTATCTTCTATAATTGCATATACTATCTCACTATGTTTTACCATTATTAAAATCGCAGTTCTGCCTCCATACAAAATATTCCTAATGGAGTACATTTTTACAAACTTATGATGCTCCATATATTAGTTTGAACTCTAGTCATAGCCAGACGCTGCCATTTTAAACATTTAAATTAGTTTCTAATCCTTTTGTTTTCATGTCACACTTTGAATGCCCACCTATCACTATGGTATATTAAAGGGTAGAAATAACTCAGCACCATCCAAAACGACTCCTTATTTCATGAAAGTCTGTACAGGTATGAATGAATCCTTTGGGATGCAACAACTATATTTCTAATACAATATGGAAAGGAATAAAGATACTATCATTATTATTCTTATAAGGGATGTGTTTCTTTTCTCTCTCATTGACTTTGCCTTTTACTTACCAATTCTCATGTTACTGTAACAGCCTCTTTTGATGCTAACCAGATTCCAATCCATCCTACTTACAACTACCGGGCAAATCTTCCTTTACCACCTCTTTCATAAAATCATTCCTCTGCAAAAAAGAACAAACAAACAAATAAAAACCCCACAAAACACTAAATAAACTACTGTGGTGGGGATAAACTTCTCAGCCTGGTTTTCAAGGCCTTCCGTAAACTGGTCCTACCCAATTCGCCCAACAGAAATATCCCACTTGAGTTAGGTCTGTCCCACAAGAATATTACATTCATTTCCACCTTCATTTCACCTCTTATTGTTCTCCTGTATTGACTCTCTGGCTGTCCAAGTTCTCCTTTACCCTTCTTGGTTGAATTCAAATTCTATCTCCTTTATAAAGCCTTTATTTGCCTGCAATTGTCCTCAGTCAGTCAGTCAACAAGCATTTATTAAGCACCTTCTATATGCCAGGCACTGTGCTAAGGGCTGGGGAAACAAATATGAGTTGGTTCCTGCCCTCAAGGAGCTTACAGTCTAATAAGAGAGATAACATGGAAGCAATAACATGGAACAGGATAAATTGGAGGGAAGGTACTAGCATGAAAGGGGATTAAGAAAAGCTTCTTGCAGAAGGTGAGATTTAGCTAAGACTAAGCTATAAGGTAGAGATGAGGAGGGAAAGAGTTCCAAGCATGGTGGACAGCTGGTGGAAATGATCCGAGTGGGAAGATGGAATGTCTTGTTTGAGGAGAAGTGAGGAATCCAATATAGCTGGATTGCAGAGTGCCTTGGCGGGGAGGAGGGGCAGTTTAAGGAGTAAAAATACTGAAAATGTAGGAATGAGTTGAGTCATGGAAGGATTTAGAAGCTAAACAGAGGGGTTTATATTTGACCCTGTAAGTAATAGAGAAGTCAGGAGAAAAGTTAGGGCTGGACAAAGAAATCTGAGAATCATCTGCTTAGAGAAATGATATGATGTCTATAACAATGGCAACTGGCGAGTTCCAGAAATGAACTCAATTTCACCAAATGAAACAGTACAGAGGGAGACAAGAAGAAAGCCTTAGGGGATGCTCATGGTTGTTGGTGACCTGAGTGAAGATAAAGCAAAGGAGACAGATGAGAAGTTGTCAGATAGGTAGAGGAACCAGGAGAGAGTGGTGTTCTGAAAACCCAGAGAGAAGGAGTATCGTGTCAAAGACTACAGAGAGGTCAAGGAGAATGAGGATTGAGAAAAGGTAATTGGATTTGGCAAGTATATCTATCTACTTATATATCACTTTAAGATTTAGAAAGTACTTCATATGTTATCTCATTTTATCTTCATAACAACTCTATGAGGTAAGTGCTGTTTTATAATGGCATTTACTTATAATGAAATTTACCCCCATTTACAGATTAGGAAACTGAGGCACAAAAGTTAAATGACTTGCTGAAGGTAACACGCTATTGATTGAAACAGGATTTAACTCAGGTCTTCCTGACTCCAGGTCCAGTGCTCCATCCACTACGCCACTTTTTAATTATATAATTTTTCTGAACTTCTATAGCACTCCACTGCTAGGTACCACACAATTTAATACTTATACACAGTCTTATGTTACTGGTCATTGTATCATGTGTTTTATCTCCCCAACAAGATAGTACCTCTCCATAGCACTTAGTACTGAACACATTATAAGCACTCAGTAATTATTTGATTGAAAACAATTGACATCTTTATGTTTGATAAATCATTGAACAGAATTGTTGAATGTTCCATTGTGTTTTTATTAAAATTACATTACCAAAAAACTACATTACCAGGACCAGAAGCAAATACATGTTATATGAACTAATAAATTTAGGCAATCATTTCTACACTTTCATCCCTAAACTAACTCTCCCATTCAATTCAACCTGACAAATCAAGTTTGTTTGATGACTATTCTTGACATTCCTCTGCATTACTGCAGGGATAGAAACGACAGCATTAGACATGCTATTGTCTGCTATGGCGTTAGCGAAACATTCAAGAAAGCAATGTTTAAATGAAGGGGTAACACCCAGCTCTTAGATGATCTGCTAAGATGGCTCCTCAGATGACTGATACATCCTTTGAGATTTCACTGAGTCTCCATGAGAATAGAGACTTGGCAACCACAACTAAACACCATTTAAGCTTCATTCTATGTTGGGATCAATCAACAAGCATCTACATTATTTACTATGTGGTAGGGCCTAGGCACTATACTAAGCTCCCAGGACCCAAAGATGAAAGTGAAATGGTCCCTGCCCTCAAGGAGCTTATAGTCTAATGAGGAATAATCTCTCTCTCTCTCTTTCTCTCTCT
>CM053625.1:338706990-338725481 GCA_028646595.1 Phalanger gymnotis
CATTATTCATGAGCCCTCAGTATTAGGGTAGCTGAAGGGAATACACACACACACACACACACACACACACACACACACACACACACACACACACACATAGACAGAGGGCACAGGGTGACTTGAATATGAAGGGATGATATCTAAAAAAATCAAATCAAATTAAGGGATGAGAGAGGAATATATTGAGAGAGGGAGAAAAGGAGAGATAGAATGGGGAAAATTATCTCACATAGAAGTGGAAAGAAAAAGCAGTTCTGTAGGAAGGGAAGAGGGGGCAGGTGAGGAGGGAATGAGTGAATCTTGCTCCTATCGGATTTGACCTGAGGAGGGAATAACATACACACTCAATTGGGTATCTTACCCCACAGGAAAGAAGGAGGAAGGAGATAAAAAAAGGGAGGATGATAGAAGGGAGGGCAGATATGGGGATGAGGTAATCCAAAGCAAACACTTTTGAAAAGGGACAGGATCAAGAGAGAAAATTCAATAAAGGGGGATAGGATAGGTGGGAGCAAAATATAGTTAGTCATTCACAACATCAGTATTTTGGAAGGGTTTTACATAATGATACACATGTGGCCTATGTTGAATTGCTTGCCTTCTCAGGGAGAGTGGGTGGGGAGGGAAGAGGGAAGAGAATTTGGAACTCAAAGTTTTAAAAACAGATGTTCAAAAAAAGTTTTTGCACAGAACTAGGAAATAAGATATATAAGCAATGTGGCACAGAAATTTATCTTGCCCTACAAGAAAGTAAGGGAAAAGGGGACAGTGAGAGGAGTGGGGTGACAGAAGGGAGGGCTGACTGGGGAATGGGGCAATCAGAATGTATGCCATCTTGGAGTGGGGGGAGGTTAGAAATGGGGAGAAAATTTGTAATTCAAACTCTTGTGAAAATCAATGCTGAAAACTAAAAATACTAAATAAATAAATAAAAAGAATCTCTGTAATCATTGGCATGAATATTCCCTCCACTGGCAGAAATTGCAACTCCTCTATAACTCAGATGGTCTTCAAGAGTTGCTTTGACTGAAAAATTCATTATTTGTGGTCAACCTGATGACAACCCTTTCTAACCTTAGCTGGACTGTTCCTAAGACAACAGAAAAGAAGCCCATCACAGGCACAATACTTTCTAACCTCAGACCTGTCAGTTTGTAGTCTCTGTCACAGTCTTCAGGAGCCCAAGTTTACCCCTTGCCAAGTTCACCCCCTGCCACCCCAGTGAGGTGTAAGAGTAGGGTCAATCTACCTACCAGCCTAATGCTCTTACTGTATTATCTCCTACATTGTAGCCTTTTAGGAGTTTCATATAACTATATTCTAAGTGCCAACTTGTTTCCCCTCTAGAAAAAAAGTAAAATGGGTTCTTGAGTCACTTCTCCACACTCTGGATTATCAAGGACAATGAAGTATTTTAGCAAAAAGAAAAGAGATTTCAGTGTGAAAAAAAGATAAAAAGATTTAAAGATGCAGAGAGGAAACCTGATCCGTTTCAAGAGGTTGACACATAGAAGGCCACAGAAGAAAAAGAGCACTATATACTTGAATCTAAAACTAAAAGGGTCTTCTGAAGGATGATGGCTAGATCTTGGTAGATCGTCAGGTGCTGTTGGAAGCAAGATTATCAGCCCAGGGGTGGGGAACCTGTGGCCTTGAGATCACATGTGGCCCTCTAGTTGGTATGTTCAAGGTCTAACAACCCTTAGTCAAATGATGCTCCCAGAAAGAGCCAAAAGTTGAGAAAAGTGCAAATGAAGGGGGACTAGACTTGCCGGACTTTGAACTATATTGTAAAAGAGTAGTCAGAAAAACTGTTATCAGTTTAAAAGAAAAAAAAAGAGTAGATCAGTGGGACAAGCTAATCAAACAAAAAACAGAAACATTTGAAAACAAGAGCCCAGTATTTGATAAATTCAGTGTTACAAATTAATTTTTGATAAATGCTTCTGGGAAAACTGGAATGCAATTTGGCAGAAATTAGCTGTCACTATAGTCTGGTCTAGGACATCTAGAATCCAAAAGAGATTTAAAAAAAAACCCATGAACATGAGTTCACTGACCCTGAACTCATTCAGTACAGTACACTGGCAGCAAGGCTATGCTAGGAGATTCAAGACCAAGACACAAAATCTACCCCCATACTCAAGTCCCTACCCCACCACTCCTCTTTCCAATACTGTGGAGATCATGGCTACAGACTGCAGAAATTTTCCCTGTCTGCAACAGACAGTCAGGCAACCACAGGCCTTAAGGAGTAGAAGCCTACTGGAGACCACAACCCTATAGTAAGAGTGCTGCAAAATTCAGAACTTCCAGTGCCAGATTGGATAACTCTGTAGTCACACCAGAGCGGTAGCTGGACTAACAGTCTCATAACACCAGCAGATCCAGTGCCAGGGCAGACAACTCCAGTGCTGCAAAGCTCCAAACTGCCAAATAACTAAATAACAGAGGGAGTGGGACAGGACATTGCATTTGGTGGGGGGGGGGCACTCCACTAAGCCTAGAGAAAAGAGCATAGTATCCAGCAGGGCCCAGTTCTGACCACCCAAAAGTTAGTTGGGGCAGAGACCTCGGCTGTTGAACCATGAATTGCCCAGCATGGGAGAAAGCTGAGAGACTTTGCAATCTAGCCTCCAAGGAAACTACAATCAGAGGGGAAGGAGTCAGAAAATGAGTGAAAAGGGAAAATATGCAGTGGGGAGAGACTGAAATTACCAAAGTTTCAAAAAGAAGAAAATTCAAAGACCTTGAACATAAGCAAATAAATCAACAGGGAGAACATTAACAATAAAAGAAAATATGGCCTCCAGATCTAATAAACAAATTCATGCATCTATTAATAAATACTGTGAAACAAAGGAAAATGATCCAACACTTAATGAAACAGAGGAGCCTTTGGAATAGAAGGAGAACATACAATTGCAAGACACTGTCATTGAATGCTTCAAAAAAGAAATGAGAATCATGATACCAGAATTTATGGCTTGCACAGCAAAAATAATGAGCAGAATAGAAAAACTAGAATCTAGGACAAACCTCACCAAGGAAACAAAAGAGAGGACAATAGATAAAAAATGTAAATATACTGAAGTCAAGGACAATTTAGAAGAAGAGAAGCAAAAAAAAACTTTTTAAAAATGTGCTAAATATGCAAGCAAAACCTACTGCTTTCAAAGGCAGGATATGTCAAGACACCTAAGGATCATAGGTCCTCTATAAAAACATGACAGAACAAAAAACTTTAACACCCCAATGAAAGTAATAATAATAGAGAACTGCCCAGAACTTCTGAACATAGAAAATTAAATTCTAATTGAAAGAGTTCACAGATGGCCTCCAGAAAAAGAAAAAAAAAACCTGAAGCCTGCTAACTTCAAGATACATAGTGATTAAATTTAACAATTCAATTCAGAAACAACAAATTCTGCAAGCATTCAGGAAAAAGACTTTCAAATACAAAGGAAAGAACATTCAAATAACAATATTATTTGCACCCAATAGAAAACATAAGAGGGAATGGAAAAATCTGTGATAGAGAAATGCAATGTCAATTATATTATACACACATGTAAACACATATGTACCCACATGTGTGTGCATTGTGCACATACATGCATATATACATGCATGCACACACACAGATCACTTGGATTTAATAGTTTACCTGTAATATTCTTTCCAACTATCCAAGAATAAATAACTTATTACAGAGGTTATTCATAAATATAGAGAAAGATAGAATATTACTAAATATCTTTGATGAGACAAATGTTGTGTGGTCTGGATTTTTAAAGTAAGATTATGCTAATGGTAAATATATATGTATATGTGTGTATGTATGTATATACATATATGTGTGTATATATCTATGTATATATATAGATATATTCGTGAATTTTTTTTACTAGAACTCTGATTTCACCACTATAAGGAACTCTCGATCATGAAATTCCTTGTACCAGTACAGATTAGTGCATTCTCCGTACCTGATAGGCTTCAAGAGATGCCTGGGACATGAAGAGATTAAGTGATTTGCCCATGATCACACAGCCAGTACATGTCATAAGTCAGACTTCAACCCAGGTCTTCTAGACTCCTAGGCAAGCTATCTTTATAACAGAATTAGTAGCCTATAACTTTGCTAAATTCATGTATTGTTTCTATTGATTTTCTGATTTAGGCTTGTAGATTTTCTAAATAAGCTATCATGTCATCTGCAAATAATGTTTTGATCTCCTAATTTCCAGCGTTGGACCTCCTAATAACATTTTCCTCTCATTTCAGTCACTAGAATTTCTATTAGTATGTCAAATAAAAGCAGTGAGTAGTCATCTTTGCTTTAAAGGTAGATCTTTTCTGTGAACTTTTCTGGAATGACTCCCTCTATTGAAGTAGTTTTTAGGGTAGCGTTTTTACCTGTGAAGTATAGGGTTGTCATTTTTGGTCTTCAGAAATGAAGGACAGCAACCAACCAACCAACCATACCTATGAGGGGAAGAAATTCAAGTATAAAAACAATTCATGGAAGTAGCAAGCAGATGAACTTTGCTGGAATATAATTTTTATTATAGAAATGATAAGTATAAAGTGATGAAATAGGCCACTTAATAACAAGTGCCTGGACCTAGGGGTTAAAATATTATAAAACAGGCCATAGGGAGCTCCTGCAAGGTCTTGAGGTAAAGAGTGACATATGCAAGATGGTGGATTAGAGGCACCAACCTAGCTGAACTCTCTCAACATTCCCCTTCAGACAACTTTAGAATAGCACCTCAAATCAAATGTTGGCACAGTAAAGCCAATAAAATGTCAGGATGAGACATTTTCCCAGCCTAAGAAAACTTAGGAGGTTGGCAGGAGAGGTCTATGACACTAGGGTGAAAGCCTGTCTATAACACAACACATGTGGCACCAGCACCAGCCTTGGAGGCAGCTACAACAGTGGCAGCAGCAGCAACTTTAGGAGCTCTTTACCCAAAGACAGTAAGAGGGTTGGACAACTGGTCAGAAAGATTACAGGGACCCCTTTGCTGGCACTGGGTACAGCTGCTTCAGATTGGCAACTCCATTGCCCATAGCAGTCCTGGGTCTCAGTTCCAGGGCATGGAGGAGCACCAGTGGTTGGTCACAAGGAAGCAGGAGATCTAATTAAAATTCCAGGGACAAGAGGAATATTAGGGCTTGCAGGAGTTCTTCCTGTGTAAAGACCAGAGCATATTCCGAGAGCCATGACTACAACTCCCCTAGGATAAAATCTCCTTGGAAACACCAAAAATTTGCCCCAGAACTAGTTCCAAAAACAACACCACAAAAAAAACCCAAAGCTTGGGACAGTGTCTCCCCACCTCCAAGGTGAGCAGAACCCAACTTTAGCATAAAGTTCAAAGTCAAGAAACAGATTGTAAAAATGAGCAAACAACAAGAACAACAACAAAAGAATTTGACCATAAAACTCTACTAATGTGGCAGGGAAGATTAAGACATAAATTCAGAAGAAGACAACAATATGAAAATAGCTACCAAAAAAAAAAAACCTCAGAGAAAAAATGCTAATTGGACTTGAGCCCAAGAAGAATTCTTAGAAGAGTTTGTTTTGTTTCTTTTTTTAAAGTAAGAGTGGTAGAGGAAAAATTGGGAAAAGAAATGAGAGTGATGCAAGAAAATTATAAAAAGAGAATTAACAGCTTGCTAAAAGAGGCACAAAAAATACTGAAGAAAGTAATACCTCGAAAAAGCAGAACTGGGCAAATGGCAAAAGAAGTACAAAAGCTCACTGAAGAAAATAATTTCTTAAAAATTAGAATTAAGCAAGTGGATGATTCCATGAGGTATCAAGAAGCAATAAGGCAAATTCAAAAGAATGGAAAAATGAAAGAAAATGTGAAATATCTTATCAGAAAAATAGCTGACCTGGAAAATAGATCAAGGAGAAATAATTTACAAATTATTGGACTACCTGAAAGCCATGATTAAAAAAAGAGACTACACATCATATTTCAAGGAATTAACAAGGAAAACTGCCTACAATATCTTAGATCCAGAAGGTAAAATAAAAATTGAAAAAATCCAAAGAGATCCCAAAATGAAAACTGGGAATATTATAGTCAAATTGTAGAACTCCCATGTCAAGAAGAAAATATTGCTAACAGCCAAAAGAAACAATTTAAATATTGTAGAGCCACAGTCAGGCTCTACAAGATTTAATGGCTTCCAAATTAAAGAAGCAGAGGGCTTGTAATATGATATTTAGGAAGGCAAAGAAGCTGGAATTACAACCAAGAATAGTCTGCCCAAAAAAACTGAGTATAATACTTTAGGGGGAAGTAGATAGTTAATGAAATAGAGGACTTTCAAGCATTTCTGATGTAAAGACCAAAGCTAAATGGAAAATTTGACATTCAAACACAAGACCCAAGAGAAACATAAAAAGTTAAACATGAAAAAGTAATCATAAGGCACTCGGTAAAGTATTTCCTATGGGAAGATGATACATCATAACTCCTAAGAACTTTATCATTATTAGGACAATTAAAAGGATTTTATATAGACAGGGCATGGGTATGAGTCAGTTGTGTTGGAATGATCTCCAAAAAATAAAATTGAAGGGATAAAAAAGAGGAATACACTAGAAGAAAGGGAGAGGGAGAGGCAGAATGGGGGAAATGTCTTTATGTAAGTATGTGAGGAAGAGTTTTCACAAAGGAGAGGGGAATGGAAGATAATGCTTGAATCTCACTCTCATTGGAATTTGTTGGAAGAGGGAAGAATATATACATGCATAATATATACATACACACACATATATACATACATATATATACATATACTCAGTTGGGTATAGAAATCTGTCTTAATAGGAAAGGGGATGAGAGAAAGGGAAGAAATAATAAAATAGAGAGTGAATCAAGGGAGGCTGTGATCAGAAAGAAGCAAAACAGACCTTTGAGGAGGGACAGGATAACAAGAAATAGAAGGAATTGAGATGGAGAGAAATGCACAGTAATTATAACCCATATTAGTTTCTGCTCTGGCCCTTAATTTTAACTATCCTTCTGTTTCAAGTGTATTTCTCGTAAACAACATATTGCTAGATATTCAATCACTTTGTGTTTTTGATGGAAACCTGTAATCTTCAAATTATCTATATGCATGTTATCCTCAAGGTTAGTTACTTTGTTCTTTGGCTCTACTTTGACAATTTTTCCTCTAAATCCGTATTTTTAATTCTACCTTTTCTATTCCCCTTTAACAGTCTTTTCTGTCTTGGGAAGATTGTCTGTCATGTTCTAACTTCCTCTTTCATTTGCCTTTCTGAGTTATCTTTTGAGAACTCTGATTTTTCCCTTTTAATTTTTTCTATTTCTCTTTCAGCCATTCTGGAATTTCTTTCTATTGACCCACTATTTCTTTAAATGATCCTTTATTTCTTTTTTGAGAGTCAGAAGTTTTGATTATTTGGGTTCCAACAGGAAGTTAATTCTAGGTGAGCAGGAAGTGCAGTGTTTTATAGTTTATAAATCAAAGAGATCAAAGGGAACCAAAGTATGAAAGAGAAAAGATCCTGATATAAAACCACAGCTGGCCCTAGACAGACAAAATTATGGAAATGTAATTCATTTCTCTTGAATTTGTCCCAAATGGGAACCATGTTATTATTTAGTACTGGTAGAGTTGATATTTCTTCTATTAGGGCTTCCTTGGTCTCCAGATTGTTAGCTTTCTCTCTCTCTCCTAGAAGTACCTTATTTTTACTTATGTCACGCAATTGTCTTAGCTCTTTGTGGACAGCAACTATCATGCTTTTGCTTTTGTACTCTCAATGCCCCACATAGTGCTTTGCACATTTATAAGCATTTAATTAAAAAATTCTTGAATTTAATTGGATTGAATTGTCAGTCAAGCATTTATTAAGTGCTTCCTAATGCCCCAAGCCTTGTTTTCATTGCTGGGTAAACAAATACAGGCAGGAAGAAAGACAATTCTTGCCTTCAAGGATCTTACAGGCTAATGGGAATGATCTGCACAAAAAGAAGCTGAAAGGGGTGGAGGGACAATGGTACCAAGTGCATAGTACAGAAAGTCTGGAGTGTAGCCTGGAGAGGAATGGGACATGGCTGGCCTTTATGGCCTCTTTAAATGGAAGGCCTGGGAAGAGCCATCCAATCAAAGGGAGAGGTGTTGGGGCAGTGGGTACTTCCAATGTGCGAATCCCAGGGCAAGAGTGAGTTTCCAGGATGAAGAGGTTCCAGGTCATGGGAGAGAAAGTTCAGAATTCAGGCTGGCAAGGAATCAAAGGTGAGGAACCTGTGGCCTTAAGGCCACATGTGTCCCTCTACGTCCTTCAAATGGCCTCCCTTGAGAGCCACATGTAGCCTCAAGGCCGCAGGTTCCCCACTCCTGAATTAGACTCATATTGGTAAATACCCTTCAAACAGATTTTATGCAAAATTAAATTGATACTTATTGCTAAGATTTTTAAAAGCAGTTATATGTGTATATCCCCCTACAACATTTCAGTTCATCCATGATCTCATTGATGTGGGAACACAAAGATTCTTGGGAGTTTACTACCTGCATTTATACATTAATTATCAGTTCTAAAACTAGGGGGAGATATACTTAATAAACTAGTAAGGAGATATACTCAATAGACTATAAGCCTACATTCTCTTATAGAATATGATAGAGAAACAGCCTACTTTTCTTTAAAGGCTAGTAACCTTTCCACCTGTCTTGTTTTTTCGAGCAGTAGACAATAGGACATCTGGAACACCACTAGATGAAGAGCTACTTTTGTTCAAGAGGGAAGCAATTTAATGAGAACTAGCAAGCACATGAATTATCACAGCAATTTTTAGCTCAGTAATGAACATATAAACCTATTTAAATGACTTTTACAGGTTGAGAACAAAATCTTTCGCTGTAAACCTAAAGCTACAAGACACAAAAGCATTTCTGAAAAGAGGCTAGAAAGCGATTACCAACTGATACCTTCACTAGCGACCTTAGAAAAGTAAAAAAAGCTAAGGGTGTGCTCCTTCGCTCACCAAATGAAAGGAGAAAAGATGAGAAGGAGAGTACCGTTCCTCTGCCTAAATAGGAGTGAAGGAGAAAATCAGTGCCTGGCACATAGTAGACACTTAATAAATGTTTATTGATTGAAAAATCACACCCCTTTGCTTTGAGAGCAGGATTAAAGGAAACCTGTGACCTTAAGCCCCACCTACTTTGTCTAGTTTGGTCAGGTCACATGCTCCTAATCATGGCCCTTCTCGCTAGGACTTACGCCTATTCATCTCTGCTCTTTTGAAGACTGAAGGCAATACTGTATCTTCTGCATTGCATCACCAGTTCTGAAGATCAGCAGAGATGCCCCTTGCAGTTTTGAATCAAAGGGTCCTGCCCTATTTACAAAAGAAAGATGCCTCTTCAATACGGTCATAACTCTTAGGACCCACTTTCTCTTTAGACTTATCATTCTGGCTAGTGCCAAATAAGAGAGGGATGAGTCTTAATACAAATGAATTAAAAAGCATTTATTAAGCACTTGCTGTGTGCCAAGAACTGTGCTAAGCACTGAGAGATGCAAATCGAAAAACAATGCAATCCTTGTTCTCAAAGAATTCAGCATCTAAATGTAATTGTTGTTCACTTGTTTCAGTCTGCCCGACTCTGCATGACCCCATTTGGGGTTTTCTTGGCAAAGATACTGGAGTGGTCTGCTATTTCCTTCTCCAGGTCATTTTACAGATGAGGAAACTGAGGCAAACAGGGTTAAATGACTTGCCCAGGGTCACGTAGCTAGTGAGTATCTGAGGCTGTATTTGAACTCAGGAAGAAGAGTCTTCCTGACTCCAGGCCTGGCACTATGGCTCCACCTAGCTGCCCAAAAGATCAGCTCTCACTGAAACTTGGGTTATTCAAATAGAAACAACACATATAAGGAGATTTCAGCATTAACGTTTGAGTAATACATTATATGCTATACCCCCATTCTATATGACTACATGGTAACTTGTAATCACTTTATAATGTTATCATATTATTGTCAAGGATACTGTCCCATCCTTTGTGATCCATTCCATCCCATAAATTCTTCCTAAATGAGGTCCCTTTCCCTAGATATTTTTATCTTCCATAGTTACCCCTGCAGGACTTAGGTTATCATTTTCTGATTACACATTTTGTCAATATCTTCTTGCTCATAAGTCATCATTGGTTATATGATCTACTCTACAAACTACACTGGGGCAGCTAGATGTTGCAGTGGGTAGAGCGCTGGGCCTGGAATCAGGAACACTCATCTTTCTGAGTTCAAATCCAGCCTCAGACACTTACTAGCTGTTTGACTCTGGGCAATTCACTTACCCTTATTTGCCTCAGTTTCTTCATCTGTAAAATGAGTCAGAGAAGGAAATGGCAAATCACTCCAGTATCTTTGCCAAGAAAATCCCAAATGAGACCATGAAGAGTCAGACACAACTAAAGACAACTGAACAACAAGGCACACTCACTGTATTCCTCTTGGTTGCCCTCTAGTTCATCCCAAATTTTGATTCTATGGAAATTATCACGTTCCATAATTGACAGGCATAAAATTGGTATTAAAATGCTTTTGTGTGTCAAGGAGCAGCTTTGAATAGATTAACGTGCTACAAAATTTCCCAAAGGCACTCTAGCCTACTCTACCTCCTATTCAGTTTGGGACTCTGTTCCAACTTCAATGCCCATCCAATATACCTGTACTGACAGCCTTCACTCAATGAACTTCCCATCCATCTACATGCTAGTACTCTGGACAAGATATATTCTTTATCCATTTGATTTTTCCTGTATGGATAGCTGGGCTTATTTTTTTTTGAATGGTCATGGATCTTCTTCATCAGGCTCTGTAGCATTTGGGGCTTCAGGCATCCAGTTCAGGGCCATTCATAAATAGGAGTAACTATAAGGAATCATTCCTCCACTTGGACTCTGTATAAGACATCCTCTATAAGCAGTGGCAAACCTCTTTGTCAAGTCAAGGTATCCCAATTCCTTATTTGATGTTGGAAATTAGAGGATGATTGAACAGAATTAAATCTAAATGTAGATGCAACTAAATGTAGTTGCATCTGTTAAAGAATCTTACATGCTATGCATGGAAGACACCTTCTTTGAGAAAACTCTAAGAGTCTGCATTTTGCTCTACTATTTTAGATGCCGTTTAGACAAATAGTAAATGCAGCAACGGCACATAGTTTCTAAACATTTTTAGTCGTATGTGTGACTAGGAAGATGGTACTTGCTGTAGAAAAGCATTTTCGAAATCCCCTCTGGCCCCTTTTTTGTATTGTCCTCCAGGATTCCCTCAATATAAGTATAGATCATATACATTACATCATTTTAATTGCAAAGTCTTAGAAGGAAAGTGCTACTGTGTTTGTTTAACCTGCTGGTACTTCATAGATGCTCAATAAATACCAAATAATCACTAAGTCGAGAAACGTGGTAGACAAATAATAACATGGAATGGATATTAACCTTGTCACATGGCCCTTATAAGCCTGAATGATGAATGGTCAATCCTAGAAACACACAATTTTTTATCTTAGCAGTAGATATTGGGAGCCTATGCCACACATGAACCAAAGTAGTCTTCAGAGAGAATTTTGTGGATGTGTGAGTGCAAGTATAGATATAGTCTTTGGGGAGTCATGACATAAGAGGAAAGAAGACTGATCGCTGATAACCAGGCTAAGGCAACAATTGGATTTTATCCAGAGGGAGATATAGTAATATATCCATATTGCAATATTCATCATTTTTCCCATCGAACAGTGTGATATTCACCCAAAGTTATATCAAGAAAATGCCTCCTCTCCATCTGTTCAGTTAAAATAGCCTGCGGGCCTCACCCCCTGTGCCTACACATAGAACATAAATGGCATTAGGGCGGGGCTTCCTTACCTACCTCTCTCTCTCTATGCCCCTACTATCCCTCCTGCCTGCCATATGTTATACTAAACTTCCTGGATGGGCCTGATGCTGAAAAAGGATTGGTCCAGAAGAGGGAGAACATATTAGTATTTCCCTATATTTAATCCATATTGCTAATACAATGTTGACCACCAAGAAAGGGAAAAATATTCTTTCTATATATGCCTAGTCTTGATTCTCTTCGGTCAAACCCCAATCGGGTCCAGAATGTATTACAGCCACTGAAGACCTGGATTCATTCTTCCATCTCCTTTGTGTTGGGCCCGTGACTTCATTAGCAAAGGTGACTTCTCATAAGGGAACTCCCTCCACCAATATGGAACAGTAACTTCAAGTTTTTGAGAATTTTCTGGATCGCTAAGTGGTTAAATTTTGCCCAGAATCCCCAACCAGTATATGTCAGAAACTTGAAACTAGATCTTCCTAACTTATTAATATAGTCTTACCATAGAAGCGACTCCTTGCAGTTGGCAAGCCACTACCCACCCCATGGAGAATGGGAGAGGATGAAGGCTAGGTTCAAAAATAAATGTTATGCAAAAAACAAAAAGCACTAAAAATAGAAGATTTTTAAAAAATTAACCCCTTCAAGAAAAGCTCCCAAATCCTTTAGAAAGCATCCTCCTGACTGGTTGTAAAAAGGTTCCTTCTACAAAGCCTGCTCATTTCATCCTTTCTTATTATAGTCAACCCAAGTAAAAGAGAAAAAGTAAAGGCTAGTGTGACTTTGTTTTTAGGATTTAAATGTAGGAGAGGTCACGTAGAGCTTTTCGGTGTCATAGACCCCTTTGGTGACAATCTACTGAAGCCTATGGCCTTCTCCACAGAATCATGGTATTAAATGCATAAAATAAAATATAGAATGACAAATGAAATCAATTATATTGAGATAAAGATATCATTTTTCCCATATAAGTTCACGGACACCCTGAGGTCTATCCATAGACCCCAGGTTAAGAACTCTTTATCTAGTTCAATTCCCTCGTTTTGCAGATTAGAAAATTAAGGATTCAGGAGAGAGTTCCTTAACTATGGTCCTACGGTATCACAGACACGGGCAGAGTTTAATCCAAGACCCTGAGTCCAAATCGAATGCTCTTTCCAATATATCCCTCTGCTGAATCATTGGAATTCTTGGCAGTCAGGGATGAGGAAAGGTTTTTATTGTTACGTCCTCTCACCACCTTCCATCTCTTGCTTGAAACCAGAGCCAGCTGGTAAACCTAGAGAAACTCTTGTAGGTTGTATACAGTGAGCAAAAGCCAAGGGGAAAATGTTTCCAACCTCTGCTTTAGTTAGGAATTAATCTTTCTGTATCTTTGCTTTTGTTTTCCAAGCTCCGTGTTTGGTTTTGCCTCGTGTCCTGATAGAAAATTAATGTAACTTTGAACTTTAAAAATAGCATTATTTTCTTATACAAGTATTTCTCTTTTTAGTTAATGAAAGCTGTGCCAAGGAAGCACTTAGAATGCATCTCTTGGTAGTTAATGTTAATAGAGACACCCAAGCATTCTCTAAGCTATTAATCTGTAGGTAATAGAAGTCCCATTCCTTAAGTACACACAGAAGAAAGAATAGAAGAAATACTAGCTATGACATCCAATGAATTGTCTTCCTCCCACTCTGCTGTGCCCTTGTAACCTAGGGCATGTAGTGCAGGCTGGCAGCCGTTAAGTTGCAGATTTAAAAGTGCTGGAATCTCTCGGTCTTTCACAGGTTGCCTGATGGATTGGTGAGTAATGGACTTGAAGAGTGCATTACTGAGCCCCAGACTAATGGCAACCTCTTGCCCATGGGCCCTCCGTGTAGATCATTCATTGTGCTTCTTCATCAGTGTCCTGCCAGTCTGTAGCTGGCTATGAGTGCCTGCTGTTCCTAGCCTGATTAATTCCCAAGGAGTATACACCATTATTTTCTCAATGAGATTAACCCCAAAATTAAAAAAAAAGTTGTTTGGGATTCCAAAAGGATATCAAAAAACAGTAAGACACAATTCTTTTGCTTAACAAAACCTAAATGTTGCGGTGCACTGTTCCACTGAATGTCATCCTATGGTGTTGGCCATCTAGTCTCTAAGTTGTGAGTCTCAAAAGTGAGGCTGGGGTCCCTGGTGCCCTAATCAACTATTCAGAGAGTTGGGAGACAGGCTACATTCTATCTTTTCTATGATATCCAATTGTGGACTTGTCTCCAACACAATCATGCCCACCCTTATCCCCCAATACTCTGCTTCTTTCCTCTTCTGGCCAAACTCTCAACCCCTGCCCCTAAGCCTGGTGTCAGCCCCTCAGGGCTGTTATAGCCTAAACTAACTCTGCCAAAGCAGCTACAACTGGTGTCATTGGTACAATCTCCACCCCCACCATCTGCCCTCAGATCACTTCAGGTCTGTAGCCTACACCCCTGTGTCAGTAAGGCAAAATGGGCTCCTTAGCACTTCAGGAGTTTGGCTTTTGTTTACTTTGAGTGAAAGGCACTTCAGGAGTTTGGCTTTTGTTTACTTTGAAAGTACTTTCAGCTGTTAAGTGGTAAGCCCCAGGCCCAAAGCCCTATCAGGTGTGAAACCTGTGTGGGTGTAGATTAACGACTTAAGAGAGGCCAAATCTTGCATGATTTCAAATCTGGTCAGGAACCAATGGTCTCTGGTCGTTGAGGCGGGGCTTGAGAACGCCAGAGGCTTGGCTGGGAGGAGAGGCCAGGTAAGAGACAACTACAGCTGAAGCTGAAAAAAAGCCGAAGCAGGAGACGTATGTAGACCCAGGAGTGTGAGCAAGGACTTGAGGCCAGTAAATATGATTTGGCTAAATACTATCTTGTTTTTATGTGGCCTCCTGGTTACTCTTGTGAGGTGGGCCTACTGGGCCTGGGCTTTTTTGGTCAAGATGTCAGAATGAGGAGGCTGGTTCGTGGATCTGCTGCTGTGGGGCTTAAATAAATGTTTTGTTGCTTTCTACTTAGAGAATACCTCATACCTTGAGATTTCGAATCATTCAAACATATACATGATTATATTTGAGATTATAAATTCGGCCTTCCTACTACAACCCCTTAGAGAGCAAGCTTGTATGCTTGGGGGCAGAGACCAATGAGTAAAGGCTCAACCTCCTGTCTTTTCATTTTGGATGAGACAGCGAATCCCATAGACTGAACAGGCATGGATGGTTTATGCACTTTTTTCCCTCCTCCAACCCACCCAACTTTTAGGCTTCCTTATTACTGTCAAGGAAAACACCTCCTCTTCAGACCCCTAGGTTTTCATAATTTCAGCATCTTCTTTAACTCTTGACATTCTCTTTCTCCACTTCCTCATATCCAATCAATTGCCAAATCTTGTCAATTCAGCACCTACATGTCTTATATCTGTTCCCTTCTCTTTATTCACACAACCTCTGCCTTGATTAACCAGGGGTGGGGAAACTGTGGCCTCAAGGCCACATGTACCCTCGAGGTGGCAGGTTCTCCACCCCTGAATCACATGGTCTATTGTAATAACCTCCTAATTGGTCTTTGTACCTCAAGTATCTCCACTCCAGTTCATCCCACACATACTACTTCACCTTTATCATGTTCCTTTTTGCATTCCTATTTTATGTAAGTTTTATAATGTACATGATTTCTAGTATAATAGTTCAGATATATGATTTAATAATACTATAATATGTAAGTAAATATACACATATTAGAGGTACATGCTCAGAAATGTTTTATAGATAGGGGTGTGGGATCATGGCCACAATGGCTCTACACATGGGCTTACTGCATAAGAAGAAAGTATAGCACATGACATCTCATTCTTCTCTCTTCTGGAATCAATCAGTAAAATGAAGGGCCCTACTATGTGCTCAGCACTAGTGTACAAATACTAAAATGAAATAGACTCTGCCCTCCAGGAGTTTACATACTATTGGGGAAATCATTAAAACAATTGAGAAAGAAAAAAGCAAAATCAGAGAGTAATATTCATCCATTATCCAGAGGCACGTCAGTCTCCAAAATCCAGAATTTAGAAGATGAAGAAATCATCCAACCTATTAATCACCAGACTTAGAAAATCTTGCATGATTTCAAACCATATTCTAACCCCTCCCTCAGGTTCCTTCCTTTGTTGTTATTCAGTCATGTCCATTTCTTCATGACCCTACGGTACTAGCCATGGGATTTTCTTGGCAAAGATACTGAAGTGGTTTGCCATTTCCTTCTCTAGTGGATTAAGGCAAACAGGGTTAAATGACTTGCCCAGGGCAAGTATCTGAGGCCAAATTCGAACTCAGGTCTTTCTAATTTCAGACTCCACTAAGCCACCTACCTGCCTCCTGGTTCCTTCCTTCCTGCCTACAAAAATACCCAAATCTCCCCTATCCCTAACATCATCCTATACCTCTCCTTTTCTTTCTCAAACTCCTTGAAAAAGTATCTCCAGTTCTCTTCCTCTTTTTAGCCCCCTCCTATCAGACTTCTGATCTCATTATTCAACTGAAAATGCTATCTCCTAAGTTTCCAGTGACCTCTTAATTGTCAGATCTAATGGCTCTCTCTCTCTTTCTCTCTCTCTCTCTCTCTCTCTCTCTCTCTCTCTCTCTCTCTCTCCCTCTCTCTCTCTGTCTCTCTGTCTCATACTTTTTTATATCTCTGTAGCATTTAACACCGTTTTATTCGTGAGTACTCCCTGGGTTTTCATAATATCACTTTCTCTTTCTTGTCCTCCTACCTGTCTGATGGCTTCTCATGGTTTTCTTAGTTGATTCATCATCCATGTTATGTCCAATAACCATGAGTGTACCACAAGGTTCTATCCTTGGTCCTCTTCTCTCTATATGCTTTTTCCTTTGGTGATCTCATCGACTTGGGTGAAATGACCATCTTTATGTAGATAACTCCCAGATCTCTATTTCCAGCCCTAGTCTTTCTCCTGAGCACCAATCCAGCCTCACCAGCTGCCCATTGAACCTTTCAAACTGGATGCTTCCAGAGGCCCCTCAAACTGAACATGTCCAAAACAAAACTAATTATCTTCTCCCTCAAACTCGTTCCTCATCCTAACTTCTCTAATTCTGTGGAGGACAACCCTGTCCTTCTGGTTTGCCCCTTTGTTGTCACCGTTGGATCCCAACTCTCGCTCATTTCATGTGGTCAGTTGCCAAATCTCGTAGTTTCTATCTCTACAGTATCTCTTGCAAATGTTACCTCCTCTCCACTCACAGCCACCACCCTAATTTAGGTCCTCATCACCTCTTACCTGAACTAATGCAATAGCTTCCTAGTTGGTCTCCCTACCTCTTGTCTTTCTCCTTTCCTATCCATCCTCCATTTCACTGTTAGAGCAATTTTCTTGGTTTGATCATGGTACCACTCCCCCACTTAGGAAACTTAAGTGACCTTTCTGTTATCCCTAAAATCAAATGTAAACTCCCATGTTTAGAATTTAAATTTCTTCACATCTTGGCCCCATCCCTCTATTCTAATCTCTCTAGACATTACTCTCTTCACCTACTGTATAGACCACCCATACAGGACTCTTGGCTGTTATGTACATGTGACGCCCTATCACCTGTCTCTATACCTTTACCAGGTTGTCCATTGTGCCTGGTATTAACTGCCTTCTCACCTCTGCCTTTAAGAAGCCCTGGTTTCCTTCAAGGCACAGCTCAAAGACTACCTTTTACATCAATCAACAAGCATTTACTAAGCACTCGATCTGCGCCAGATACTGGGAACCCAAAGAAAGGCAAAAAGAGTCCCTGTCCTCAAAAATTTTTCATATGTATGTACATGTGTGTATACATGCATATACATGTGTGTTTATGTCTATAGACACACGCTATGCACCTAAGAACTTTGGAATTGATTGTGTGACATGGGAGACTGGCACAGGACTGCTCAGCATGGTGTGCCCACATCAGAGAAGGTACTGTGCTCTACGAGCAAGTCAGAATTGAAACAGCTCAAAGGAAATGCAGGATGCGCAAGTTAGGAATATCCACCCCAAATGTTCACATGGACTATTTGTGCCCAACCTGTGGTAGAGTGTTCTGAGCTTATATTAGCCTGATCAGCCACAGGTGGACACATTGAATCTTGACTCAAGCACAGTGATGTCATTTTGGTCCTCTTTGAGAACGAAGGACGACAACCAACCGACCAATGTTCAACTCAATAAACATTTGTTTACCACTTACTGTGTACCAGGCATTGTGCTAAGCATGTGTATCATAAGTGTATATATATATATATAACATATATAATATATAGAAATATACAATATATAAATAGGTACATTGACAATACATGCAAAGCAGATAAAATGTAACCTTAGAGGGGAAGGCATCAGCAGCTAGGGGGACTGAGAAGACCTTTCCCAATGTCTTTAGATGCCTATGAACTCCATTCTCCCAAACTTTGTTTTCATTTTGTCTATGAGGTGTGTGTGTGTGTGTGTGTGTGTGTGTATGTGTGTGTGACAGAGACAGAGAGAGAGAGAGAGAGAGAGAGAAAGAGAGAGAGAGGGAGAG
>CM053625.1:338725981-338742516 GCA_028646595.1 Phalanger gymnotis
GACTTGACCATTGATCAGTTATAACTTGCATTTTGTGTGTTTATTTGGAAAATAATGTAATCACCACGACTTTAACTCTGTTACACAACAGATGAAACATGTATGACCGGTTTTTCAAATTTTTCTTATGTTCTTTATGCTTCCGCTGCCCTCTTATTTTTATTCAATGCCCCTCCCCCAGTTGCACCAGAGGCACCTACAACCCCCCTGGATTGTTCCAACACCCCCCACAGGGCAGTATCGCCCACTTTGAGAACCTATGTGGCCTTACTCAAGCCTCTGTGCCTCCTTAAGATTCTGATGGCTTAGAACAGGGCTGTCCAACCTTAGGTTTTTATTGAAACAATAGACGATACATTTTGATTTGCCACCTTAGTGAGAGCTCTGCGGTAGCTTGGCTTCATTTACTAAAGCATTAATGTAAATTTCTACGCTTGTAGGTGGGCTGCCTAAATCCACTGGGGCCACCTACAGGCTTTTCTCATTTTGCATAGCCCTGGCTTAGAATGAGTGTAAAAAGCAACAGTAGAAACTCTTGAGAATCCTCCCCTCCCAGATTGAGATCTCTGTGATGCTAAATTGAGCTATCTTTTATCTCTTACCTAGCCCTTAGACACTGAACGGGCACGGCCTCAGACAAGCTGAGACCTGCTAAAGACCTTAATTTAGAAAGGCCGAGGTCGCCCACTTCATCCTAGGCCATCCCCAGTCCTTCCACTCTTCTCTCGCCACTAGACTTTGATTGCTCTGGAAGAGAGAGGGAGGTTGACCACTGCCTTACCTAAATCCAATCCATGTGCAAGTCAAGACGTCACACTCCCGATGTCATTGGTCCTCTTCCAGAATGAAGGATGAACAACAATTCATTCAACGCGTTGGTCGACTCACTATCATACTGATAAGGGCAGTTCCTTTGCCGTACGACTAATCTGTATCCTTTTCTAGTCATCTGTGTCCCTGATGATGTCTTTTATGTAACTTCTCGTATAGGTCATCACAAGTAATATGACACCCTACTTATATGCACCATACATCTGCTCATTATTAAATTATCCACTTAACCAGGGACACTTTTTCATTTTTTGATTAACAACGTCTTGTGAGTATGAGAGTACTGTCTTCTTCCCTATGTGTTGGTTTCTGAGAGCAAAAACAGGAAGTGAGAAGATCTAGGAGGCTCATACAGTCTCAGACAAGAGCCTAATTAACTTATTTTAGGACTAGTTTTTATCCATAGTTGCTTCCCCTAGCAACCAAATGGCCAGGCTTTTTGCCCAAGCCCTTCTCATAGACAATGGAAAAACACAAATAAACAATTCCCTTTCCCAAGGAACACCAAGAACAGGAAGACAGAACATATTTCCCTGATACCAGTCCCAGATGGTTTCATACAAGGGAAAACATACAAAGTTGCACAAGTGAATTTGGAAAGGGACCTCCATCAGACATTGAAGGTATACAGACAATCAAATGGTTCAAACAGTCCTGTCCCAATGTTCCACTTTTGAAATTACAAAGTTCCTTCTCTGCAATAAGCTGTCCCAGCTAGTTCAGATCAGGGGAGTTCTTGTAGGAAAATGCTTCTAATAGGAGCATTAAATGATAAGATAATGCCTCAGTTTTGCCACCTTTGCCACCTTTGTCACTAGCTAGTGCCCTCAAAGTCCAGTAGCTTCTAGATGATCAACAATTCACTCTCCTAATTACAATTTCCTAGTGGGTGTGGCTTTTGTATAAAGCTTCTTGATGGGAGTGGAAAGCCCAGAGCCAAAGGGCATTTCCTTGTCATCAGTGATGAGAAACTGGCATTACAGACAATGGGATTGAATTAAAACCCTTATTAAAATATAAATCACATCTATTGCTTCTCTCTTACCTATGTGGCCTGTTATTATCAAAGAAGAATTTAAATTGGCCTGGTACGAATGGCTCAACAGAAAACCATGATGATTGCTCGGCAACATCTTTTGCTCTTTGAGGATAGCATATTTGTTTCTGGGTGATTCGTTCTAGAATTTTCAGGTAATGATGCAAAAATGTTCTAGTTTCCAGTGTTATCTTTTTGCATCCTTTTCAAAAATCTAAATATATGATTTCCCTTCTTTAAATCCTTAGGAATTTTTCCTATTGTTTTGGTTTCTCAAAATGATAGAGACTTGGCAAAATCTAACCATTTAAAAAAAATATCCTAGTATATGTCAGCAGGCTTGAATATCCTCCAACTTTTTTTTTTAATTGCATCCTTCCCTACTTTAATTGGGCTTTCCATTTTTCTGCCCATGCTGGAATTGGATCCAGTCAACTATTCACAGATATTTGCTGAAAATACAAAAGTGAAGAAGACACTGAAAGTTTCTGTGGTTTATTTTCACCAAATCACCCAGAATTTTTGAGTTGGAAGGAATCTCAGCATCCATCTAGTCTAACTCATCCCCCACAAAAGAATCCCTACTCTACTTTAAGATGTTTTTATTGTTACGGAGTTTTCTTACATCAGGCCTATCCTTGCCTTGTTGCAATTTCCACCAAGGTTTCCAAATCTGCTCTCTGGAGACAAACAGTACAATTTAATCGCTCCACTCCATGATGGCCTTTCAAATACTCAAAGATGACTAATCATATTCCCCTGGAGGCTTTTCTTCTCCATGTTAAATATGCCAATTTCCTTCAATAGGTCTTCATATGGCATAGAGGCTTCATCATTGTGGTTACCCTAATCTGGACACTGTCCAGTGGAACAATTTTCTTTCCAAAATGTGGTGCACGGAACTTAACACAATTCCTCAGATATCGATATATTCAGCTAGGGAGGAATATAGCAAGATTCACAACTCCTGGAAACTATATGTCTCTTAAGACAGCCCAAGATCTGATTAGCTCTTTTGGCTGCCATATCACATTGTCAATGCCTTTGGAGCTTAGTCTGCTCAAAACCTCAGACCTTTTGCCGATGAACTCTTGTTTAACCATGTTTTCACCACATCTGGGGGGAGGAACTTGTTTCCTGGGCTTCATTTTATACAAATATAAATGCACAGTTGAGGTACTTATTGGCTAGTTGCTGCGTCCAGTTTTTGCCTTACCTAACTTAATGTATAATATAACTAGGAATTATAATCTTTCAATCTCCATTTTTATGTATGATGTCCCAAAAGTCTTAGTGTACTTTTAAGCTTTAATAATTTCATTAGTATACCTGTTACAAACTTATAAAAACATCATTAGAAATGTTAATTATTTTAATTTCTTTGGGGCTCTTTTAGTTTTGTGATTTTGAATAATGGTTTTAATTTCAATTTTAACAAGATGGAGTAACTTGTCATTATGCACTGTGGGTGCAACAGTTATGGGATGTCACTCTCAGTGCAAGGGGAAGTCCTCTTGCTTGGCCAATGCAGTCACCTGATCTATATCCATGAGGCTTTTTGTGAGATCACATAGAAACTTTCATATTTGGGTCAAAGTATTATTTACTATTATTATTATGATTATGGTGATGATCTTAAGGCTAGAATTACAAATGTCATCCTTTCAAGTCACTGGATAGCATCTGATGAAAATTTTCACAAAGTTTGAAAATCAATTAGAACAATTTGGTTCTAATTGCACAAGATGGTGGTGATGGTGAATTTTAATCAGAAATGTCAATATTTAAAAATATTTTTAAGAACCTCTCAAATGTTGTTTTTTGGTAAGTTTGTAATGCTTATAATTCTGAATTAAGGCTTATTTATTATTATTAAAGCTTAAAATCACACTAAGACTTTTGGGACACCTTGTATCGAACAGGAAATGACATCTATTAACACTGAACACAAATAAATGTTCTGTTTCTTTTCATCACATTATAGTTAAAATAGATTTTTCATAGAAGTGAAAAATGTTCTTCCTGTGCTCATCTGTCACATATGTATACTACACATCCCCTCAATGGGGACTATAGAAATTGCTTTTTTAAAGTGACTTTCTTTTTCAGAGAAGGAAGAGATAGAGAAATTTAACAGAAATTTGAAAAGATCTATGACCACTTACTACTTTTAGTCTCTATACTTATCATGGTGCCTTGAACATAGTAAGCACTTAATAAATGTTTGTTAAATTGAATTCTGAACATATTCTTAAGACTGTTTCAACATTCTTATTCTTTATTCATTTTCAGGGTCAAAAGATTTAGAGCCAGAAACCATTTGGTCCAACTCCTTCATTTTAAAAATCAAGAAAATAAAAGCCAGAGACCTAAGGCACTTGCTCAGTTGATAAAATGAGCAGGACCTGAATACAAATCCTCTGACTTTAAACCAAGCCTGCCCTGCAAGCTACATTGGAATTCTCTTTTTAGCCAATTAAGTGAAAAGGAAAGAAAGAAAAATTTTTAAACATACATTTTCCCTAACAAGATAGCAGAAATCATTGGCTAATTCAATTTGTCATAATACTCACAGACTATCTCTTTCATAAGGCCAGATACTGAAAGTTCATGGCCTAGAGCATGGTTTTCAGAATTCTATAAACAAGAAAAATAACTGAAGCTTTTGCTTCTCCCCTTAAAATTCTCCCTGAAATAACAGTCCATTTTTAAGAACCATCTTCCCCGCCCCACCCACCCCCAGGGATGCTGTATGCCTGCAAATGGCAAAATACCACAGTCTCTGAAGAATTTAAATTGTGGGTCACCCAGAGGGCAAGGGAAAAATGCATGCAGGTTAGAAATAAGCTTGCGGCATATTAAGAACAATAGGAGTGACATAAAAGAGATGTACAACCAGAAAAGTAGGTGGCTCAGTCGTTTACTGAGTGAAAAGTAACAGATTGTCCATCTAACATAACTATCTATTGTAAAGAGATCTAGAGAAGAAGAAGCCTCCCTACCCCAACTCCCTGCCTACTAGGTAGACCTCCCGGGGAGGATATATGGTAGTACATGGACAAAAATCACATGGGATGGGTTGCCATTACATTATTTAGGGAGCAGACTGATGAGATCAGAGACCTGATTAAGTACCCAGTTATCTTGCAATACAAAGAATCTCCAAGTATGAACAGAATTTTAAATTAACAGTGAACTAAATGACCAGTCATAAAGAATGAATATTTAAATGAGCTTTCATATTCTAGTACTATTATCTTACTATCTGGAGGATATTAATTGCTCATTTTCACCCTTTGATATGAGGACACATAGGTCAAGAAGGAAAATAAATTGATATTCATGAAAAAACCCATGTACCACACAAGAGAAAATACCCATATACTGCAAAATAGCACCCTCCAATTGAAGTTTTTTATTGAGGGGAATCTACACACATGTCAATATATTTGAAACAGACACAAGAGTTCATTCATTCAATGATGACTAATTCACCATAGTGCAAATGGTATAGCAAAGGACATATAAAGGACATGCCTATGGTAAGCTTAGCTATTTCATATATAACCTATCACCTAGAGACAAACAACCCTAAAGAGACAGTTTTGCTACCTGGCAATTCCCTTACTCACTACCCATTTCTGAATTACAGATCTAGGTAGAGAGGAGCAGTCTCATAGAAGCAATCGCTAGTAGAGCCCTACCTGTACACAGAACAAGCAACAAGTTACAGAAATAGATGGCAGGTAGGCATTTGGCTCAGATCCCAGGTGCAAAGAAGTATCTTTTCTAGCCTATAGCCCAAGGTGGAACCTTACAGTGGAATAATTAGGTCAGAAGTCCCAGTCCAAACAGAGTCTGCCATTCAATCACTTTGAACCTGCAGAACCTTGCAATGGAATAACAGTGGCTAAGTTCAGCAGCAGTTTACTGAAACTCCCAGCTGGGGACAAGCCAACAGACAGGCCCAAACCAGGGTCAGGAACTTCTAGAGCTCAGAACAGGAGGACAGTGAGGACAGTGCTCCAGATTACATCACTTTGGGAATACTGAATTCTTGCAGAACCACAGCTTGAAGTGGGAAAGCAGTGGACAGATATAAGAGGACAGAAGCTTAGACCAGATATTCCACTGAGAGGTATACAGAACGGAACATGAACATAAAAGTCTAAAGTCAAGAAAAAGATGGAAGAATGAGAAAACAAAAAAGCATCCCTCTATAAAGAGCTATTATGGCAACAGACAAGCTTAAGACAGAAACCCAGAAGACAAAAACGACACAAAAACATCAACGAGCAAAGACTCAAAGTAAAACATAGCTTGGCTACAAATCCAACTAGAATTCCCAGAAAAGTTGAAGCAAGAATTTTAAAAAAAATCTAAAAATTGATTTTAAAAGTCAAATGAAAGTGATGGAAGACAAATTTGGGAAAGAATAAGAGCTATAAAAGAAAGATATAGAAAGAGAAATAGCTTGGAACAGGTCATGCAAAACCTTATGAAGAGAATAACTCCCTGGAAATTAGAATTGGCCACATAGAAGCTAATGACTCCATAAGACATCAAGATGGTGGTTTAGGGGCAGCCACCTTGCTGAACTCTCCTAGCATTCCCTCCAAACAACTTGAAAATAATGCCTCAAAAAAATTTTGGCGTGGCAGTGCCAACAAAAAAGCTAAGATATTTTTCAAGCCTAAGAAAACTTAAGAAAGTGTCAGGAGAAGTCTATGGCATCAAAGCAGAGGCTTGTTTGGAGCCCAAACACATGCCAGTAGCAACAGTGGTCACAGTAGCAGCAGCAGCTTCTGGAGCTGTCAGCCCAGAGATGATAAGGGGCTCAGACAACTGGTCAGAAAGAGATTACAGGGGACCCTTTACTGGCACTGTGTACAGCTGGTGCTGATTGGCAATTCTATTGCCCATACATGGTTCTGAGTCACAGTTCCAGGGCAGAGAGATGATCAGTCACAAAAGAGCAGGGACTCTGGTTATGGTTCCAAGGCAAGGAGGGGCACTAGCACTTGTGGCTGCAGGGAACCAGCAGCCTTTCCTGAGTAGAAACTGGAGCACAGACCAGGAGAGTAGTGACCAAATTTCTTCCAGGATCACACCACTTCGAAAGCACCAAATAGACCCGCAGAATTAGCTCTGAAAATAGCAGTATGAAAAAGCCTGAAATGTGGCACAGTGCTTCCCCAACCCCAGGTGGGCAGAGTCCAACTTTAGCATAAAGTTCAAAGTCAAGAAAAAGGCAGGAAAAATGAGCAAACAACAAAAAAGAATTTGATCATAAAAAGCTACTAATGAAGATTAAGGCATAAACTCAGAAAAATATAACAATTTTAAAACAGCTACCAAAACAAGCTTCAAAGAAAAATGCTAATTGGACCCAAGCCCAAGAAAAATTCCCAGAGGAGTTAGAGAGAGATTAGAGGAATAGAGAAAAAAATGGGAAAGGAAATGAAAACAATGCATGAAAAGTATGAAAAGAGAAGTAACAGCTTGGTAAAAGAGGCACAAAAATACTGAAGGAAATAATACCTTAAAAAACAAAAGTAGCCAAGTGGAAAAAGACGTACAAAAGTTCAGTGAAGAAAATAATTCCTTAAAAATTTTAATTGGGCAAATGGAAGCTAATGACTCCATGAATATCAAAAGGCAATAAAACAAAGTCAAAAGAATTTAAAAATAAAAGAAAATGTGAAACAGCTCATTAGAAAAACAACTGATCTGGAAGACAAATTGAGGAGAGACAATAAAGAATGTTGGACTACCTAAAGCTATGATCACAGAAAGAGTGTAGACACCATACTTCAAGAAATTATTAAGGAAAATATTTCATGGGAAAAACAACTGACCAGAAAAACAGATTGAAGAGAGACAATTCATGAATTGTTGGACTGCCTGAAAACCATGGTCAAAGAAGAGCCTAGACATCATATTTCAAGAAATTATAAAGGAAAATTTCCCCAATATCTTAATATTCAGGGGGGTAAAAGAGAAATTGAAGGAACCCCTCTATCACTTCCTGAACGAGATCCCCAAATGATAACTCTCAAGAACATTATGGCCAAATGCCAGAGCTCCTATGTTAAGGAGAAAATATTGAAAGCAGCCAGAAAGAAACAATTCAAAGGTCATGGTGCCATACTCAGGATCACACAAAATTTAGCAGCTTCCAAACTAAAGGAGTGGAGGGCTTGGACTATTATATTTGGGAAGGCAAAGGAGGTAAGATTACAACCAAGAATCAACCCAGCAAAACTGAGTGTAATCTTTCAGGGAGAAAAATTAATATTTAATGAAATAGAGGACTTTCCAGCATTCCTGATGACAAGACTAGAGCTAAATAAATAAAAATTTGACATTCAAACACAAGACTCAAGAGAAGCATAAAAAGGAAGACATGTAAAAGTAATCATATGGCACTCAATAAAGTTAAACTGTTTATATTCTTCTACAGGAAGATGATACATATAACACCTAAGAACTTACCATTATTAGGACAGTTAAAAGATAGGGGGCACAGGTGTGAGTGGTTTATATTGCAATGATCTCCAAAAAAATGAAGGGAAGCAAAAGAGGGATGGGGCCCTGCTGGCTGTGATCATTTACAGGGGAATAGAGTGCTGAATTTTAGTTCTAGGGCATATACACACACACACACACACACACACACACACACACACACACATACATATATATATATATATATATTTTTATATATATATATATATATATATGTATCTAGAAGGGCATGAAAGTCTGACACAAAGAAATAGGAAGACAAGGGGATAGAATAAGGGAAGGACTTTTGGAAGGGCATTCAGATTAAGAAATAGGAGGATAAGTAGAGAGGACAATGGAGGGGCTTTTATCAAGTGGGTAGATTAAGAACTTGCCCATAAAATGGAAATGGATAACAGAAAGGATTAAAAACAACAATCTGACAATGTGTTTACAAGAAACATATTTAAAAATGAAAAAAAAACATTTAAAAATAGGGTAAAAATAAAGGGCTGGGGTAGAATTTATTATGCTTCAGCTGATACGAAAAAAGCAGGGAGAGCAATCACGATCTCAGAGAAAGTTTAAGCTAAAGTAGATTTAATTAGAAGAGATAAACAGAGAAAGTACATTATGATAAAATGTACCATAGATAATGAAGTAGTATCAGTACTAAGCCTATATGCACCAAATACTATAGCAGCCAACTTTTTAAAGGAAAAGCTAAATGAATTACAGATGGAAATAGATAGCAAAACTATAACAGTAGAGGAAGTCAACTTTCCCCTCTCAGAACCAGATAAATTTAGCCAAAAAATAAATAAGAAAGAAGTCAAGGAGATGAACAGAATCTTAGATAAGCTACATATGATAGATATCTGGAAAGAATTGAATGGGAGTAGTGGTATATGGTACCTCTACAAAAATTGACCATACAGTAGGACATAAAACCTTTATAGTTAAATGCAGAAAAGCAGAAATATTAAATGCATCCTTTTTAGTCACAGTGCAATAAAAATATATTTAATAAGGGATCACAGAAACACAGAGTAAAAATTAAATGGAGACTAAATAACCTAATCTTAAAGAATGAGTGGATTAAAGAACAAGTATAGAAACAACAAATAATTTTATTCAAGAGAGTGATAATGAGACAACATACCAAAACCTATATGATGCAGCAAAAGCAGTAACCAGAAGAAAATTTGTATCTCTAAATGCTTACATAAGTCAAACAGAGAAAGAACAAACCAATGAATGGGGTATACAATTAAAAAAAAAACTAGAAAAAGAACAAATTAAAAATCCCCAATTAAATACTAAAAACTACATTCATTAATACATTGAATGTAAGAAAACTATGAATTAATATAACTAGGAGTTGGTTTTATGAAAAAACTACCAAATCATTAATATTAAAAATGAAAAGAGTGAATATACCACTAATGAAGATGAAATCAAAGCAATTAGTAGGAGTTATTTTGCTCAATTATATTCCAATACATTTAACAATTTAAGTGAAATGAAAGAATACTTTCAAAAATACAAACTGCCTAGATTAACAGAAGAGAAAACAGAATATCTAAATAAATCTATTTTAGGAAAAGAAATTGAACAGGTCATAAATGAGCTTTCTAAGAAAAAAGATTCAAGACCAGACGTATTTATAAGTGAATTCTACTAAACATTTAAAGATAAACTAATTCCAAAATTAAATGAATTATTTGGAATAATAGGCAAAGAAGGAGTCCAACCAAACTTCTTTAGTGAAACAAATATGATGCTGATACCTAAACCAGGAAGAGCAAAAACAGAGAAAGAAAATGAACATGAATGTAAAAATCCTAAATAAAATATTAGCTAGGGAACTACAATAATGTATCACAAAAATTATACATTGTGACCAAGTGGGATTGATGCCAGGAATGCAGGAATGGTTTAACGTAAGGAAAACAATTAACTTAATTGATTATATCAATAACAAAAGTAATAAAAAAATCATATAATTACATCAATAGATGCAGAAAAAGCTTTTGACAAAATACAATATTCATTCCCATTAAAACACTTGAAAGCATAGATAGAAATGTATTGTTCCTTAAAATAATAAGAAACATCTACCTTAAGCCATCAGGAAGTATTATTTGTAGTGGGGATAAGCCAGAAGCCTTCCCAATAAGATCAAAAGTGAAACAATGATGCCCATTATCATCAATGTTATTCAATATTGCATTAGAAATGCTATCAATAGCAATAAGAGAAGAAAAAGAAATTGAAGGAATCAGAATGGGCAATGAGGTAATAAAACTATTTCTTTTGCAGACAATATGATGATATACTTGGAAGATCCTAGGGATTCAACCAAAAAGGTAGGTGAAACAATAATTTTAGAAAAGTAGCTGGATATAAAATAGATCCATATAAATCATCAGCATTTCTATGTATTACCAACAAAACCCTCAAAGAAGAGATAGTAAGAGCTATCGAATTTAAAATAATCATAGACAACATAAAACAGCTGGGAGTAGTTTCATGATGGCATGCTTACACAAGTTCTGAATAATGGATGATATTCTTGCACTTTCCCAGTCACCAGTGGAGTGAATCAGGGCTGTAGGCTTGTTCCTGTGCTTTTTAGCATGATTGTTTTTAGCAATGTTGTCAGACACCTTGAATAAGAATGTAAATGGCATCAAAATCAGCTACCACACTGATGATAAATTATTTAACTTGAAAAGGCTATAAGCCAAGACAAAAGTTGAGGGAGAGTTGGTGTGTGACTACTGCAGTGAGTACAACTCTGATGAGCTGGCCATGGCTTTTGATTGCCAAAAGCATGTTCGTCTAAAAGACTATTTTATAGAGAACTCACACAATACAAGTGCTCACAAGTAAGTCAGAAGAAGTATAAGGACACTCTCAAGGTCTTTCTGAAAAATTTTGGAATTAATTGTGAGACATGGGAGGCATTGGAACAGAACCACCTAGCATGGTGTGCCTGAATCAAAGAATACATCTGCATCAAAGATGATATATCTGTGTCAAATGGTGGCCTTTCCTAGGGCAGGATAGGGATGGAGGGAGGGATAGTTCAGGATTTAAAATATAACACAAAATAAATTATATTAAAAACAAACAAACAAGCAAACAAATGATGAAGGGACTGGTTTCAGAAAAACCTGACAAGACCTATATGAACCATGCAAAATGAATTGAGAAGAATTGAGAGGTCATTGTACACAGTAACAACAAGGTTGTAATAATGATCAACTGTGAAAGACTTAGCTACTCTGTTCCATACAATGATCCAAGACAATTTGAAAAGATGCATAACTAAAAAAAAATGCCATCCTTCTCCAGAGAGAGAACTAATGAGCTCTGAGTATAAACTGAAGTATAATTTTCTCACTTTATTTTCCTTGCTTTTTAAAAAAAATATGGCTGATATAGAAATATGTTTTGCATGATTTCACATGTATAATTGATATCATATTGTTTGCCTTTTCAGTGGGTGGTGGAAAGGGTGCCAGGGAGGGATAAAATTTGGAATTCAAAATTTCAAAAGAAAAGAAGGTTAAAATAAATAAATAATAAATTGGGAGGGGGACCCAAAAAGAAATATTAAAACAAAGTAAAAAGACTGAAAAAAAATCAAAGAAAATGTGAGATCTGCCTGATCAAAAACAAATGACCTGGAAAACATATTGAGGAGAGATAAATTAAAAATTATTCAACTACCTGAAAGCCATGACCGAAAAAAAAAAAGAACCAAGCTCATATATCAAGAAACAGTGAAGCTACCCAGATCTCTTAGAACCAGAAGGCTAAATAGAAATTTTAAAAATCTGCTGCTTACCTCCTGAAAGAAATCCCCAAATGAACATTTCTAGGATTATAACCAAAATTCAGAAATCCCAGATCAAAGAAAAAATGTTGTAAGAAGTCAGAAAGAAAAACAGGATCACAGAAGATTTAGCAGTCCCCACTTTAAAGCAGAAATCATTAAACTATGGTTGGAGGGCCAAATCTAGTTTATCACCTGTTTTTATATGAACGATGACCTAAGTATTATTTTTTCACATTTTAAAATACAAATATTTTTTGTATTTGGCATATTTGATTCATGGGCCACAGTTTGCCCACCCTGACTCTAAAGCAGTGGAGAGCTTAGAATATAATGTTCCTGAAGGCAAAAGATTCAACTTTCGCCCAAAGACAACTTACCCAACAAAACCGAGTGTAATCCTATAGGGGAAAAAATGGATTTTTAATGAAATAGAGGACTCTCAAAAATTCCTGATGAAAAAAAATTTGGGAGAGAGTACTCTATTTCACTACGTGGAAAATTTTCTGACATACAAATATAGATTTAAGAGGAGCATAAAATGATAAACATGAGCATGGAATCATAAGGGACTAATAAAATGTCTACCTTCTAGTATGGATGAATGTCACATGTACCACCACAAAATTTGACAAAAAAGAAATGAAGAATTTGAACAGAGTTTTAGAAAAGTTAGAGATGATAAATCTCTGGAGGATATTAAATGGGAATAGAAAAGAGTGTATGTATTTCTCAACTGTGTATGGCACCTTCACATTGACCATGTATTAAGGCATAAAAACCTTACAAACAAATGCAGAAAAATTAAATGCATATTTTCCTAACTATAATGAAATAAAATTACATTCAATAAAGGGCCTTTGAAGCAAAGATTAAAGATTAATTGTAAACTAAATAACTTAATCTCCTCAAAAGGAGGTGTCAAAGAACACATACAGGAACAATCAATACTTTCATTAAAGATAATGACAGCTATGAGACAATGTATCAGATTTGGAGGATACAGCCAAATCAAGTAGTTAGAGAAAAAGTTATTATCTCTACATGCTTTCATCAATAAAAGTAAAAAATAGCAGATCAGTGAATTGGGCATGTAACAACAACAACAACAACAAAACCCCAACAAATTAAAATTGCCCAATTTAACACTCGAAAGTCTTGAAAATCAAAGGAAAGATTTATAAGATGGAAAGCAAAAAGCTATTACTAATTAATTAATTAATTAACTAACAAACAAAAATAAGAGCTTTTTGAGAGGGGGAAACATATGTCATTAGCTAACTTGATTAAAAAATAGAAATCCAAATTGCTAGTATTAAAAATGAAAAAGGTGAATTCCCAACCAATGAAAAAATAAAATAAAGTATTAAGAACTATTTCATCTAATTATATGCAAAATAAAACTTACAACCTAAATGAAACGTATAAATATTTACCAAAATATGAATTGCCTAGGTTGACAGAACAAGAAAGAGAGTATTTAAACAAGCCTATCTTAGAAAATTTTTCTAAAAAACCCTATCTCAGCAAAGGAAGCTAGGTGGCTCTGTGGATAGAACCCTGGGCCTGGAGTCTGGATGACCCAAATTCAAATCCAGTCTCAGACACTTAGTAGCTGTGTGACTCTGGACAAGTTACTTAACCTTCATCTACTGGAGAAGGAAATGGCAATCCATTCTAGTATCTTTGCCAAGAAAACCCCGTGGACAGTATTGGCAAACTATGGTCTATGGAGTCACGAAGAGTCAGACATGACTGAATGACTGAGCAACAACAATCTTAGAAAAATAAATTGAACAAGCTATGAATGAACTCCTAAAGAAAAAATTTCCAGGACTGGATGGATTTACAAGCAAAATCTAGCCAATATTTAAAGAAAAATTAATTCTAATATTATTAAAACTGTTTTTAAAAATAGGAAAATAAGAGATCCAATCAAATTCCTTCTATGACACAAATATGGTCTTGATACTTAACCCAAGGAGAGTAGAAAATGAGACCAAAAAAAAATAGACCAATGTCCCTAAAGAATATTGATGAAAATATTTTAAATAAAATATTAGCAAAGAGACTGGTATAACACATCACAAAGATTATACACTATGACCACACTGGATTTAAATCAGAAATAGAGGATTTGTTCCCCAATTCAATCCAGTGACTCTAGACTCCTGGCTGTTTCACCAACAAGACACTCCATCTCTCCATCATCTCCAGCATTTTCTCTGCCTATCTCCCATATCTGGATCACTCTACCTCCTTTGCTCTGACAACTGACTTCCCTGGCTTCATTTAAGTCCTAACTAAAATTTCATCATCTACAGGAAGCTTTTACCAACCCATCTTAATTCATCTCAATTGTAGTGCCTTCTCTCTTTTAATTATTTCCTTTTTATCCTGTATACAGTTTGTTTGTACGTGTTTGTTTGCATGTTGTCTCCTCCGTTAGACCGTAAGCTCCTTGAGGACAGGGACTGTCTTTTGCCCCTCTTTGTATTCCCAGCACTTGGTATACTGCCTGGCACATAGTAGGTGCTTAATGAATATTTATTGAATTGAAAATAGAGGGATTGATTAATATAATTGATTAGGAACATAGTATACAGAAGCAAATGAACACAGTAACCTAGAGTTTGATAAACCCAAAGATCCTAGCTATTGAGGCAAGAATTCACTATTTCACAGAAACTGCTTGGAACACTGGAAACAAGTCTGGCGGAAACTACGTATATACAAAAATCTCTGTACAACACTAATTATATACCAAGAGAAGTTTCAAATGAGCACATGATTTAGACATAAAGGGTGATATCATAAATAAATTAGGGGAGCATGGAATGAAATTACCTGTCAGATCTATGAATAAGAGAAGAATTCATAGTGAAACAAGAGATAAAGAGGTTCTCAGAAGGTAAAATGGACAATTTTGATTACATAATATTGAAAAGGCTTTATATAAACAAAAACAATGCATCTAAAATTAAAAGAGAATCAGGAAATTAGAAAAACTATTTCAGCAAGTTTTTCTAATAAAAGTTTAATTTCTAAGACATATAGAGAATTAATTCAAATCTATAAGAAGAGCCATTGCTCAATTTATAAATGGTCAAAGGATATGATAGGCACTTTTCAAAGGAAAAAATCTAAACTATTAATAACTAAATGAAAAAAATATTCTGAGTCGCTAATAAATAAATGCAAATTTAAACAACTCTGAGGTACCACTTCATACCCATCAGGTTGGCAAAATTGACAAACATGGAAAATAACAAGTGCTGGAAGGACTGTGGGAAAACAGATACTTTTATGCACTGTTGGTAAAGCTAGGAACTGGTTCAGTCATTCTGGAAAACAATTTTAACTATGCCCAAAAAGCTATTAAACTGTGCATACCTTTTGGACTTGGTAATATCACTATTAGTTCTATCCTCCAAAGAGATCAAAGAAAGAGAAAAGGATCCATATATCCAAAAATATTTATAACAGTCAAAGAATCAGAAACTGAGTGGGTGCCCATCAATTGAGGAATGGCTGAAAAAAGTAATGGAATATGAATGCAATAGAATATTGTACTGTAAGAAATGATGAAAGGGACAGTTTCAGAAAAACCTGGGAAGATTTTTGTGAACTGATTCAGAGTGAACTGATTAGAAGCAAGTGAGCAATTTGTACAATAACAACATTTTAAAGACAGACAACTTTGAAAGACTTAGGAAATCTGATCAGCACAATGGAACCATCCACAGTTTCAGAGGATTCATAATAAAACATGTGGTCCAACTCCAGACAGAAAAGTGATGGCCTAAGAGTATAGGTTGAAGCATACACACACACACACACACACACACACACACACACACAAATATCTCTATATAAATTATACATACAACAAATATATTTATAACCATATGCGTATATATGTAAATATACATATACATACATACGTACTTTTGGACAGGGTTAATGAAAGACTTTGTTTTGCTTGACTATACATTTTTTTAAAAAGTTCCCCTCCTTTATTTTTTTTTATTTTTTTAAATTTATTTTTAATATGTTTAGTTTTCAGCATTGATTTTCACAGGAGTTTGAATTACAAATGTTCTCCCCATTTCTACCCACCCCACTCCAAGATGGTTTACACTATGGTTGCCCTGTTCCCCAGTCTTCCCTCCCCTCCGTCACCCCATTCCCCTCCTATCCACCTTTCCCTTCCTTTCTTGTAGGGCAAGATAAATCTCTATGCCCCATTGCCTGTGCATCTTATTTTCTAGTTGCATGAAAAAAAAATGTTTTTACTTTTGAACATCTATTTTTTTT
>CM053625.1:338743016-338762547 GCA_028646595.1 Phalanger gymnotis
CTGAAGTAATTACTTTGAGGCAATATCGTGTGCCAGGTGGGCAAGATGAAATTGCCAACACAGGAACAATGCCTAAAGGGCTATAAAACCACGCATACTCTTTGACCTAGGAACACCACTACTAGGTCTGTATCCCAAAAGAGATAAGTACAAAAATATTCATAGCAGCTCTTTTCTAGGGGTAAAGAATTAGAAATTGAGGGGATGCCCATCAATTGGGGAAGGGCTGAACAAGTTGTGCAATGTAATTATGATGGAATACTATTGTACTATATAAGAAATGACGAGCAGGATGCTCTCAGAAAAACTGGAAAGACCGGCATGGGCTGATGCGAAGTGAAATGTACTAGGTACAAAGTAACAGCAATATTGTAAGATGATCAGCTGTGAATGACTTAGCTATTCTCAGCAATACCAATCCATGACAACTCTGAAGGACTTAGGATGAAAAACGCTATCCATCCCCAGAGAAAGAAATAATGGTGTCTGAATACAGATTGGAACATCCTTTTCTCTTACTTTCCTTATTTTTCTTGAGTTTTTTTCATCTATGCTTTCTTTTGCAACATGAATATTATGGATAGATTTTGCATGACTACACATATATAACAACCTATATGGAATTGCTTGCCTTCTCAATGAGGTGGGGTGGGGAAGGAGGAAGGGAGAGAATTTGGAACTCAAAGTTTTAAAAACAAATGTAAAAAGTTGTTTTTACATATAACTGGGAAAAATTAAATACTAAATAAATTTTTTAAAAAGATTAATCTTCAATTGGCCCAGGCTTTATGTAATACTTTACTTGTAAGTTTAATTAGCATTTTTAACAAGTAAACAAATCCTTGAGAATCTTAGTAGGCTCTATTTAGAAGAACCTTGGTGAATATTTTTGTAAAATTGTAATTCCTTTCAAAATGTCAATAAGCTCTTAATTTATCCATTTCATAATTTTGAATTTTCATGGATTAGACTTTCTCAAAACAGGAAACTTCTGTGGTATAAAAATATGTTGTAAATCCAGGATCTGCCATTTATCACCTCTATGACCATGGCAAAGTAACTTCATTTATCAGAGTCTCAGTTTTCTTATCTGGAACATGAAATGGTTGGATGCTTTTGAGTTCTCTTTCTGGTTTAAAACCCTATGATTCTGTAAAATTCATAAAACTATTCAAACAACACACACACACACACCTTACATGGTTCCCTTGTAATTTCTACTTTTCCCCAATGTGCTTTTGAATAGAAAAGTTGTTTTTTTTTCTGAAAATCTGAGAAAGAGAAGCAGGCTTTGCTGGATATCTTTTAGATTGGGGGATAGCACAAATATTATATATTGTATGAATTACAAAATATATATGATATGTATCATATATAATATAAGCTAATACTAGTGAAACATACGACTATCTATAACTAAAATTTCTGCTTCTCACCCTATTGAAGGAAAATTATGCAATGACAATGTTCTAATTAAAGACATCATTATTTATTTTACTCTGGAATGATTTCTCTCTGTATGATACAGCAAAGAATAAAATGCTGTGGGTTGATTCCATTAGTCTACCTCCTGGGGTTGGAACAACAGCAAAGTGTGTCCTCATCTGGAGAATTGTAAGGGGACATTTGTACTGCATCTTGTCACAATGGAAAAGTCAAGAGTTAACACCTCTTCATCCATGATACCAGCTCACTTCTGGGAATGGAAAGCAGTGCTAACTTACCAGGGAATCATAGGATTCTCAGGAAAAAAAAAACCAAAAAACCAAGAGCTTAGTTTGCCCTCTGTAGTCAAATACAGAGACTTAATTGTCTACTATGTGCTTCTATTGCAGAATGAGGAAAAACGCTATTCGCAGATTCAATGGTGTCTTTCTGTTTTCTCCTCAACTTAACTTCCTCAATTTACTGCCCTAATAAAGCCTGCCATTTAGAATGGTATTAGTACCACTCTCTGATTCCAGATTTCTTTTATTTGTGAACACTGACATTGTAAATACTAGGCCTCCCAGCAGTCAGTATTCCTTTAGGATGATGCCGCCTTGCACTCATGTGCCAAAAGGTTGTATTCACCTCCAAAAAGAGAATCCATTAATGTTCTACTGGGCATCTGCTGAGTTCATGACTTTCTGCTCAATAGATTAATGTAGTTCTCATAGCAGAAAAGAACTACTCCAATTCATTGGGAATTTAGGTGCACTGTTACTAGAGTCTAGAAGTGTGGCCACATCTCAACCACACCTTACATGTCTATACCTAAGCCTTAGTAGTATTTAATCAAATGGGTTGTCCAAAATGATATACCTAAATCAGAGAATCTATTCAGTGATCATCCCCACAGCATGCACAAGACAGCTCAAAAAAAAAAAGGCTTAAATTGTTTTCCTAATTACTTCCACTTAAAAATTTGTTACCAATGAAATCAGAAAATCAAATTCACATTCAAAATTTAAAATATCCTCCATAACCTTGGCTCACAAGAGAAGCCACAAAAAAGAAAAATTCCAGAATTTTAAGATTAACTCTCTAGTGTGTTAGATGGTGATGGGGTTTGCCAACTCTAAGCTGAACTCTGAGCTCTATCCCAAGATGATATAACCACAATGTATGGCATGACTCTTTTGAAACCTTAACTAAGTTTATGACTCAGCACATGATATATCACCGACAGTCAGAATGCCAAGAGCAGGGGTGGGGAACCTGTGGCCTTGAGGTCACACATGGCCCTGTAGCCCTCTGGACCTTTGACTGAGTCAAAGGGCCACATTTGAGGACACAGGTTCCCTACCACTGGCCAAGAGCCTTCAACTTGTACAAGCTTCCAAAGCATAACAGAGCCTTACTTCAGTCTTTTGAGGGATCCATGATATCTTTGATACAGGCTCTTCTTCAAACAATATGGATCTTAACCCGTAGTCTTCTCCTCTTGTGGGATTCATGCCCATGTCTTTACATAAATTCTCCAGATATAGAGATAAAGATATAGCCAATGTATGTACTAGAGGTCTCCCTCTGGTTCTTTTAATATTTCATGGCTACAAGTATAAAAAGAATTACCAAACACTCAATCCCAGGGCAAATGTAAAATCAGATAAAATGTAAACTCCAATCTTCTCCCTTTATAGACCCAGGCAAATAGAACTATTTGCTGTAAGTCACCCCTTGGTTATATATTAAAACAAAACAAAACAAAAAAAACCAAAAACACAAAAAAGAGAATATGTTGAGAGCTTGGCCCAATATAGATTTTCTTTTTCAAATTGGTCACAAAGCAGCATGCTACTGTGGGAAGAACATTAGATTAGATATCACGAAATCAAGGATCCGATATTTAGAAGGGATTTCTATAGATGTCTGGTCTAACTCGTCAAACAATGACTACCATTATAACATACAAGCAAGCAGTTAGAGCCCAGGGGCTTTGAGTCAGGAAGGCCTGAGTTCAAATGCGGTCTTGGATACTTAATAGTTGTGTGATCCTGGGCAAGTCACTTAACCTTGCTGGCCTCAGTTTCCTCATCTATAAAATGCGCTGGAGAAGGGAATGGCAAACCACTCTAGAATCTTTGCCAAGAAAACCCCAAATGGTGTCACGAAGAGTTAGACATGACTGAAAAACTCAACAAAATCAGAAGATATGGATTTGAGTTCAAGCTTTGCCACTCAATGGCTATATGGTGCCTTAAACAAATCACTTCTCCTCTCTGGACGATGACCCCTAAGGTTTCTTACAGTTGTAGCATTCTATAAAATTCCATGCCCTAGGTAAATGGCTTCTGTGAACTTTTAAGCAAAGAGTTAAAGGAGAGAGCCGTGGAAATGGAAAGGTAAGGAAAGAAAAGAAAGATACCTAAGGAATGATGATAATTAGAAACTTTAATTTCTCTCTGAAGGCATCTGATGATGCTAGGAGAGAAGGAAATTTACTGATGCTTTCCTGGTGATGGGGTCTGGGAATGAGCTGCCTCTCCTATGTCTCCTAGGTTCACTTTGTAAATTATGGGAAACACTTTTAGACAGACACTGGCACTCATAAATTATACAGATCATTTGCATATTCCAGTCATGAGACATTATGCAAATGTGACATGATTTGCATAATGGATTCCTCTTGTCGCTTCACTTGCTACGTGCTTTTCAAAAACAAAATGAAATAAAATGAAAGCAGCAAAAGGTGAAAGCAGCAAGTTCTCAGACTTGCCCCATCTCCTCCCCAACTGCACTATCGATAGCTTTCCTTTATAACAGGGGTTTGGGGGTGAAGGAGACAGAAAGCAAAAACCAAAAACAAACAAACACCCAACCAGAAGCTTTTGCTTTCACAAGGCAAATTTTGCTCTTAATCACAAATGAACCAACTTTCTCCTCCTTGAGATCCTTCACTACAAGCAACACATTGGCAGGAACTAGAATTTTAAAATGGTGTTCCAAGGAGGAAAAAAAAAGACATGATTTAAAAAAAAAATCTCCCTTTGCCACTGTTGTCTGGGGTGTGGCAGCCCTCATCCTTGGAATTACTTCAAGAAACATAATGGCATCGGTTAATTTTTTTTTTATTATTCTTATTAGAACAGAGCTTCTGGGGGTGCTACATGGGATGTGGGGGAGCTTTCTTCTAGAAGAATTTCTGAAGAGTTTTTTTTTAAAGAGAGAGGGGGTATTATGGAAAGGAAGAAAGGAGGGGGGGTATGCTTTGTTTACTTTTAACGAAATATAATAGTAAGATATTATAAAGGATGAGATAATATCACGTCGACTTCTATCAGCTCTACTCCAATAAGCAAGCAACATTTCCTCAGCAGTTGCTAGTTTTGCTGCGGGCTTTTCCCTGCTCCCCCCAACCCCCTGCACCAGTGCGGAAGGCAGAGTCGTGCCAAGCGGCTGGCGTCTGTACCCTGTGGGAAAAGTTAACTGTAATTCTTCGGCTTTTAAAATCAATTAACCCGTGTGTTAATTAACGTCAAGTAGACAGGGGGAGGAGGAGGAGGAGGAGGAAGAAGAGGAGGAGGAGGAGGAGGAGGGAGGGAGGAAAGAAAAAAGCTGCAAGGGCGGATGGCAGAAGAGTTGGCACAGTGCCATCCATTCAGTGGCAACGCCACAGTTTCGTGTGATAACAGCAGCGGGTATATGTTACGGGGGCCCTGTATGCGGGCCAGACAGTGCGGTAAAGCTAAGGGAGATTATCCAGACCCCCAGGAGCGAACAGCACTAGCTACCGAAGGCGCAAATGCCAGGATTACCGGCTAGGTTCTTCCACTGCAGCCCTTTCTCGGGCACAGGGACTTAGCTCTTTGGGGTCTGGGGGACTCCCCCACCAACGAGGCACAAAGCTGACTTTAATGACTTTTTTTCTTTTTAAACTTGATTCTGCCGCAGTGGAGCTAGCACAGCGGATGCTTTCACACCCTGCAAGACAAAGGCCGTCGTCTCCGCCATGACACCACTTCGTTCCAAGCCGAGGCCAGGATCCTGGAGTCTTTAAAAAATAAAGGGAAACGAGGAAAAACGAACAACGAAAACAGCAACAACCAAAAATAATAATCAACAACAACAAAAACCTTGTGCCCGTTCCCCCATGCCAGGGGCAATCTGGGCATCTGTCGCAGCAGAAGGCACTTGTGGGGTTTTTTGGGGGATTGTTGTTGTTGCAAGCTGTTGGCATCTTTGCTATTCAAGTTGGTTTATAATTAACTCCAAAAAAAAATTACACCCAGTCCAGTCAACAACAAACAAAGAAGAGAAGCCGACATCGGAAGAGAAATGCCATAGGAAGCCGCATGAATGCATGCCATAACCGGTACCACTTGCCATTCGGAAAATCTCAGGGAAAGATGCCAATTCTACAGCTCAAAAAAGATGCGGAGAAAGCAGCATAAAGGTCTACAAATAGAAATCTTAAGGAAGGAATACAGCTTTCCTAGTTTAGGACTGTAGTTGTACATAGCTTCTGCTGGGAGAAGAAAGGGCATGTTTATATGGAGATAAAGCTTGGTATAAATTAATGGATCGGCATCTATGCATGCTCATAGATACACAGACAGTGGCATGTGTGTGTGTGTGTATGTGTGTGTGTGTATATATATGTGTGTATATATATAATATACATTCTCAGATAAGCTGAAAACACTTATTTAGATATTTATATGTACTTGTGCTATGTGTCTAAGTGAATGTGTGTGTATATATATATGTATATATATATATACATGCACACACACATGTGGGGTGTATGCATGTGGGAGAAAAAGTGGGAGAGGGAGAAAGAGAGGGAAATGGAGAAGAGGAAGTGTGCATGTGTCTATATGTGTGCATATATACATCCTACTTTTTGACCCAGGTATACAGAGAAGACAAAATAAAAATCATACTCCAGCAGCAAGCAGGCAGTCAGAGATTTATCTACATTCACTGCTATCACCAGGGAGATGAATGGGGCCGATCTGAAGCCCTTTTACAAGATCCACTATGGGAGTGAAGGAGGAGGAGGGATGCCACAGAGACATGCACAAACTTGAAGGCAGGGAGATTGGGAAGGTGCTACTTGTGAAACCCTGGTGGCATAACGGAGGGGAAAGAAGGAAGGGAAAAGAGCCTCTCTCCTCTATGTTTTTTGGGGTGGCTATTTTTAAAAAAATTCTGGCCAAGGGCTTCAGGGGACGACTGGTACTTACGTTGTCTATTTTGCTGTGGATCCTGAAAGGTGTTCTGTTGGCACTGGGCGCTGAGCCAGGGGCGGGCGCTGGAAACAAAAGGGAGAGACAAAAATAAAGTCATACAACAGGAATATTAATTGCTGCTCTTGCGGATTTTACAAAACATACAAACTGTTTTCCTTTCCTCTTTTTTTTTTCTTTAATGTGGATTGGCGCGTGTCCCTTTCCTATGGAATATACAAGTGGTATGGGATTTACAGCCCGGTTACGGGGCTCAGGATTAACAGCGCTGGCATCTTTTGGGCATATTTTTCCTTTTAATGAATGAGCTTTTGCTGTTAATGAGGAATAATCGTTTGGCTAATGAGCTTTGAAACATTAAGAGAAAAGAGGGTTTTTTCCGTTAATCACCCTGGTGCAACCGCATGGATGGATTACAAAAGACAGCAATAGGAATGAAGTACAAAAGGTGGGGGGGATACGTCTTCTGGAGTGGGAGAAACACAGAGATGGGTGCTGTTTCTGTTCATCTCTTCTTCCTTCTCTCATGCTCTCTCTCTGCCAACTGCTATGGGTCTCCATAACTCCGTAATCAAAGTGGATATTTGGAAAGATTATTACAGTCAAAGAGTGAAGCGTCGGCTGTTAATGTCTCCAGTGTTTAATCATCATACAGTAGAATGGTTTTATGCATATTTCATTTGCATATCATTAAGCTGTGTTAGCAATGGGCATTCCGAGCCAGGAGAAGTACAAAGTTGGGGAGAGTGACATAGAGATAGAGAGATAGAGAGAAGAAGAAGAAAAGGTCCCTATGATGTATAGCTTCAAAAACCAGGGACTCATTCCATGATCTGTCTTCTATTTTTGCTAAAAATCATTATGACTTGGAAACCTTTGAAGTTGGATACAACCTTGGATTCTTCTAATTCCAGCAGAGTGGCATATTTTAAAAATGGGAAATCTTCCTGCAACTAGACAATTAAAGGAATATAAACTCCAGTGGGTTGAAACTAGTATCTTTGGGGAACACAGTGGCAGAGGCTTCTACAAATAACCCACGTTTGGGGCTCCTATTAATAAAAGATACCACATTAAAAAGAAAACGAAGACAACAAGCATTAACATGTGGATTATATTTGTCTTTTGGGTGGGTGGGGGCTAAAGAGAATGAAGAAGCCAGCGGTAATTTACACCCCCTTTCGAGAACAGTCACCTCTTTTTGTGTATGTTTGGTTTTTTCCTTTCTTTTTGGAGAAGAGTGTTGTCACTGTTGAAGAGATTAATCAATTATTTGGTAGCTGAGGTCTCTCCTCTGGCACTGGGCAGGAAAGGAAGGTGGTGGTTAGAGGGTGTGGGGGGCAGGAATACAGTGAGCTCTTTGTAGATCTTATACATGCACAACATATTAATTGGGAGCTTTATAAACCTCCTTCAATAGTCTATTTCATTCCTGGTAAAACAGCAGCTGGTTAGCCACTGTTGGCCACTCTTCAAATATCACTTTTGCTATTTTTTCCTGTTGTCATTTGTTGTTTTCTTTTTCCTCAGACTATAAAGAGGGTAGAATGTTACCCTCTTTTTCTTGTTTCTCCTTCTTTTGGCCATCCTCCCTCCTCACCTCCCATTTCCAGACTGTAAAACTGATGCCTGGCTCAGAGTGTGCTGAGTGTGTAAAGTGCAGGACTTGATTTGGAAATGAGATGCTGTTTTATATTTAAATTCTTCCCACTCCCTCCTTATTCTCCAAAGCTTTGTCTCTGCTATGAATATTCAGATGAGGCATGATGTGATTACACTGTACAATTACTACCATCTATGGCGGTGGCAGGGGCTGCTGGGGAGACAGAGCCAGACAGCCCCGAAGCCCATTTGGGGTTTGTTGTCTGTATTTTTTCCCAATCTCCTTGGCGCTGCGGTACATGCAGATGTCGCTGTTGTTCTTTATAAAGCCCTAATGATATGCGAAAGCATAACGACCCCGTTTGGACGCAAAGCATCAACGAAATATTATAGACCTCTTTAAGAAAGAGGGGAGAGAAAATCCTGACTGAAGGAATGTCCACATAAATTATTTTTATTTAAATGAGTTCGAAGGAGGGGGTGAGGGCAAGTCACGAGGAGTCACATGGAAAACATGCATAATATTAATATGCATAAAGGGTTCTCACCAAGAAGAGGCTGCTCAGCACAGCGCTTGGGACAAACAGGTTCATTAGGAAATAGCTCAGAGCGGCTGCCGTTTTTCGCTATTTCAATTTTTCCTTGTTTTAAATGAAGCTTCGCACAGATATCTTCGCAGGGCAGCTCTGAGACGGATCCAATCTGTGAAGTTGGCTGCCCAAATAACATTTCTAAATGGAAACGTGGAACCTAACAAGGGCATGGATATGGAAGGGTGGGGAGTATATGGAGAGGCGCTCCTTTAGAGCTTCGGCACTGTAGCGCGGGAGGGTTTCAGTGAAACCACCTTTGGCCACGAGCGATGAGGCTTGTGTCTCAGCTGTGGGCACCTGACACAGGGAGCTACCAGCTTACAAGATGATCACTGAAACAGGTCCTTCTGAGGCTTGAGGCCGGGGACAGCAACACCACCGGCTGTTTTTGGCAACAGCTCCGAAGCCCAAAGCACGGCTACACCTAATTTGGGATGCAGTAGAATGCCTCCTGGTTCAGGTATTTGTGGAAAAGGGAATTCTCGGTGCTCTCATAGCACACGCTGCCAAGGAGCAGATGAGATCCTCAGAATGCTTAAGCAGGCCTGGTTTTCGTGCCAATTAATCCTCTGATTCACAGAGTGTTTGTTGCCATGGGTTTCTAACGGTTTCAAATTATTGTTGACGTTAACAGAATGAATTAGTGCATGTGTAAGATGAGCCGAGATAGATATACAGTACTTGTGCTACTTGGGTAGACTGAGGAGTACCACTAACTAACTCACTAACTGGCTATCCCATGAGTACAAGGGGTTAGAAGAGAATTCCAACGTGAGACGCAAATGTAAAGAATGAAGAAGAGATTCCTTCACTTCCTTGGTTCAGGTTGACATACCTCCCCTCGCCTCCCCCCCAATTAAATAGATGATTCAGGTTTAAAAAGATCCATACATTTGCCTTGAATTACTTGAGGATGGTTTTGATCTGAATTACTTGGGTACTTACCCAAATTGTCATCTTCAGAATATAAGCACTGTTCTGAATCCTACAACCCTCCAAAAACCAAATGATCCTCCCTTTCCGAATGCCACTTCCCTCCAAAATACACCTACGAGCTTCTAAGACATAAATACATAGATACGATGATATTCCTGATAATATTCCAAATGTCAACTCTTGATTATTTGAGGGCTGGTCATTAAATCTGAATCATCCAGTCCCTTTACTCTCTATTGCCTGCCTTTTATCTGTTCCAGTATGGATTAGAATGTCCAACGAAGGTGACAAAATTCATATAATTAACCTTGGCTATGTAAGAGTAGCAGTAATAAAACATTTGGTGGGGAAGGACATTGATAATTATGTTTGAAATGAGTTTTTCAGATTGTCTTTTGTTTTAATTTATCCATGTGCTTATGGTCATCCTTAACCATGGGCTAGCAGGAATGGAATGCAAATAGCTAGCAATGAAAATCAAACTGTAGTTTTTACAGAGGCCCCTGAAATGGTTCATTTAAAAAGTTTATATGATTCTGAAGTGATGACCATGTTGGGGGCCACCTATAGTATGAAGAGTGTGAGTGAAAGAATGTGTGTGCAAGAGAGAGTTCTAAATCATTTATGGCTAGAGCAGAGGTCTGTGGTAATTGAGGATTTATTTAATGTTAATGAGAATCTGGAAACATTTACCATAAAAGTACAATTATACCTGTGGTGTAAAGGCAGTTTGTTAAATTTCACAACTGAAAACCTTTAATGGTGAAGGGGAAAGAGAGTGTTTGCCTTCTATTATATGAACTAAATAAGCAGGTTGGGATGAACATTGGGCATTTCCTTATGTTTAGTCACTCTGATGGACCTTTTTGGTGGAATTGGTAGGAAGAAGAGGTTGAGTTGAAGTGAAATCAAGGAGTTTGTTTTTTATATTCAAAGGCTTACATAAAAGGAGAAAACATTTCTGTCAAAAGAGGAAAAAATTTCAATGAGGGATGTTACTTGTAAAGTTGGCTATTACCTTTTGAATTTCAGAAAAAGGGTAGCAGAAGACGTAAGGGTGAAGAAAAGGGCAGTTGAGGAGATGTTTTCAGGAAGCATGTGCTCTGGTTGTTGGAATTATGTCCAATTTGGAAATGAGATACTACCAACTCTCGGTGGAGGAAGAATGGTCTAGTTGTTTTCCTAGGGTGGGATATGTGGCCCATGGTGAACATTTTCATGACTGGTACAGACTTCTGAGATTGGGAAGTGGCAGCCCAGGGCACTGATATTGATTCATGAGTAGCAGGTATACCTAAGTGGGATAAAGATTCTTGGATAAACAGAACAATGTTTGTGTTTAAGGGAGGTACCTGTTCCTTGAAGGAGCCAGAAAAAAAGTGTCTTCGAAGACTATTGCTAGGAAAATGGTGTGGCAAAGTATATAGAGAGCACATTCTGAGACAGTTTCTTATGGTAAGTATCTAAGAGGTTATTCCAAGGGGAAGATCATGTGTCCTTAAAGCAGACATTGGTTTGCCATGAGGTGCATGTATGGATTATGGTAATACCCAGAGGATGATGGTATAGCCATTTGGAGAGTGGGGCACTACGTTGTCTAAAGATTAGGGTCATCTGTATCCTTAGTTATTGTCTTGGGAAAGGAGACAAAGCTTTATGCGATGAGAATCTGATAAGTGAAATCCTGAGAGTATCCTTGGGGGAGGAAACATGTATGTAGATAAGAGACGAGTTGTAACAAGAAAGGCTGTGTCACAGAATCATAGAGTTGAAGATGTCTTACAAGCCATATAGTCCAAACTTCTACTCAACACTCTCCACAAATATTCATGCTACCTTTTCTTGAACACTGCTGAGTGATGGGGAGCTCAGTACTTTGATAAAGGAATTCTATTTTTTGGGCAGGTCTAATTGTTGAAAAATTGTTTTCTTACACTGACCTGATCTCTTCCTTTTGGAAATTATCATTCATTGGTCCAAATGCTATCTGTTAGAATGACATAGATTATATTCTACTCCAACTTCCACATGTAGCCCTTCAAAACTTTTATGACAGCTATCATGTTCCACCTTAGTTTTCTTTTTCAGGTTAAACATTCCTACTTTCTTCTCTGTTAGATTTTTTTCCCTCTCCTCCCCCTACCCCAGATTCAAATTGTACATTATCCTTTTGGGATGCTAACTGAATACATGCCTGAATATTTACGTGCAAATACATGCATATACATACACATTATACACACACACACACACACACACACACACACGCGCACACACACTTCAGGATTTCAAGGATCAGCCATTTCACTGAGTGTGGGCAATCCTCCTGCCAAAATAGATGAAACAATCCTAGTGTTTTTAAACACCATCATCATGAGTTGATACAGCCAAAACAAATTGCCATCTGGTGGTTCTTCCTCTGGGGATGAGTCTCTCTAATTTAGCAGGTCCTCGAATGACAAGCCTGGGCCTATGATTAAAAGCCTTCCATTTTGGCCCTGCCAAAGCTTAAGCTCTGCTCCTATAGCTTTTGGGACTCCAGAGTTCTTTCCATAGTACATCAAGGCAATGGAATTAGAGAGGAGGAAGAGGAGAAGGAAAGGGATGGTGCCATGTTTCTAATGATCCTACACTATTTCCTGAGTCGTTTTCATTAATAGTATTCTCCTAAGGATTGCTATATGGCTGCCAATCATAAAATACCATGGCCTCAGAAGAAGCAACATTGCAGGTGACCCAAAGTGGAACAGAAAGACACAAATGCAGGGTGGGTTTGAGTAGTGGGCATGTATTACTAACAAAGACAAGCATAACACATCATTTAAGACAGTCTGACTAGAAATAGTGTCAGAGTAGGTATGAGGTATGAGTGAGGATAAAGATGGGCTACCTGAGGGTTGCACTGGTATCCACTGGATATGAAAAGATTCGGAGGTTCTTAACTTGGGATCTGGGGATAGATTTCAGCAGTCCATGAAGCTGAATGGGGAAAACTACATCTTTATTTCAATAAGTAGCTTCCTTTGCATTTAAAAAACACGATTCTGAGGAATGGTCCGTAGACTTTCTCAGACTGCCAAAGGGGTCCATGACACAGAAAAGATTATGAACCTCTGAAGAGGAAGACCTCTGGTATGTTAGGTAGATTCCCAGTGGGGAATTTATGGAAAGACAGGAAGAGGAATGGCACAGGATGAGAAGGCAGGGATGGTCGTGATTGTCATGGTTGGCAGGAATGCCTACATAAAAAGATGATCATATAAAGATCCCCTGAAGTACTTTTTTCTTTTTAAAAAATATATTATTTATTTCATTGGAGCATTAAGTATACAAATATATGTACATGTGAATGTCCAGGGGCTTCTTGTGTTTTGTATTTTTATGTCTGCCCTTTATAGAAGGAGAGGACATAACTGATGCGCCATTAGATGTTGATAATCATTAAGCTATTTTCCTGGCAGCAGTTATATATTCACATTATCTCATTAGGGCAGTGTTCTTTCTCGCCTTGATGATTGGCATTCATTTATGAGCTAGCTAGTCAGGTTTGGGATGCAGCTTTTGATCATAGAATGAAACTAATTGATATATCTAGAATTGAAACCCATGACCCTGACCTAGAATGCTATTCTAACTTCTATGGGGAATATAGATGTATTTACATGTATATCATGTGTGCATACATATTAATACACACACACATATATATACATACAAACATGCTATTTCATTACTCTTCACATGAAGTAGAACCTGCCCACTATTGTGGATGGAACATGAGGAAATAGGCTTAAAAACGGTAGCATGAGAAATTTAGGTTTGCTATATGAAAGAATGTTCTAACATAAGAACGGACTATCAAGGGAGATTTGGGAAAACTCCTCTGGGCATCTTTAAAAATAGAAGAGATTTTCTTGTCTGAAATGATTTAGATGTAGTCTTGCCTGAAGGTGAATGAAGGGCAAGAGAGGTATACAACATGACCTCTTGAAATCTCTTCCAGTTCTAGACACACACACGCACACACACACACACACACACACACACTATGTAAATAAATATAAAAATTAAGGCTACTTCCTTACTCTACTGGAGAAGCAAAATTCAGGTGTTTGACTTTTTCGATTTGGATTAGGTGGCTTCCTCATCACCCATTTTTCTCAGCGGTGGTAATGAAGGGTCCTTGTCAATAGTTTGCTGGAGGAGGACCCATCGAGTCTGGAGAGTATCCTTGGTTCTTGCTCTCCCTTTGAGGTTAAGCGATAAACAGTAGGCTGAAGGGAGATTAGGTATAATCGAAGCCAAGAATGTGTTAGCGCTTCTATGTTGTATGCCAGACTATACGTATGAGTTAGGAAATGAATAGAGGTAATGTTTTCAGAAACCACCAGAAGCATCACCTGCTGCTTCCACTTTCTCATAGGGAAGGCTGGCACAGAAATGCCATTCTGAGGGAATATGCTTGGATTTCCTTACCATGGTGGCTGAGCAAATTTTGTCTTAAAAATAAGCCACCAATTTCTGCACGAGAGCCTTCTGGTACTATCTCCAGACGTTATAGGTGACAACTGGTGGTGCTTGGACACCCTTGATTTTAAGAAAACCTGATCTTGGGGCAGTTAGGTGGCACAGTGGATAGAGTACTGGCCTTGGAGTCAGAAGGACCTGAGTTCAAGTTTGGCTTCAGACACTTGACACTTACTAGCTGTGTGAACCTGGGAAAGTCCCTGACTGCTTCACCAAAAAAAAAAAAAGCCCAAGAAAAACAAACCCCGATCTTAAAAAAATATAATCTGAAGTCATTTACCGCATCGGACAATTAGAGAGATAATTCACATAACAGAAAAGAGTCTTGACTTTATGTAGAATTCACCAGGGAAATATAGTGAGCTCTTTTGCACATTTTAAAGAGGATTCAACCTAGAAATAGTTTATGCTATGCTCTGCAGAACATATCCAATCCACAAAATAAGGTATGGCTATATAAAGGTTCAAACACTGTTGCTTCTGACATGGCTACAAATGAGAACTGAACTTTTTAGAAGAAATAGAAATATTTGTAAGCATATATTGCCATTTAAAGAAAAATTTGAGAGGGGAAAATAGCCTGGCTATTAAAGCTGAGAAAAGGGATTGGAGAATATCAGTATTAGAAAGCATCTCAAAGCTTATCTAACCTAACACCCGGCCAGCCATAACTGCTTCAATCTTTTTTGTATCACAAACATCACCCCAAATGCCAAGGGAGACAAAATACAGAGTGAAGAACTGAGGTACATGCATGTGATTTGACCAAAGTCACAGGGCATCAGAGAGAAATGAACAGAATAGTATAAAATAGACTCTAGTATCCTATTCATTTCTCTTTGATGGTCTGTGACTTTGGTTAAATAAGAGATTTGTCCTGTGAAGTTTGGATTCAGTCAAAAGGCCGTACTTGAGGACCTAGAGGGCCATGTGCGGCCTCGAGGCTGCAGGTTCCCCACCACTGGAATACAGTATTCCCCACTTGTTAGTACTATACTGCTGTTAGTCCAAAATAGCAGTCAGAAACAAAAGGTTCACAATATAACCAGGTGACCAGGTCAGATGGAGTCCTTCAGAGCAACCTGACAGAACACACAGGCAGATTGAATTAACCGTTAAAACAGAATAGGGCGGCCTATGAAACAACCAAAGGAAACTTTGCGTGACGGCACTAGGAAACAAAGGTGCTTTTGTGATCTTGTAAACTATCTCAATGAGGGATGCTCCTTTTTGGAACAAAAATGGACAGTGCAATGGAATATGTTGATGGATTTTGCTTAGTTGGTTCGGTCGATTAGAACATGATTCTTAATAGTCCAAGGATGAATATTTGACCCTTGTTTGAGATACTTGGCTTAGAAATAGGAAAATTTCTATTGTGTGGCAATAGATGACATTCTTAATCCTGGACAATAATTTTGTTGTTGGTTTCAAACGCGACCTGATTAGAGAGGGTGGATGGCTTAGTGTAACCTAGGCTCCAATCTTAGAAGAAAAACCCAACTCAAATTTTACCCCTCCTCCTCTTTTTCACTTTAGATCATTTATTGATTTGGAAATGGCGGCCAGTTCAGGATGAACCAGAAAGTAGAGAGGGTCAAATTTATGGGATTTTAAAGGCAAACTTTGGGTTTTTACCTATTGTGTGGAAGGCAGTATGTTGATGAGTTGACAGGAAGTTAAGCTTGGTAAGGAAAAGACCAAGAATGATGGGAAACAACATTAAGGCCATGTTTGAAAATATTCCAGTAGAGTCAGGCGTGAAGGAGGCATTCAATAAATGATTGAGCCAGATTGTAAAGTTGAGATAAAATGATGAACTTCAGAAATTATTTCACGCCACAGAAGATAAATGGGAAAGCAAACTGGGATAGTGAAGAGAAGAGGAGAACCCTAAGGTGTTGGCATTTTTCTTTCTGGATGCCTTGAACCAGTCCTTTAGACAGAGGGTGTCAGGGCAAAGGCGGGGGCGGGGGGCAGTTTGCTCATGGTATACAAACATTTCGCAGGCAGGTTTAAAGCCTGATCTGCCACAATGTATTTTGCACAGGGAGTCTGTGCTGAGACAGGTGATTACCCTGCCCCACAATTCCAAAGCTGATCTGTGGCCGCCTTATCACCTTGCAGATTGGGAGAGGTGAGGCCAGAGGAAGGGTAAGACTGCAGGGGCTGCTTTCCGGCTTGTCATTCTCCCAACCCCTTTGAATAAATTGCTACTTAGAAAAAGGAAATTCAAACATTTATGAAACATATTGCTATTTAGGAAAAAAATAAGAATTGGTTTGCAAATAGTAGCACTATTAAAAGGGGTGTGGGGAGAGAACTGCATCAGTCATTTTATATTACATATAAGCAGTTTATTAAAGAATTAAATATTTATAGACTATAAAGCAAGGCAGGCGATGAGTTGCAAACAGCTTGCTGAGAAGCACATTATAAAACAATGAGTCTGTCAGTGATTGATAAAGAATGGAGAGTAGAAATGTTTTATACAATCACTAGGCTGGCCATGAATCTCTGGAGCTGCAGAATAAGACACAGTGGCCAGCACCGGTCCCTGCCCCCTTCTGTCCCTCCAAACCTATCCAATTCATGCCACAGCACTTGGAGAAGAGAGACCCTCAAAGAACAAGGAATCTGAGGATCTTAGTGTTGGCAGGGACCTTAGGAAGCCATCCAGCCCCATGTCTACCTGAAGCATGAAAAGGACCAGAGGCAGTGAGGTCTGATGCAGGGGAAAGATTTATATATGCAAGAGCTGCATGGATGCTTAGTGCCACCAGGTACAAAGATGCTTAATTTTATCTCGAAGAAAGGCCCCTTAATAGATTTCTAAGCCAATCATTTCAGATTTGGGAGGTGTGCCGGGAAACACCCAAAATTCTAAGAGTAGGCACCTCCTTGCTGGTGTGATTCATGTCTTCTTGCAAGCTTCCTAACGTACCACTGATCACAACACTCCTCTATTTTTTTTAAAGCTGCCAGCAGCTTACCTATAAAAGAAAGCTTAAGCTCATTTCCTTGGAATTCAAGGCCTTCTGCAATACGGCTGTATTGTAGCTTTCTGTCTTTATCTCATGATGCTGCTCCCCTGGCAATGTCCCATGCGCTCTACATTCTGGCCAAATTGTTCTCTTCACTGGCCTGCATTCTCACTCATGCCTCTTCTGCTTATACCATCTCTCATGTCTGCTATGGCCTCTCCATCCCCATGTGACTGTCCTGTCATTCGAGGCTCGGTTCTAGCATCACATCCTGCAGGAATGAAGCCTTTCTGGATCCCAACAACTGACACTGGTCTCTCCCTCCCCAGATGTCTCAGGGTAACTCTGTCTGGGCTTCCCCTTTGCAAAGACCACATCTCTCTTGGTATTGTGGTTATATGTGTGCATGTCTTACTTCTCTCACACAAAGAGGAGTATATCTTAATCTTCCCCACCCTTTCCTGCACCGCCTCCCCACCAAATCCACAAGGAATGGATGGTTAGGTTCCTTGAAGATAGTAGTGCTAACATTTCATTTTTGTATCCCTGGTACATAGCACAGGTACTTTCAGACAGTTGTGCCTGACTCTTTGTGACACCATTTTGGGTTTTCTTGGCAAATATGCTGGAGTGATTTATCATTTCCTTCTGCAGCTTGTATTACAGATGAGGAAACTGAGGCAAAGAGGATTAAGTGACTTGCCCAGGATCATACAGCTATTAAGTGTCAGAGGTTGGATTTGAACTCAGGAAGATGAATCTTCCTGACTCCAGGGCCAGCATTCTATGCACTGTGCCACCTAGCTGTCCCTACTTTTAGACAGTAGGTTCTTAATAAATTTTTGTTAAACTGAACAAAAAAAATCAATCATAGCAAACATCGAGGCCAACACCCTCATTTCATAGTTGAGGTCAATGAGGTTGAGGAAGACAATTTTTACAGATTCAGACACTAGTTAGTGGGCGAACCAGAATTGGAATCCAGGGCTCATTTCTCTGTGTCTTTAGACTAAGCCACGTTGCCTCACCAGCTCTGTTCTGAGACAAGGTTCTTCGTGACTGATATAAAGAAAACTGCTTTTTATATTTCAATGCCATTTCAAAAACCATGTTATAAAGAAGAGCAAAGCCTTGAGTGACTGAACTTCCCGATGGTCTTTGCCTCAAAGGCAGAATGTAACCCACTTAGCTAAAATCACTCTATAGTTTGAAATAATGGCGAATGTACAGTGTACTTGCATACATAGTAGGTAGCTGATAAATGGTGGAGGAATTGGATTGATGGCATTAATCAAAGTCTCCTCCCTGCTCCTAGCCCCTCCTTGAGTAAACTGATGACACAGCTATTTTGATGTAGCAACTAGCTGAGATGATGAATTTATTTTTCATCATTTATTAGGATGACTGGTCAAGGTGTTCATTATTCCTAATACCAGGAAAACCTATATCTCTTTGACTTTGTGAAAGTCGTATTTCTCTGCATTCTGTGTATATTAATTTAGAATGCCAGTCCCTTTTACGCTATAACTTTAAATTTAAATAGCTACTCAAGTTATTTCAGAATTGGGCACAAAGTACTACTTGTACAATGATGAAGAGGGAGGGGAAGTAGATTTTCTGTGCTTCATTCCTAGTCAAAAGAAACTCTAGAGGAAAATCTTGCCTATAGTAAGTGTTAGCTAGCATCATCATCGTTATTATTCTGTGAAGAAAGAAAAGCAATAGCTAGAGTCATGATAAAATCCAAATTTAAAAAATTTCTCATGCCGCATTTTGTTGTTATCGTTCAGTCATTTCAGTCACGTCCGACTCTTCGTGACCCCATTTGGGGTTTTACGGCAAAGATACTGGAGTGGTTTTGCCATTTCCTTCTCCAGCTCATTTTACAGATGAAGAAACTGAGGCAAGTGGGGTTAATTGACTTGCCCAGGGCTGTCCAGCTTCTGAAGCCAAATTTGAACTGAAGTCCTCCTGACTCCAGGGCCGGCACTCTATCTACTGCATTACTTAGCTGCCCAATATTTACAACCAAATTCTATCCAGACCACACAGAGAAAATGCTAGCTGAGTATCTCAGATGCCTTCTTCATGGTGTAGTCTTCTGTGGCATTGATTTATTTGGTCAACAAGCATTTATTACAAGACTACCATGTTGCTCTAGGTACTGGGAATACAAATGTAGACATGAGAGAGACCCTGCCCTGAAGAAGTTTAC
>CM053625.1:338763047-338795505 GCA_028646595.1 Phalanger gymnotis
GAAGTTCAGGGATTTTAGGGACAGTGAATCAGTTTATCTCTTATGAGGATTTTTGAGAATTTAAGAACCAACACCTCCCCATCTTCTTTTTTGATAACTGCAATTGCTGCAGGACTTAATACAATATTCCAATGTAAAATGCCACCTTTAGAAGGAGAGTATCTCTTAGGAGGAGGGCAGCTAGGTAGCACAGGGCTTAGAGTGCCAAGACCTAGACTCAGGGAGACCTGAGTTCAAATTTAGCTTCAAACACTTACTGATTGTGTGACCCTGGGTGAGTGGCTTTGCTCTGTTTGCCTCTATTTCCTCACCTGTCAAATGAGCTAGAGAAAGAAAAGGCAAACTAAGATCTTTGCCAAGAAAACCCCAAATGGGGTCATGGAGAGTTGGATATGACTGCAGAATAACTGAATAGAGACAATAACAATATCTCTTAGTAGGCAGCTAGGTAGTGTAGAATGGGTAGAGCAGTAGACCTTGAGTCAGGAAGATGTGAGTTCAAATCCTACCTTAGACACTCAATAGCTATGTGAACCCAAGCAATTCACTTAACTAAGGTTTGCCTCAGTCTCCTTATCTGTAAAATGGAAACGGTTATAACTTGCCTCCCAGGAGTGTTGTGAGCCTAAAATAAGATAGTATTTGTAAAGCACTTTGTAAACCTTAAAGCTCTATAGAAATGGTTTCAGTTTTGAGACAATGAATCACCAGCATCTTTAGTCCTTCGCTATATTCTTCCAGGCCATGTGAAAACTGACCCATCCTAAGCCTGTCTCGTTTGTGAGCTATCGTAGCCAAGAAAGATAGAGTAGTGTCTAGAATGATGAGCATGTAGGAATCATATGGACCTCAGAAGGTCTTATAATTACATGGCATTTTTGTCAGATATGGAGCTTTTGTTTATTTTTAATGTTTACATCTTTCTTGTAGTTGTTAAGTTAGTTAGGTTAGGGTGTATGATAGGTTCACAAAATAGGTTGGTGCGTTAAGCTTAATGGTACTAGATTTCAAACTGAAAGTTATAGAGGAGCTGACCATAGCTGGTTTTTAATCCAGGGTTGGTTTCAGGATTGTGTGTTACAGGACAAAAAAAAAAAGTAAGTCATTTCTCTAAAAGGCAGGGAAAGTAGGTTCTGGGAGTAATCTCTAAACTTTCAACTAGCTGGCTATTCCTCTTTGTAGCTCTTAATGAAGACAAATGAGAGCACAGAGGACCTGTTAACACAATATTACACAATATGACCACAGCCCCAAGCAGCTTGCAATGCAGATAGGTAACAGGCCGGAGCTGTCAACAGCTATAGGAGTTTCATATTTTGGACTTGCCACCTTCTATTCTCATTTCTTAATATTTACTGGTGAATTCTTCTTAGAGACAAAAGGTTGACTTCTCTCTAGAACACCTAAAATCTGGTAAATTTAATCCCAAAAGTTAGATTAGGGTCCCAAGGTTTAATTTTTTTAGATCACACGAATAATAAAAGTAAAATGTATACACACCTCATATGTTAAAGACAATTTACTCATCAATTTATTAGATCTCCATATAAAAAAGAAAACTTTTAAGCTCTTCACAGAATCATAGAATTTGAAAATGGGAAGGGACTTTGTCATCCCCCCAGCCTGACCCCACCATAATATATACTAAAGGAATCCCTATCATAACACCCCTGATAAGTGGTTCTCCAGATTCTACTCAAAGACTCCCAAGGAGGGAAAGGCAGCCCATTACACTTCTGGGGAACTCTACTCATCAGGAAGCTTTTCCTGACTTTGAGCCTAACCTGGCCTCCTTGTAATTACCCCCTCTGCCCCCTTGTCCTTAGTTTCTGCCATCTGAGCCAAATAGGACATATCTAATTCCTTCTCCGTGTAGTGGGCCTTCAAATCCTTGAAGACAGCTACATTGTCTCCCTTGAGTCTTTTCTTCTGCCAACTAACTAAACATGGCCAGGTCCTTCAATCAACCTTTTTATGAGATGGACTGAGTGCCCTTCATCATTTTGGTTTGCCTTCTCTGGACACATCACCATCCTTAGTAAACTAGAAGCCCAGAGCTGAACACAATTGTTTACACATTAGTTGTCTTAGATTAGAAGCTTCAAGAAAGCATGGTTGGTAAAGTTTGCTTGGCTTAGTATCCAAGCCACATGAAAATGAAGACCTTTGATGGGATGACTGTTTATGGCCTTAAGACATGATCAATGAAAAAACCAAACAAGAATTTATGTCTTTATACACAAAGGTCTCTCCTAAGATCTACAGCATTTCTGTCTTTAGTTTGTCTCCTTTTCTTGAAAGGAAATTATTCAAAATAATTTGCTCGATTTTTATTTTGAATTTTAAGGTACAATTTGTAAAAATTAAACAAATAGAATAAACCTTGCAATAAAGTGCTACATATATATTTTATGTATATACACATATAAATATATATGTGTATATACATATGACAATAATTATGTGCATTTGTTGACTGTGGCCAAACTTTGAGTAAGAATACAAATGACCAGTGTTTATAAAGCTTTTAAGTTCTTAGAAAACCTGACTTTTAAACATTTAGAAAAAAGGCCCTCATTTCTATAGCTACTATGTGGTATATAAAGAAGGGAAAATCAGGAGTACAGGAAAAAAAAAACCAGGTAGCTATTTGCAGTTGGGAATACATAAAGTAAAAGAGAACAGAGAAGGAATGAGAAACAAAAAAGCTAATTAAGCACCTTTTTTTGAAGCAAGCTAAATAAAGCATTGTGAGAAATCAAGGTGGGCTCCTTTTAGAATGGGGATGCCAAATTTGGAATTTGAAATTTTAAAAATAAATGTTAAAAACAAATGCACAAATGGCTAATTAAAAACAAAACAAAAAGAATAAGGTCCGAATAAAGTCGGTTAAAAGCCATACGGTGTAGTAGAAAGGGCCATGCAATGAGCGAGTTAAGTGGCCTGGGTTTTAGTTCTAATTCCACTCCTACTTAGATGTAAGGTGGCTCAAGCAAATCATTTAACGTCTCTGAACTTCAGGTTCCTCATCTCATTTTTAAAAAGGGGAATATGCTTTCCTCTTCTCTTCACAGGATTGCTGTAAGGATCAGATAAGACAGGGCAAATGAAGTGGCTTTATAAATTGTAAAGAATCATTCAAAAAGGAGGTATTTTATTATTGTTGTTTATTGTTGTTAATATTATTATTGTTTCTTAAGGAAAAGGGTGACTATCCACAGCAAAGTAAAAAAGGAGGGAGCTTTACCAGAAGGGGAAAATGTTAGTATTGGTTTTATTTTAGTCTTTTCTTCTCAGGGAAAAAAAAAAACCAGAGAATCATTTTTTTCCATCTAAATGTGAAATATGGATGAAAGGAAGAGGGTTTTTAGTTTTCTCCTTGGGTGGTGAAAAAAAAGAGTAAAGTTTTGTCAATTTGGCACAAAGAAACATAAGGAAATCACACTAAAATCTTTCCCTTAAATTGGAGAAGGGAGGAGGAAAGGAAGTGGCTCCATTTCTCTGTGTTTAGAAAAGACAGACACTCAAACAGAGGCAACTTTCATATATACATATACATACACACACATATGGATATATAGGCAATGAAGAATTCATGCTTCATGAAAGAAGGGAACATAGCATGTCTTAAGTGGCAGAGGATTATTAGTATTGACTGTGATCCTCTAGTCTTTTGGGAGGACAACTTATAAGGGGCTGGAAGACTGCTTCCCCCCAGCAGCTCAAATCCTCTGCCTCCATGACTAGGACAGGTTCTGATGCCAAGGCCTGCCTTTTGCAACCTGCGGAGGAGCGCCCTCTAGTGCTTCCTTGCATTCGTAATGCAGTCCCACAGTGATGTTTTCATGAACACTTTTGTTCACACCAATGCTCAGGCCTTCCCCTGTACCTTATTCCTGCCAGAGATGAATTTAAAAGATTTTGTAAATGCAGAAAGAAAGTTTATGCTTTTGAAAATCTGCATGACTGTAAGGCTAGCCAAGTAAATACATCATGATTATATTAAAATACACAGTTATAAAATTTTTGGATGGATAGGATCCATCTTTAATTTTTATTTTCTAGTATACTTAACTTTCCCATTTATTCAAAGGTTAGTCTTAAAAAAAGTGATTTTCAAATAATTTTAGGTCTTTCTTTTAGTTTAAAAAAACTCCCAAAAAACCCAGACCATGTTTTGTCAGAATAACAGGATAGTCCAAAGATTTGGTTTCTTCTTCTGCTCAGTACCCTCTTCTCTCAACCCTTACCTGCTGGAATTATGCTAAGAAAATTTAGGAGTTTAACCATGCTGCAACTCCAGCTGTTGTGTTGGGTGACCTTACTGAGTTACCAAGAAGCAGAAAAACATTGCATTAAAAACAAAGAAACCAACAACTAGATTACTTACCTGTGGTGTCTATGCTGGTAAAAATACTGTAAGCTACCTGTTTCTTCTTGTATAAAGCCAAAGATATCATTGAATCCTAGAAAAAGAAGATGCAAGAGATAGTATTGCATTAACAATATAGGACCAGAGGATCAGAGATTGGGAGTTGCGAGGGCCTTCTAATTCACTTCCTTGAATTATTTTTGTACATTTGCAAAGACCCTAAATCGATCGATGGAAAATCAGTGTTTTTTATTGTACAGGTAACAGTATGTCACACGGTATGGAACTGTGAGGCCCAAAAATCAACCACTTTATCTTTAGCCTAAATAAGGCTTAGAAATGGTAAGAGAGTATGCATTTGAATGCAAACAAAAATCAGTAGGAAGATGAGGAGGAAAATAACATGGGAATGGACATGTGTTTCTTGATTACCCACTTGATAGTCTCAAACAGTCATTTAATTCTTGAAGTCTTATAGAATAGATATTCAAGCATAACTTCTGGGCAACCTTCTAGAGATGAGGAAACCAGAAGAACGATATAGCAGAGACTAGGCCCCACAAGCTTCCTATCTATTGTTGGGTCTGCTGTTGAGTTCCACTGACTCTTCAAAAGGAGTGGAAAGGTGTATGAGCAAACGGAAAAGTGTATGAGCATACGCTTTGCCACATTACAATGTGTTGTGATACAGTTCACTATATTTGTAGGGTAAGAATTTAAGGCAACATGTTAATAATAATCATTGTTATAATAATAACTAGCATCTACATAATGTTACACCACTAGCTAAATCTAATGATCCTTTGGATAGTATAAACAAGAAAGTCTCACATTATCAAGTTTTGTACTATGGTGGCCTGCATGATAGTGAGAATCCAGAGGAAAAAAAAGATAGTTTTAAAAGTAGAAAATCCTGGGTTCTGTCTCTACCGCTGGTTCATTAATCAACCTTCACAAAGTTAGCATCTGGCACATAGTATAGGCGCTTAATAAATGCTTAGTGAGTAATTCTCAGCTTCTCTATCAAACAGGGGCAATAGCTCTTCCCCGCCACCCCAAACCTCACAGAGTTGTTGCTCATGGAAGGATTAGTGTGATAGTGTGTGGAGCTTACATAAATTGTATTGGGTCAGGAGAACATTGGAGAAAAGAACGGGCTCTTTTGGCAATCCAGCAAAGGCTTATTATGTAAAGCCTTATTTAGAGAGGATAAAGAAAGAGGAAGATTCAGCCCAAAATGCTGCCTGAAGTTTTCGTTTCCCTTCACGTCTTTTCGGTGCTGGAGTCCTTTCAAAGAAATGTTTCCACAACTTCCTACACATTTCATTATTTCAAAGGATCATAGATTTAGAGCTGGAAGGAGTCTTAGAGGTCACCAGGTCAATACTCTCATTTTACAGATGAGGAAACTGAGGTTGGGCGAGATAAGTGGCTTGCCCAGATTCATACAACCCAATGTCTGAGGAAGGATTTGAATTTGGGTCTTCTTGACTGGAAATTCAGGGTTCTCTCAGCTGTGCCATCCTAGCTAAAATGTATCCTTTCAGATTCTGCCTTATTCTTCTTAAGTGGTCTTCAGATCCCAGACCCTTCTTTTATCTTTGAGACTGAATCATAGTTATGCATTTCTCATTGAGAATGTAGTCAATGACTATAACAAATCAGCAATGTCTTTGCTATATGGTGACTTCCTAGGTCTCCTTGAAATTACCATAAAATCAAATTTTACCCCAAATTTCTAAGTTATGAAACAAAAAACCAAGTTATTTTAATGTATGGACATAGAAATGATCCTGTTTCAAGTTATTTTCTGAACCACAGCATAAATAAAATAGAAAGTTTCGTTTTTGTATTTCTTTTTTCAGATTTCATAGTTATAATCAGGTATCAGCAGAAAAGTATATAAATACGTATACATATACCCATACATAAACATGCGTGTACATGTGTGTGTATACATGTATACACACATATGCTTATGGATAGCTAGTTGGTGCAATGGATAGAGAGCACGGAGCAAGGAAGACTCATTTTCCTGAGTTCAAATCTGGCCTCAGACACTTCCTAGCTGTATGATCCTGTGTAAGTCATTTACCTCTGTTTACTTCAATTGCCTCACACGTAAAATGAGCTTAAGAAGCAAGCAGAGAACCAGTCCAGTATCTTTGTAAAGAAAACTCCAAGCAGGATAATGAAGAGTCAGACACGACTGAAAAACAACATATAGAAGCTTACATTTATGTATCTAAAAATTGTTTATGGTTACCAAGATCCCCCCCCCCCCACATTCATCGTCTCAACTGGTTTTTACAACGCCGTGAAGTATTAAGTGTACGTATGGTCGTTTCCATGTTACAGAAAACTGAGTTTAGGGACTTGGAGTGACTCGTCTGAAGCCATACCGCTAAGAAGGGGCAGATCCAAGATGGGCTGCAAATCTGACTAAGGCCAAGGCTCTGTCCAATGTACCAGGTTGGATGTCAGTGTTCACTCACTTTGCTGTACTCTTGGGATGATGAACTATTCCTTACCATCAGGACAGAGGCAATGCAAACATATGGCATTAGTACCTCAGTACAGCTCATCTATCCTAGTACAACATAGCTAAAGACAAGCCGAACGATGATCATTTATTGTTCATTATATTATTCAGAAAGATTCCGAAAGCCTCAAACAGAAATAGGGAGATTGTTCTTTTTTTCATCAGTTTTCTTAAATGATCTTTAAAAAGTGGTAACATTTTAATTTATTAGACAAGTTAGGGATAGTGTTTAAGTTAGAGAGATTATACACTGAAATTTTTCTCTATGATCAAAGATCTCTAGTAAACAGCTTTGTTTTCAGAATCCAAAAAGGGACTCTTCAGAACCTCTCAGACAGGAGCAACATAGCTAACAAAAGGTCTTGGTGTATCTAACACTGTGTTCTAACTGCATGTGGACATTTATATGTGTCTTACTTCTTAGAAGGGCATGTGGGAAGGAGACAGGTCCTATGTCCTTTGCTCTTGGTTTTAAATTGAATGCACACATACACGCATACATACATGTTGTATGTGTAAAGTGATTTGGCTCAAGTGAGTTTAAAGCCCACAGTAGAATATTAAGCTTAATCCTCCAGAGAATTGAAAAAGACAGTCAAATTCTTGGCATTGATTTTTATTTTGGCAATCCTTTTCCTATACACCCCACCTATCTGATTTTTTCAGAGCATTTCAGGTAATGAGGGGAGCAGGAGATGTTTAAAATATAACAGCAAGAAAACGAATTACATTTTCATGACTGGACTTTGTTTCAAAATAGCATTTTTAAAGCAAAATATTGGGGAAGAATTAATTAAAAAGGAAAGGAAGAGAAGAAACATCATAATTGTCCCCACCGTCATCATCATTAGCAGGAATTGAACACCTTATCATGTTACTACTCTGCTTGGCATTTTATATATATATATATATATATACACACACACATACACATATATATGTATAAATACGTATATATGCTTTTCTTACCTAAAGTATCACTTAGACTTCTTCATGATATACACTGTGAGATGAGGTGGCTTGTTAGAAAATAAAAACAAAACCTCAAAAGCAAAATTTGACTCCTTTATCATGCGATGCAGGTTTAATGACCACACCCCTCTGAGACCTGGATGGTACCCATTTCTTTAATACCTGAAACCACACTTCAGCACGCACGATGCCCAGAGCCGGATAGCTAGCTTACATTTTCTTGGGATAAAAGAACTTGGAAGGAAAGCAATTCTCTTTTCTTAAAAGGGTAAAAAAGAAATCTAGTAAGACTGAGAATAGCGATTTCCACATTCTATAATAACTGCAGTTCAGTTGTTCTAAAGTCAATTTTATATATTCTTTCATTTGTGTGCTATATAAGAGGCTCGCTGGCTGAATAGTGTACTTCTATCAAAAAATGAGCAAATCTCTGCTCTGATCAGCTAATTTAGGGTTGGATTTTTTTAAAAAAAAAATCAATCAGCGCAAGCATATGTCTTTTATATGTTCTGTGAAATTCTATACATTATTCATATATGTACCTACAAACAAAACGCATGATTCATAGTACACACACACACACACACACACACACACACACACACACACACACCCATGGGATGCCTTCTACCCAGCACTACAGATTGTACATGCAAACTCTCCTATCACATACTTGTAAAGAAATACAAATCCGTCTAAATATCATGTAAGTAGTCACACAATACATTATGCTTTGGCAGTCGTTGACACTGCCCTTCATACATTCACATACACACACCTTCATTTCTATAAAGCCAAATTCATCTAATGCTGCCCAGCCTGAGCTGGTATTTCTGCATCTCTTCCTCCTTTAAATATGACTAGCTATTTACACCCTAACAATTCAGCTTCAGAGCTGATTTAGCATTTTTATTGGAATGTGAAAGCTCTTAAAAGAAGAAAAAAAAATCTAATCAGGCAGAAGAGATAGAAAACTTGCTGAATTTTCTCTCCCCCCCCCCCGAACCCCCCTGAATCCTATCAAAAGCACATCTTCCATTCATTGCTTCCCGGTGTCATTATGACAAGCGGCTACAAATCAATAGCAGAAGGAAAGGCAGGACCAACCCGCACTCACCAAGTGATAAAGATTCACTCTCAGCCCCGATTTGCTAATAGCCCATAATAGCAGCCATTGGCGCCCCGCATTAAATCATACATTTCACTCTGCGTTTATTATGGGATTTTTAAAACTCCTCACCAAATTGGATTTTCTCGATGGTCTCTAATTTCCACATTTATCATTTAAAATTAAACTCCTCTGTGGAAAGGGGGAGTAGGAAAGGAGGGGGAGGTAGAGAGAAGCCAGGCAGTTCTGTATTTTTCCTTCTTCCTTTTTTTATGAAAACCCATAAATAATACCAGGTACCGTAGCCATCAGCAGTGGTGTTTTATATATAAAAAAAAAAAATGCTAGAAGTCAGGCTAGAATAGCCTGGAGATTCAGCTCACCTGCATGAGCTAGGCTATGAAGGAAGGAAGCAATTTGACAGGGAAGAATCCCAAAGCAGATTTTAAACAAGGGGAATTTGGTCAAACAAAATATTCAGCAACCTGGCACTGAAGGTGAAATTGCTTAAGGACCAGAAAATCAATTAGTTCCATGTATGCAAATGGGGCAGAAAGCTACAGAGAAGAGGGGTAGTCTGCAAGAATGGTTTTCTATCTTCCTAAAAAAAAAAAATCTTTTTCCAAATCTTAGTGCTAACAGAAAGAAAAGTCAAACTGTTCCTTGATCACTACTATACAGTAGCTTGTCTTACCTCTACATTTTCTGGGTTTTCAAGTTCTTTTAAAAACCCATGGAGTTCTGGCTAGCTGCCTGCCTTTCCTCCGCTGCTGCACCATCCTTGGTATCTGTTAGAATTCTTCCATACTACAGCTCCCAGACATAGTGCTAGAACCCCTGGGAGCTCTGGTCACTGTCAGCTTAAGAAATACAGATCATATACTTTAAAGAAGACGTGTTGTTATTCTATAGCTTTCAAATTTATAAGTAATAAAAATAAGAAACTTTTAGAATTGTGACATAAAATTTCCCCAACGTCAGCTATCCTAGACTCAATAAGGCCTAGTTGTAGTCTGGGTATCGCTCAGTGGTATCCTCAAACACACTCCTCTAAAATCCCACTCCAGTGTCTCATCACAGAGTTTTGAAAGCTGTGTTAGCCAAGAACCAGCTCCATCGGGTTCTAGACACTTTTAGGGCAACAGGTACAGTAAATGATGCTGTGTCGATCATCTGAGCCCTCGCCTGGCTATGTTTAGAGGGGTTCTTTGGAAGAAGGCTGGCCCCCAGGTGATGAAGCTCCCTAACTTGAAAAGGTTTGCAATCTGCTCTGGCAGGAGGAGCATGTGTACTAAGGAAATCATGGATTTTTGAAGTCTAAATGGAAGTATACTAGAGCAGAGCCAAGCTTCTTAGCTTCATGGAAACCTAAATATATAGGAAAGGGTCTGTGAAATATAGAATATCATCTTGAAGTTTTGATTTTTGGGGGACTGTTTTAAGACTAAGATATGTCAATTTAATTTTCCTTAAAATACAGGGAAATTATTTTTAAAACTGACTTTTTGAAGAAGTGTTCAGAATCTCAACTATTTTATTTTAATTTATCTTCATAGGCCTTTTTTCTCCTTGGTATTTATTTTTTCCACTTGATATATTTATAAAATTCCCCTTTATCTTTGGGCTTTTTTTTTCAGCCTGCCCTTAACTGATTCTGTTCCTTTTCTGTTGTTTCTTTTTCCTGTAGGACAACTAATGCTACATACCCTTCTCTGTTTCCCTCCCACCATTCTCCATATCTAATAGTCTTTCTCTTTTCCTTCCTTCCTCACATCTTTAAAAAGTCCCTGGTGAAGCCCCATGAGCTACTTTTCATAATTTGCATATTTCCTTCTCAGTGGAATTTAAGACATTGTGCTTTAATTACAATAATTCAGAAACCTCCCACTCTTATGGGTTTTAATTCTTTCCACTACACCATGTTTATTAGGTTTCAAAACCCCTTTTCCCCACAACACACATGCACAAACATCCCCGAGCGCCTTATCTTTGCATCTCTTCCTCTTAAGCTCAGAATAATTTTACCAGGGTTCTCTTGGCTATTCTAAATGTTCAAAAACAAAATAGAGTATAAATCAATAGTTATTGAACACCTACTATGTGTACTGTCTATACTAGGCACTAGGGAGTGAGAGGATAGAGAAAAATTAGAACGCAGCATGTGCTCTCAAGAAACATATAGTCTAATAAGCGAAACAAGTCTCTGTTGGTAATGAACAGAGACTGGTGATGGTATCTCTTCTGATTAGATTCTCTTCATTCAGTCCTATGAAGCTGTCATTGTAAATTAGAAATGTATCCAATACATTCTATTTCGTTCTATTTTTCACTGAACATCTCCAAAGAAATTCTAGTCTGAAGCTTCCTTGTGGCATGAAGATGACCTTGAGTTGCTGAAGGCCAAGGATGCAAGCATAGGAAGGTCCTACCATGCTGGAAGGGCTCAAGGACAGGTTCCGTAACAGGCTATATGTCTGTTGTCTAAGGACTAGCCTTGGTTACATTTGGAGAGGCTCACAACTAGATTGGCTAAATGACTGATAAATTGGCGGTGGGGCATGGCAAAGCAACTGTTATCCGAGGCGCTGAGGGGTTGGGATACATATTGGTGAAGTGCATATATGCAGGTGGGAAAAAATCACAGATCTTTGAAGAATTCCCATGTTTCCTGCAAAAATGCCTTGATAGTGGATGTTTCCTAAGTATTTTGTTTATTTTAGCTTTGTGTTCTTTTAAGGCACATCAAAGATTTTCCATTCCATGCCTTTCTAAATTATCTTTGTGAGAGCAATTTAGGAGATACTATCTATAAATGGGTAGTCTGTACCTTCATCCTAAAACAGGAAAACTGATCAGAGACATTGCTTTAATGTGATATTGATAAAGACTTTCCTATATATTAATTTCTGATCAGGGGCATAGGGGCAAAATCATTACAGCCCAGCTCCGAATGGAGGGAGGCAGCTCTTTCCTACAGATCTAAAACATCCTTTGCCCACCTTATCACATGATGAAGTAAGCAATAGAAGACTGTATAAATACGTGTGTGCGCGCGCGCGCGTGTGTGTGTGCTAGATGGTTTCTCTGAGGAACGGTAGTGTTTCATTCAATTTCACTGAAAAAGGCATGGGCTAACTACAGAAAAAAAAACCAACCATATGGACTAACTCTATATAAATGACAACTGTACTTTCTTCACTGAGTTTCAAGGTCTGTCATTACTCTGTCACTAGCCACATTCATTTTTTCCCATTTCCTCTTTATTCCTGAACCCTGCCTAGGAACATCAACTTGGCTCATCTAATTTTTCTTCTCTCCCTCAGATCTACATTCTTATATTCTCTGCCTTGTTCCACATTTATGTGACTATAAATACTAAAAAAGTGTATCTACCTCAAATCTCTTCTCAAAACTCAAGTCTTTTATGAAGTCTTTAAACTTCAGTCCCCTAGACCGAAGTGGATAAAAGCCAGATTTGAAGAAACCAAGAAAAACGACATGTTAAAAACTAATCATATTGTCAGGCATTTCCATGGATTTTTCCCCCATGGTCTTATGAAGACATCCATTGATAAAGCACTGTAATTTTTCTATTTACGAGACATTGACACAGTGGGTTAGTCAATAAATATTTACTAATATGAGCCATGCAAATTAACACCAAAGAAACTAGATTCCAAAGGGATCAGGCTGCAAGTAAGAGTTTAAAAAAAAAATTGAAAAGAAATCATAATACAGTATTTTTTTTCAGCTACAGATGCACAATTCCTTAACAGGAAAGCAGTAGACACAGAAGAGACTGGGCTAAGCTCTAAAAGAATTCAAATATTGTTTTAATCCATATGCGAAAGTACTTACCACTGTGATAATTAGAGTTTAAGTACTACACAGTATTTGTTAACCACTTTACTAAATTGAATTGTAACTGTAAGACACTAAGACGTCCATTCAGATTCCTTTCTAAATGTATATAGGGATGGGATAGAGGCAAACAGCCCCTGGCGCTGAGGCTCTCCACATCCCCCCCACCCCCACCCCCAAGAGCTTTAGGCATGCACTCTCAGTGGACACCACATGACGGTCTCCTTTTTTCTTACTCTTTTAGAATGTGAAGCATCCGGTGGTTTATTGATTCATATAACCATACTCTGCCACTGATGTTTATCACTTGTATCTCTCCTGACTGCTGCCTCTTGAGGGGCATGAAAGCTGGAAAACGGTGACACCATGGCCCCAAATTGGATGACTCAGTTTAAATACCCAACAGTGAAAAGTGTCTTGAACAACCACTAGAAACACTTTTGTTTCAAATGCAACTCGTCTTTCAAAGCCAGTTTAATCTGGTACTGCTCAACAGGCCAAAAACATTGAGAGTAGATCCTTCTAGAACAAAACATAGCACAGTACAGAACAGAAGTCCTCTGTGGCATGATAATAAACCTCATTATTTGTCTTCTACCTACACTATGTGACTTTATTCAACCTCTCTCTTTATTCAACCCGACTCTCAAGTCTAATGCACTCATAATACTGCTTCGTAGCTTTTCTTCCTTTCACATCTTTTTCTAGAGCAGTTATATTAATTTCTCCCCTTTCTTTACAAAACTCAAGTTTCTTTGTCTCCTTCCAAGTTAGCTATTACTTTAAATTGTTACATTTTGCTTAGTTGATTTCATTTCATTGCTGATTATTCCCTCTAACAAGCTCCTCAATCCCATATCCTTCAACTTGGCCAAAGTCAAATACATGAATCATTCTATCCCTAACCTTCTAACTTGCACATAACTAGATTATAGCCCAGAATCCTTGAGTGCTTCATTAATTTTATCCGGAATTTCTAAGCACCAAGAAATATTTCCTTATTAAGATGTAATGAAGGAAACTTGTCACAAGCTGGCTGGGGAAAGATGATTTTTTTTTTTTTTTTGGCCACAGCAAGTCTTAAGGACCATCTTTTAGGTTACGGGAAAGCGATGAACTGCCCTCATGGAGGAAGTATCCACATTGATAAAAGTTATGAATTCTGGAAGCACTGAAGCAAAACTAAAATATTTATGTCATTATTTATATTTATATATTAATATTTATGCCATTATTTCACAGAACACCGCTGTGGATTGTCACTATAATCTCACTCATTTTATGGGAGAGAAACTGATTGAGAAAAAGTTCAAGGGGGGGCAATCCAGAAGCTGAATTAGGAACAGGCACCACCAGGCTCAGTTATCTGCTTATATAATTCTGTTATTTTTTTCTTTCTATGTTATAGTTCCTCCCAGGACAATGATAATTCCCTGACTGCCTAATTTTTTAAAAGTCTCTATGTATAGTCGTATCATATTAACTAACTTTGTTTCAAATAACTTTCACTGCTTATAGCAATTTTACAGAGAAGGAAAAAAAAAGTATTATGCTTAAGGCCTAAGTGTCATTATAAGTGATCTTGCTTTTCAAGGCAAAAACACCTGTATCGCACACATCTGTCTTGGCAGCGAACTTCAATGAAGAGAGTACTACTAGGTGTAAGGCAGGCTAGAGATAAAAGGAATTGCCAGGAAAACCAGCCCCTTAAGGAGGATCCCTGAAAACTTACCTCCCTCTTTTTGAAACAGCTCTTTGGAGTATTATAGGTCACAGATCCTTTTTTTTTAGTTTCTAGTTTGCCCTTTGACTCAGGGACACAATCAATTGAAGTAAAGACCTCACTTCTCCTCATAAGCAGATAAAAGGATAAAAATATTAGAATAACATGGTATCTAGAGAGAAGGAGAAGAGTTAGGTAAGGGGAGAGAAGAAAGAGCCAGTGAGGGAGGGCCGGCCGGAGGACTCTGTAGGTACCCAGCACCTCATTTCCAAAGCTTTCAATGAAATACTCGTAAGCCAGTCACACGTGCACAAAATGATTAACGTTACACACTTATATTTTCCATCAGGGCAAACTTTGAGTATTTGTATAGCTCTTCTTTCTTGTGGGGTTTCTCTGTTGGTCTTTGCATCCTTTGGTTCTGATAATTTACATGAAAACTGAGATTGGCAAAGCACCATCAACTGGCTATTACCAAAAACCCAATTCTTTGGTACTTCCCTCAAGTCACCAGGGACTTGATTACCTTTCTCCTGGCTTTCAATCCTCATCTACACATTATCTATTATGAAGAAATGTTGACTATTCTTTTGTTTTGTTTTTTTTCTTTTTTGCTTCTCTCAGAGTAGTACCCAGAGGGAAAATGCCTGCTGGGGTCCTCTTCTCCCAGCTGAGGGGAGACTGCATTTCCTGACATGTCCATTTCTTCCTATACCCACAGAAAAGAAGCACCAGACTTAAAAAAGAAGTTTGTAGGTCTGAGATCTCACCTGACTTATTCCCAATCAATTAAACATTTTGTAAGATAGCAAAGTTAGGGGAAAGAAGGAAAGCTCTGGCTCATAATGAATTCCTCATCTATAAAATGAAAAGTCTGGATTGGATGACCTCTATACCTTTGCCCCAACCATCTATGATTCTATGAATGCTGGATATTTTTATTACTGTTATTAATGAATGGTATGGGTGTCTATCAGCATGTCAGCTGAACATCAATCATAGAAATGAGAAGATACCCACAAGCCAAATGTCCCAAAGAAATCAGGCCTTTTAATAACTAATAATAACTTTAAAAATTACTGTCCTGCCTTCTGTTACTTTGGGTTTGACTTTTATAGTTTTGTTTGTAAGTGAAAAAATGTATTTAATTCCCTTCATGCTTTTACAGGTAGGAGGAGGAAAGTATAATCAAGAATCAGGGGGAGGGGAGTAATAGATATATGTAGACACATTAACAGTTTTATAGGCTGGGGGAATTTCTCACAGGCCAGTAGTTTTTAGAACTTATTGGAAATAGTAAATACCACCCATGCTAATATCTTATGTTCTCTACTGACTTTTTAATTAAAAGGTTCTAACTTACTACAGAAAGAATGATGTAGTGTAGTCCCTTTTTAGAATGGTCAGCATGGGGAATTGCACAGTATAGAGGTTAATGCCTTCTACTTTCAGATATAGTGGTTCAAATTTAGGTGATGTCATAATGGAAATAAGCTTAGTGGTCTCAACCTATTTCCTAGTAAATGTTTATCTATGTTATAAAGCTATTGTACGGTTAGGTCTGACTATCAGTAGGCATTGTGAGTCAGGACCACGGTACATTAGTGGAGTGGAGGGGAGTGGTATCCAGTCGGTAAAGTGTGGTAGGTCAGGAATGAGGTCCAATTTAGGGGAAATCACTCAAATGATACTTGTCTGAATTATTCCTGGCTTCACCAAGGCTAACAATTTTCTCTTTGTAAGAGTGAGACTAAACTGTAACAAATTTCCCCAAAAATGTTGAAAAACAGAGTGGTCATCTGGGGTATGTGACAAGTAAGTCAAAGAACCCAAGTCGGAGTCTGGCCATGCGGTTTCAGAGCCGCCCAAGAGAAGGAAAGGCAGCTCTCCTCTTGCCCGTAAAGGGAAGAGGTTTTTTATTACAGTATCTTCCATCAGCTTGTTTGGGCATCATAAGGCAGTTCACCCTCCTTTCTTTTCTCATACTCTCCTCTTATTTTATGCTCCCCTCCACTTAATTACATAATTCTTTGTGCTATGAAATTGACGAATTTCACAAATCGCTTTACCACTAAAGTCTCAGAAAACAAAGTAAGTATAACATGATTATGACTGTTATAGGGATGGTTCCTTTCTATTTTGTCAGAGCCATTACTTTTTCCCCTTTAGAATTTACATTCCAGAAGAACTAGAAAGCCTGAGCTTTCTAAGGAAGGAAATGATTCCTTGTGCTCCATGAAATGATAGAAGGAATTTCAGAGGTGCCACCAAAAATAATACCTGTTAGTGGCCCCACAAAGAAAGGGACCTTCGATATGGCCTTATAGGAATCATTGAGACTTCACTGAATGTCACACATCTGAAGAATAGGATGATCACTGAACACACACCCCCTATTAAAGAGAAGAAACAGATTATGTAGAAGGTGAGAAAGCACAGCATCATGCAGCAAGAAGATATTCATTCACTCGTAAGCAAATTCACAAATTCAAGGAAAATGGGGAGGGAGAAGAGAGGAAGCATGAAGGAGACCATCTGGGGAAAAGGTCAGAGGAAGGAAGAGAGTTGATACACCGTTGCTGTTCAGTTTTTCAGTCTGTCTGACTCTTCATGACCTCATTCGAGGTTTTCTTGGCAAAGATATTAGGGTTGTTAAAATGAATTTGGCAAAAAGAGGGGATGGGATGCTCTCAGAGAAGAACTTCGGGTGATATAGTTACAATCCATAGCAAGGAGGAGGCAATAGGTATGTGTATGTGTGTGCGGGTGGGTGGGTGGGTGGGAATTGTTTGAGTTTAGAGAAACATCTAGAAAGATGTAGCTGAAAAGAGAGCTCATCAATGAATTCAGATTTTAAAAGGGCTTATACAAGAGATGGATGGGAAGGCAGATAATGATGTAGAAAAAAGACTGGTAAGAAGCTATAAAAAGAGAATATCAGGAAGGCTAAAAGCCCAATATAAGCTGAGGTTTATGATAAGTGTGAAAGACACAAAAAGACATTTTAAAAGTTATATTTGGCACAAAAGAAATACTAAGAAAGAGACAGAACTTCTGCTTGGTATAGATGAGAATGTATTAACAGATGACAGAAAGAAGGCAAAACTACTCAAACTACTTTCTGGTTTTTTTTTTCCTCTACCAATAAACATGATAATCAGAATGGGAAGAATTGAATGCAAATGATAAATAAAGATTAGTAAGATACATGAGGAAGTGGTAAGAGAGTATCAAGCCACTCGGTTTTTTTTTTGTTTGTTTGGTTGGTTTTTTTAGGCCACTCTTAATAAATTCAAGTCACCTGGTCTTGATTAGCCTCATCCCAGAGCATTGAAATAACTTGTGGATGCAGTTGCTGAATATCTCTTGGTAACCTTAGAGGAGTCATGGCAAACAGTAGAAGTGTGGTCATAAGGGAACTTGGCGAATGCCACCCATGTTTTCACATGTTTTAGATGTAACTAAAAGCCAATGAGCGGAAAATCAAATCCCAGTAAAATTTTAGAACGGATCATTAAGTGGCAATTCGTGATCACTAAGAAAAGAAAGAAGTGATCACTAGAAGTCAGAATAGGTTCATTATTTTTTTGAAAGGCATGCCAGACAGCTTCATTTCCCTTACAATCTGGATCACTAAGTGGGACTTTGGCTGAGATTTGAAGGGAGCTGGGGAAAACCAGGATATGGAGATGAGGAGGAAGAATATTCCAAGCACGAGGAACAGCAAGTGAAAATGTTTGGAGTCAGGAGATGGAGTCCCTTGGTGGAACAGTCATGAGGTCAGTGTCATTGGATTGAAGGGTATATGGGGAGTAAGGTGTAAGAAGACTGGAAATTTAGAAAGGGGGCTAGGTTATAAATAGCTCTAAATGTCAAACAGAGCATTTTGTCTTTGATCCTGGAAGTCACAGGGAGCCTTTGGAGATGATTGGATGTAGGAGAGTAGACTATGGTTATTTGGTCAGGTTTGTTCTTCAGGAAGATCAGTGGAGTGGAGAATGGACTGGAGTGTGGAGAGACTTGAGGAAGGGACTAATTAGAAAGTTATTGCAACAATCCACACAAGTGGAGATGAGGGCCTGTACTAAGGTGGTGGCTGTGTGGAGTAAAGAGAAGGGAATGTATATAACGGACCTCATGAAGGGAGAAACAAGACTTGACAAGAGATTGGATACGTGATACTATGATATCTATGTGTTTTACATCTATGCTTATGTGAATACTCTTTCTGATTTCCATCTGGGGTTCTCTTGGCAAAGATATTGAGTGGTTTGCCGTTTCCTTCTCTATGATAAATATACTATGTATATATTATGATAAATATACACACATGTAGGTCTATAGACATATATACATATATGTATGTCTGTATATGTGTATATGTATGTGTGTATAAAATATCTCTCTTCTGATTTACCTTCTACCTAAATCCTAACCGGAGCCCTAACTGGTCCTTCTCATTCTCCTTCATTGGCTCATCATCCATATCACACTCCTTAACTGTGGGTATTCCCCAAGATACTATCCTAGGCCTTCTTTTTCTCCTTCTGTTACCCATTCCCCACCTTGGTAACCCCACAAGTTTCTGTTAACTATTATTTTAATGTAGATGATACACAAATTTGTATATATATATTTGTATATATGTATATATATACATACATACACACACACACACACACACACACACATATGTATATCTCCCAGTTTCTCTCCTGAGTTTTAATCTTGTATCATCAATCGTCTACTGGGCATTTCGAACTGGATGTTCTGGAGACAACTCAATCTCACCATGTTCAAAACTGAACTCATTATCTCCCCCTTCCTCAAACCTCTTCTGTTCTAAACTTCCCTATTTCTGTAGAAGGTAATGCCATCCTTCTGGTCTCCCAGATTCATAAACCTTAGTGCTATCCTAAACTCCTCATCCTACCTATCCAAGTAGGTGCCAAATCTTTCTGTTTTGACCTTTCCAACATCTTTTACTCTCTACTCTTACAGCTGCTTTCTTCACTCAGGCCCTCATTACCTTTTGCCTGGATTATTACAATGACCCCCTAATTAGTTTCCCTGCCTCAAGTCTCTCTTCACTCCCATCCAACCTACTTACTGCTACCAAAATGATTTTCCTTAAGCACAGATTTGACCACGTCACTCCCCTACTCCATCAGTTCTAGTGACTTCCTGATGTTATGATCAAATATAAATTCCCATCTTCCATTTAAAACCTTACACAATGAGGCCCCAACCCATCTTTCCTCATTAGACCTTACTCCCTGTATTTCACATCCAGTGAAAATGGCCTTCTCTTTATTCCTCACACAACAATACCACTCCATTTCCCATCTTCATTCCTCTACACTGGCTGCTCACCTGGAATGCATTCTTTACCTCTATCTGAGACAGTAACTTTCTTTAAGATGCAATACAGCAGAAGCACCATCTTCTGCACAAATCTTTTCTGATCCTCCCCAGACAGTCAGTCAGCAAGCATTTATTAAGCTCCTACTTTATTCTAGGAACTATGTTAACCACTGGGGACACAGAAAGGCAATTATTTATTATTATTTTGAAAGGCAAAAAGACAGTCTTTACCCTTGAGGAGTTTGGAATGTGAGGGAGACAATGAGCAAAAAAAAAAATTAAAAAATCAAAGAACATGTGAGGGAATTGTAAGGTTTAAGAAGACTGGATAGGTGGGAGGGGGAGGAGAGCTAGGCGATGAATGGCCTTGAATGTCAAGCAGAGAATTTTGTATTTGATCCTATAGGTGAAAGAGAGCCATTGGAGTTTATTGATTTGAGGCATGACAGGGTCAGACCTTCTCTTTAGGAAAGTTGTTTTGGTGGCTGAATGGAGGTTGGACTTGAAGGGAGAGAGACCTGAGGCAGGCAAATCTCCCAGAAATACTGCCATAGTCCAGGCTGGAGGTGACAAGGGTCTGTGCCAGAGTGGTGACAGTATCAGAGGGGAGAAGGAAGAATATTCAAGAGATGTTGTAAAGATGAAATCAACAGGTCTTGGCGAAGATTGGATATGGGAATGAGAGAGAATAAGGTACTGAGGATGACACCTAGGTTGTGAGCCTGGGAGACTAGAGGGACTAGGTTGCCCTCTACAATACTAGGGAAATTTCGAAGGAGGTAGAATTTGAGGGTAAAGATAATGACATCAGTATTGGACATGTTGAATTTAAGATGTCTACTGGACATCCAGTTTGAGATGTCTGATAGGCAGTTGGAGATGAGAGATTGGAGGTCAGCACAGAGGTAATGCCTGGGTAAGTAGATCTGACAATCATCAGCATAGAAGATAACTAAATCCAAAGGAGCTGATGAGATGTCAAAGTGCAATACTTAGAGGAAGAAGAGGAGAAGGCCCAAGAGCCTTATGGGCTACCCACTAAATAGTGGAAAATCCAGCAAAAGAGACTGAGAAATGGTGTTCAGATAGAGAGAAGAACCAGGAGACAGAGGTGTTCTGAAAAACCGAGAGAAAAGAGAGATTCAAGGAGGAGTGATCGTCAGTATCAAAGGTGGCACAGGGGTCAAGGAAAATGAGGATTGAGAATAGGCCACTGGATTTGGCGGTGAAGGGGTCACCGGTGACTTTGCAGAGAGTAGTTTCAATTGAATGATGAAGCTTAAAGTCAGCCTGTGAAGAGTTAAGAAGAGAATGAGAAGAGAGCACACAGAGGCACCTAGTGTAAACAGCTTTCTCAAGGTGTTTTGCCACAAAAGGCGGAAGAGATGGGACAATAGTTAGCTATCATTTCTCATCTGCTAGTGTCTGCTTTAACTGCATGTAGTTGTCTCCCCAATTAGAATATATACTCTTTGCTGTAAGAGATAGTTTCATTTTTGTATGTGGATCCCCAGTTTTTAGCACAGCGTCAGCACGGAAGAGGTACTTAATAGCTATTTATTAAATGTGAGAATGAGTGTTAGTAATGACTCAAAGATAATATTGAGGTTGCAAGCTGGGGTGATTGGGCGCCCTTGCCAGTAATAGGAAATTTAGGGAAGGGGGAGGGTTTGGGGGGAAAGATAATGAGTTCTTTGTTGGACATACTGTGTTTGCTATAAGTCATCCATTCAAAATATCCAAAAGCACCTGGCAATGCAGGATTAGAGCTTAGGAGAAAGATGAGATCTAGGGCTGGATAGATATGAGAATCATCAACATAAAGATGATAATTAAATTTATGGAAGCTGGTGAGATTACCAAGTGAAGTCTAGTTAGATGAGGTCTAGATGTAGGGTATAGGAATCAATTATGTGATGATAATTGAACCCCTGGGAGATGATTAGAGTTTCAAACAAAATTATATGTAAGAAGAAGAGAAGAGAGTCCAGGAAAGAGCCCTGGAAACACCTGTGGTTACTAAATTGTTCATCCTTCATTCTTGAAGAGGACCATGACATCAGGGAGGTAATACTATGACATGCAAGTGAATTAGATTTAAGTGAGGGAGGACTGGTCAAAATCAACAGCCTTACTTTCTCCTCCAGAGCCATCTGGGTCAGTGCCAAAATATAGATCAGGATGACCGGAGATGGCCAAGGTCTCCCACTGCATCCAGGGCCGTCTCCAGTTGTTCTGAGTTACTTTGTATGACAGAAGATCCAGCAATGGAGACTTAGACTGTGAAGTTGTAATATCAATTAAATCAGGATATTTTTACTGTTTTAGAATGATATATTAATTGTCTTCGATTGAGCCTTACTAGGTGCAAAGCCTCAGGCCCAAACCCCTATCTACTAGGTGCTAAGCCTATGTGGATGTGAAACCCTATGGGTCCTAAGGGGAGTTGCTAAGATCAGAGCCAATAGTAGGAGCCCAAGTTCTGGTCGCTCAGATGACATTTGATGACGGCTAAAGAGTGTATAAAAAGAGATAGCAGAGCTATTTCTTTGGGGGCTCTCCATCTTAGAGGAGTGCTGATGTGGAGACTTTGGGCAGCTATAGTTAAGAGCTCTCCAGATGTTGATGCCTTCTTGGTAACTATGAATTGTATTTGGTCTGTTTATAATGTATGTTTGGAATTTGTTTATATTTGCACTGAAGTTCAGGGTGCTGGCTTTTTCCCCTGAACTAAGTGAATGACTTTTGTATGTTGGATTGAAATAAGCTTGTCAACCCCTTAACGTTGCTTTCCTTAATAAAGCAGATCCAAAGAACCTGTGCTGGAAGCATTCTTGTTGTTGGGCTTGTGTTGGTCTTTCACCCCCACAGCAGCTGCTAGTTGAAACACAAGTCAATAAAGTAGAAGGAGAATCAAGAGGGAGCAGAATCATGTCAAACTAGAGAAATGAGATTATCCAAGAGGAGAGGGCAATCAACAGTGTGGGAGTTTGGAGAGAGGTTGAGAAAGATGAGGACGGAGAAAGGCCATTCAGTATGGTGAGTGGGATTATTACTAAGTTTGGAGAGGGCAGTTTCAGTTAAACAATGACACTAAAAGACAGAATATGGAAGGCTTAGAAGCAAGTAAGAAGAGAAGAAGTGAAGTCATTGCTTGTGGACAGCCTTCTCAAGGAATTTACCCCAAGGAGGGGAGGAGAGGGACTAGCTAGCAACAGTTATATTGTGATTAAAGAAGTTAAGATAAAACAGAATCAAAATTTCTCCTCTTCCTTAGTAGTCAGTGCTAGTTAATATAAGTGCAAAATTTTAGGCAGAGTATATATTTTAGGTGGATGGAATAGATGAAAATTTAGTAACATTACAGAAAGTTGTACATTGGTTAATTCTTGTTATTGCATAGTGATATGACTGAAAATATACACACCTATGCCTTTAAATACCACAAGTCCCTAGCCACTGGTTTTGAGCTGCAATTATATCAATGAAGAGTCTGTGAACATCCCTGCCAGAGATATAAATTCACCCTAGTAAGCTGATTAGCAATGCAGGAGTGTACTGCACACTAACATAATTAGAACAGAGTTTTATTCACAGTAATGCTGAGGCCATGGGGTCAGGAGAGTTTCTATTTCAAAAGACAGAAAGGTTACCAAGGAGGGAAAAAGTGAATTGTCTAATTCAGCTATTTGAAAATGGTACAGCTTACTTAAGAAGCAACAACTTTTACCCTCCTTTCTGGGAATTTAAGTAAATCCTGAGTTAAACCATTTCTAGTTAAAGGAGTTTGAAAGAATGAAGCAGTCTCTCAGAGAACATCAGGGGCTCAAGAATTCCTTCCATATGGCCCTGCTTTGATTTAACCTGTGTTTGGGGCAGTATTATCATTCACTGGAGAGAGTATAGTGTGTAATTGGAGGGTGACAATTTCTAAATATTTCCTACTCCTTACTTTTTGCCACTCTTACTCCTATGCAAACAAATAAAGAACTAAAAGAGTGAAGTCAGTAAGAAATGCTTTTAAAATATTATTATATCAATTAATCAATTAGCAAACATTTGCTAAGTGGCTACTACGTGTCAGTACTGTCTTGTGCTCCAACAATCCGGCTAGCAGCTGCTGCAAGGGTGTAAAGCCAACAACAAGCAGCTCACAGAATGCTGCAAGTCCAGGTCCTTTTCATCTGCTTTATTAAGGAAAGCAACATTAAGGGGTTATCAATCTTACTTTAATCCAGCATACAAATATCATTTACTTAGTTCAGGGGAAAAAACCAGCACCCTGAATTACAGACCAAATACAATTCATAGTTATCAATATCTGAGTGTTCAGCCGGGGAGCTCATTAGAACAACTGGCCCAGAGTCACACACCACTCTTGCTGTGGCTCAGAGCTCCGAGCAAAAATGCTAACCTTTGCACTTAAATATCCTGTTCAGAGCCCGAGGGCCCCCACCTCACCCAGGCTGAGCATGGAGAAGTTCCCCACTCCTAATATCACATCAGATACAAATCAATGGCTCCCAATTGTCTCAGTGCTGAGAAATACAAAAACATGCTACTTTATCTGCCCCATTCAAACAAAGGTCAGAATCATTAAAGGTCAACAACAAAAAGTCTCACCTTAATTACTATTACACTGTGCCAGATGCTGGGCAAACAAAAAACAGTGAAATAGTCCAAAAATCATAGTAATAAAAAATGTGAAGTAGGTTCTGCCCTAAAGGAGCTAAAATTTCATCAAGGGAAACAATATGTATATGTACACAGATGTGTGTGTACATACTTTATATGTGTGTGCATATATATATATGCTATAAAATAAATATCTAAAAGATTATTTTAGTGAGGACATGAATATGTTGGGCGATCAGGAAAGGACTCATAGAAAAAGTAGCTCTAGAGCTAATAAGTAGTAGAGGAGACAAGGGATTCTTTTTTTAAATTATATTTTATTCTTTTAACCAACGAAAAAAATCTCCCTTCTCTCCCTTCCACTTTAACATTGCCCCCCACCAGCTGAGAATAAAAAGAAAACAAAAATCCTGTTACAAACATGTATAGTCAAGCAAAATAAATTTCCACATTGGCCATGTTAAAAAAAAAATACATCTCCTGTATTCTGAGTACTTCACCTCTCTATTAGGAGGTGGGTAGCATGTTTAATCATTAGTCCTCTGGAATAGTGGCTGGTCCTTGAGCTGATCAGAATTCCTGAATTATTTGATTTGACCATATTGTTGAAACTGTTCTCTTGGTTCTATTTATTTCACTCTGCATCAACTCACACAAGTTTTCTTGGGTTTCTCTAAAATTGCTTCCTTTATCTTTTTTATAGCATGATAGTATTTTCTCATAATTATATAACATAACCTGTTTACTCATTCCCCAATTTATGGGGGCACCCCATCAGATTCCCATTCTTTGACACCTCAAATAGAGCTATAATATTTTTGAACATCCTTAGTTGGAGTTTGCTTGTTTAGGACTCAATTTACTCTCCCTCTAATTCTCCCTTCTCCCCTTTCCCTCCTATTTCCATGTTGAGTGAAATATATTTCTGCGCTCAGCGGTATATGTGTATGTGTATTCTTCCCTACTTTGACCAGCTCAGATGAGAACAAAGTTCATCTTCATCCGTTCCCTCCATCTCCTTCTCCTTGTTTGTCTAGATGTCTATTTACACACATTGATTATGTAAGACAATTTCCCCTAATATTCCTTTCCTTTTCCTCCCAACGTATTCCTCTTCCCTTTTTCCCCTTCTCCTTTTAAGATAATCAAGACATAACAGAACCAGTCCCAAGCTTTGTCTAATTAGATGCCCTCTATGATCCTTGATGATACTACACTGCAGAGAAGAAGCATGTATCATTTCTCCATATTAGAATGTGAACAACGTACCCTTGATTAATCCTTTATCGTTGTTCATTTGTATTTATCTTTTCATGTTTCTTTTAACTCCTGTGTTTGAACCTCAAAGTTTCTATGCAGCTCTAGTCTTTTCACAGAGGACTTGGACGTCCTCTATTTCATTAAAGATTTCTTTTTCCCGGTAGGATTAGACTCAGTTTCATGGGTTAGTTATTCTTGGCTGTAAATTCATGTACTCAGCCTTCTAGAATATCATATTCTAAGCTCTCCTGTCTTTCACAATGGCAGCTGATAAATTGTGTGTGATCCTGACTCTGGTTCCTTGGCACTTGAAATCTTTCTTTCTAGATCCTTGAAATATTTTTTCTTTGACCTGGAATCTCTAGATTTTGGCTACGATGTTCCTAGGAGTTTATATTTTGCAATTTCTTTAAGTAGGTGACTGGTAGAATCTATCTATTGCTACTTTGCACTCTAGTTCTGAGACATCTGGATAGTTTTCTTTTAAGATTTCTCAAAATAGGCTCTATTCTTTTTGGGGGGCATGGCTTTCAGGTAGTCTAATAGTTCTTAATTTTTTTTTCTCTTCAATCTGCTTTCTGCGTCAGATGTTTTTGCTATGAAATACCTTACATTTTCTTCTATTTTTTTCAGCCTTTTGACTTTGTTTGAACATTTCTTATGTTCTCATGGAGTCAATTGGTTTCTATTTGGTCCATTCTAGTTTTCAGGGCGCTTGTTGCTTGGGCAAAGTTTCGTGCCAAATTGTAAATTCTCTTTATAATTCTCTCTTCCATAGCTTGCATTCCTTTTTATATTTTTCTCCCAAGTTTTCTCATTTCATTTATAAAAGCTTTTAAAAATTCTTGCTTCATTTCTTCCAGGAATTCTAGTTGAATTCATGCCCAAGCTATGTTTTTCTCTGGGACTGCCTGTAGATGCTTTAGAGTAATTCTCTTCTGAATTTGTGTCTTGAGTGCCCCTATTACCATAATAGCTTTGTTTTTGTTTTTTAATGTTGGAATTCTTTTTTTGTTTGCTCATTCATCCAATCTAGTCTACTTTCTGACTTCAGATTTAATGTTAGGGCCAGGCTATGTGTACTTCTGGAGAGAAGGTTAGGGCTAGTCCCATTGCCGCTTTTTGGGGGGTATTGAGCACTGTGTTATTCCAGACTGGGAAACTATAAGCTTTTAGTTCGCCAAAGTGGCCTGATCCAGGGAAAAAGTCTGATTGCTCTTTTTCCACCCACCCTCCCACCCCAGTCTGAGCTCTTCAAATTCTTGACCTGAGTTTGGGTCCAAGCAATAGTAGACTGCTGCTGGATTCAGCCCTTATCAGCCAGCTGCTCAGCTCTAGTCATTCAGAATGATAGAACTCTGTGTTAGAAGTTTGACAGAAGTTCCCTTTTGGTCTAGGTTTGGTCTAGGATTCCTGGTCTGGTTATCTCTTTTCAGGCTTCAAACTGGGCTAAAAGCCGAAACTGAGGCCCTGCTTTGCTCCTGGGGTGCAAGCCCTACTATAGCTACTTGCTTCTGAACTTGCTTTTAGCTGAGTACACAGCTTAGGGACCTAGTCCCTACTCCCACTCCTAGGTACAGGCACCTTCCTCCATCTGTGACCTGGATCTGGGTGGTAAATCACAAAGCAGCAAGTTGGCATTTGTTTCTGTACCCTGCATGAGGTCAAGGTGGTTTGTTGTGGGTCTGGGACCTCCTCTTGCCTTAGTTCAAAGTCTTTTCCTCATTCTGGAGCGCTCTCTACAAGGGAACCTCCTGGCCAGATCTTGTTCCCAGTATCCACGAACCTCTATACCCGTCTCCTTATGCTACTGTGCTGGAAAAATGAGTTACTGTGATTTTTTTCTTGGATTTCCCCATCAGGATTTGGTCTGGTCCATTTTCTAGATCTGTTTGAAGGAGTTTTAAGGAAGAGTTCATCTTCCTGTTACTCCGCCATCTTGGTGCTGCAGAGACTGAGGATTTTAGTAATTGAGGATAAAGGGCATTTCAGGTATGGGGGGCAGCCCAGCACAAAGGCATGGAGGCAGGAAATTGAGTATTGTCAGTAAGAAGGCAAGTTTGATTGCACTGTAAGGGGGTTTGAAGGAGAATAATGAAACCCAAAAGGTAGGAGAGGCCAAGTTGTGAAGAGGTTTAAATGCTAAACCAGGCAGTTTATTTTTGAACTTAGACATAATAGGAGAATTTGTTAAGGAGAGTAACATGGTAAGACGTGTGCTTTAGGTAATATTTATAGATGTATAGACTTTTACAATGATAATGCTTCACTTGCATTACCCCATTTACTCCTTTTACAATACTGTGAAATAGGTAATTAATAATAATAATAATAACAGAAGCTTCCATTTATAGAGACATTACAATATTCTTTGTCCTTTCCAGAAGGAGAACCTGAGATTCAGAGATTACAAGTGAGGTTTCTAAGCCTGGTAGATGATGGACAGAACTCAGACTCAAGTCTTCTTGCTTCCAAGCATAAATAACACTTTTTACTATACCATCCCGTGACGATGTTTATGGATATTTTTCTTTCTTTTGAGCTTTTTTCCCAAGTGCCCCATCTCAATGTATTCCTCCTAAACCTTCTACACTCCATAAAGTGTTCTCAGGTTTGGTGGTCAGTAACTTATTTGCTAAAAGTCTCAAAGTTACCTTTGTTATCAAAGTGAAACCAAAATCAACAAATTGGTGACAGTTTAACAAAAAGCAAAACTATGATAGAAATGACTTTTACAAAGGATTTCAACTCCCTGTAAATTTAGGTAACTATGTTATGTGTGTTTCTCCTTCGTTTTCGAAGAAGACCATTATACCAGGGAAACGATGATGTGACTTGCAGTTGCCTTTGATTTGAGCAAGGGAGGACTAATAGAACTACTAGTATGCCTGTTTGATACACCATGATGGGAACAGATTATCGTGGTCCAATATTTTGCTGGTGGTAGGTATGAAGAGGTCTGTATTGTCACGGTTAAGAGGAAGAAAATTACTAGCTAGTTTTATTTAAAATACACACTTAGATGGGAAAAAAATAGCACCATTCTTATATATCTTGGCATTACCTGGGGAAACGTCAGCTACAGCTTTAAATGCCTTTCCTAGGGAATCGAAGGAAGCCTAAGCTTCTACTCTACAGATGGACTATAGGCCAGTGTCCACATTTCTTGCCCCCTTTAGAGAAATACTTCTATTTTCCTAATATGGATAACTTGGGATTATCCAACCAAGGAAGAAATTTCAAAAGATTTATCATTAAACACTTCAGTGGCATTACTAATAGGAATTACGCTGAAGTGAGTCTTGCCAGGCTACATTTTCAGACTGGCAAGAGATGCCCAAGACCAGCAACAATTTTTAATACACTAGGCATCCTGCATTATTCTCAGTTCATGTAGCCTCATATACTAAGAAGAGAGGATATAAGTCATCACCCCAGATTTCCTGATGCGATCTTATTAACGGCTTAATTAGTCATTAGTAAAATGGGTGGATTATAATACAGTCAACACTTATTCAGTAACTACTTTGTGAGTAGACTTCTTATTTCTACCACAAGGATTTAAATCCTCTTATAAATACATATAAAAATATTTCCCTTCTCCCAACCTGTTGTTTGTTGTTTAGTCACTTTTTAGTCATGTTGAACTCTTCATGATCCCATTATGGAATTTTCTTGGCAAAGATACTGAAGTGGTTTGCCATTTCCTTCTCCAGCTCATTTTATAAATGGGAAAACTGAGGCAAACAGGATGAAAGGGCTTGCCCAGAGTCATACTGTTAGTGTCTGAGGCCAGTTTTGAACTCAGGAAGATGAGCCTTTGGAGAAAATTGTGATTTTCGACTACATATGATCTTGACACGTTGACTGCGGAAGATTCTTTCCTGTATGGTGCAAGGGAGTGGACAATACTTATGTCTTTCCTGATGACTGTTCTGGATTGGGGACATAGACAGTCTGTTCATAGCACCCATGCTGATTTGTCAAGGATGCCAAATTTTTCAAATGGGGGAGAGCAAAGTGGGAGCCTAGTACATGCTCAAAATGCCTTACCAGTGTCTCTCCATGTGGAAAGGCCAGTGAACCTGCCAATGGGTGAGCAGAGATGATATGGAAAGGAAGTGCTTTAGTGAAACCATCCAAAATGTATTGACATTCCATAATAGGTTTGGCTTAGCTAATTAGGTGGTGGAAGAGAGAGCGCAGAGGCCTTTAAAAGGCCTGAGTCAGCCTTGCCCCAGTCTCCTATTTCTGGGGACCTTGCCCTGTGAATGCTATACTGCCCACACGGGGACTTTAGTGACACAGGCTTCCCTCACTTTAAGAGTCACCCAGAAACTTGTGGAAGAGACGTCCAGGCAATCCACTAGCTAATAACTATGGCTTATGTTAGCTAGGTATGTGCTGAGAAATACTTTGGACAAGAAGAAGGCTGTATTCATCTGTGATCGTAGCATCAAATGATTGTTTCTAGGTTTTTTCTGTATCTGCTAGAAGACTTAGTTTTTAGGTCAGGAATTTTTGGTCTGGCAAGCACCCCCTATGCCAACCCCCTCCAATCTCAGTAGAACCACACTAACTTTTCCCCTGACTCCTTTGGTCTTTGAGTAAAGATGGGAAGCAAAGGGGGGAAAAGGGAATTGATCGTTGGCTGTAAATCTATCAATAATGTAGAAATAATTGATCAAGCATTAAAAACCAAAATACCTTGTGAACTATTTAATAACTTTCTTCTAAAGAACTTAAAAGTACCTCATGAATATAGAGGACTGAGAATGTTGGTCATGTTTTCTCCCTGAAAGTGACTATGTAAATAACATTTAGATATCTGTGCCTCTTAATGTAGTAGCATAATCCAATGCAAAGGGAATTATGAAGACCTGGCTTCAAGTCTTCACTCTGATACCTCCTAGCTGTGTGACCCTGGGCAAATGATTCATTGCCTATGAATGATAATTTTCTCATCTGTTAAACTTATAAGACAAGAGTTGTTGTGAATAATTTGTGTTGGAAACTTTAAAGCAATACATATTGTTTACCGTTTGTATTATTATTGTGAACTACCAGTATTTCAACAGCAAACCCCACACACACACCTATGACTCAATCAGTAGGTTAATGGGCTCTAAAAGAAATGTAGCTGCCAAGGGGTAGGGGGGGGGGGGGGAGGAATACAGAATGGTTCTAAGCCAAACAAATGTACTTCTTGGTTCAAATAAAGTCTATCTTGTGGCTAAAAGGAATTTAGATAATATTAGTAGATATCAGGCACGATAAAAGGGACAAACCTGTGAGATAGGTGTTACTAATATCTTTCATTTTACTGAAGAGGAAACTGAGTCACAGAGACGTACATGTGAGGCGCTTGCTCAGAGACACGCGGCTAGTAAGTGTCTGATGTGGGATTCAAATTCAGGTCTTCCCGAATGCATGCTGTGTCTGTTGGACCCCCCGGCTGCCATACACATCTTTCAGAGTTTTTAGGAACACGCATTATAAACTACAAAGTGCTTTATAATGGCGAGCTATTACTATTACTGATAATGAGATTTCTTTGTTCCTAACGTGACCTAGCACAGTAGGATGTAAGGAAGGACATAGAAAACACTCAGTGAATATTTATTGGCTGATTAAGGTGTGGTTTTTCTCATTCTTTCTTATTTCAATGACTAGAATCGAGAGTTACTTATTTCCTAGGTATATAACCGTGTTTTATAGTGGAATACGGGACGACAGGAAGACTACCTACTTAATAGCTGCTTCTAAATCTTAACACATTTTTCTTATAACTGTACGTTTCTTTTTGTTGTTGTTCGGTTGTGTCTGACTCTTCGGGACCCCATGGAATATAGCAAACCAGGCTTTTCTATACTCCACTATCGTTCACAGTCTGTCCAATGTCATGTTTGTTGCTTCTCTGACACTATCTATTCATCCCATCCTCCACTGTCCCCTTTTCCTTTTGCCTTCAATCTTTCCCAACATCAGGGTTTTTTTTTTCCCTGAGTCCCATTTCCTCATTATGTGGCCAAAGTGTTTAAGCTTCAGCTTCAGTATTTTACCTTCCAGTGAATAGCAGATTACTAATTTCTTTAAGTATTGACTGCTCTCCTTGCTGTCCAAAGGACTCTCCAAAGTCTTCTCTGGCACCACAATTTGAAAGCATTGATTCTATGGCACTCAGCTTTCCTCATAGTCCAACTCTCACAACCATACATGGCTACTGGAAAAAACATTGCTTTGACTACACAGACTTTGGCAAGGTAATGTCTCTGCTTTTTACTATGCTGTCCAGATTTGCTATAGCTTTCCTTTCAAGGGGAAGGTATCTTTTAATTCCATGGCTGCAGTCACTGTCTGCAGTAATATTTAAGCCCAAGAATATAAATTCTGATGCTGCTTCCATTTCTTCTCCCTCTATTTGCCAGGAAGTGGTGGGACCAGTTGCCAAGCTAGTAAGTGTTTGGGGCTGGATTCGAACTCTTGAATATCAGTCTTCCTGACTCCAGGCCCAGTGCTCTATCTACTCCGCCACCTAGCTGCTCTGGTACATTTCTATTAGATCATTAATATGATTTTACACCAATTAAAACTTAATCTATAAAAGCATAAACTCTCTGA
>CM053625.1:338795605-338822567 GCA_028646595.1 Phalanger gymnotis
CGTTTAGTTCTTTTTACTCTTTCAATTGTGTCCACTATGTGTTGGGCATGGTGCAAGATGCTGAAGAACCAGAGGTAGAACAAAACAAAACAAAAACCAGTCCCTGTTCTCAAGAAGCTTACAATATAGAATATGGCAACATGACATAATCATAAATAACCATAAGTCAGAATGAGACAAATACATAAGAGAAGTGTAACAAAGAGGGGAGATATGGGGGGGGGCTGGGGGGTGTAATCCCCAGATATTAAACTTTGTATATTGTCAGAATTTTTATATGATAATGGATTTTGCTGGTTTCCTCCCTCTTCTTCCTCTTTTTCTTTCTCAAAATATTCTTCATTATATGGAATGGCTCTCTGGGAGAGATGGTGGGAGGGATACAAGGAGAAATTTGGGCAATGAAAAATAAGAAAATATTAATAATAATTTGTGTTTAAAAAGAAGAGATTTGGGGAGATGCTATTAGGTAGATACTTAAAGGAGAAGAAAGACAGAAAGAAAAGTCCCATAAATACCACTATTTTTATTGCAATATTTTTGTGGAATCAAAAACCTAGAAACCCCCTTCTCTTCAACTCTGCCACCACTCCAGGGCAGGCCCTCAAGCTCCTCACACCTCCATTACTCAGTAGTAATAGCCTGCTGGTGGTTCTGCTTGTCTCCAATCTATCCTCCAGTCAGCCACTCAAGAGATTTTCCTAAAATGCAGGTCTGATCATGTCACCTCCCCTACTCAACAAAAACTCCAATGGCTTCCTAGTACCTCCAGAAGCAAATACAAAATGCTCTCTGACATTCAAAGCTCTTCATAACCTAGTCCCCTCTTCCATCTCCTGTCCCTTAACACACTTTACTCCCCAATGCTTGCTCTTTACCTCCTGGTCATTCCACAAACAGGACACTCCATCTCTCAGGCTCCAGGCATTTGCTCTGCTTGTCCCCCACGCCTGCAATGCTCTCCCTTTTTCACTGAGACTGTGGTCCTCCCCGGTTTTCTTTAGGTTTCAACTAAAATCCCACCTCCTACAGGAAGCCTTCTCCAACCCCTCTTAATTCCAGTGCTTTCCCTTTGTTAATTATTTCCTATTTGTCCTGTAAGTAGCTTTCTTTGTATACATCTGTTTGCATGCTGTTCTACCTCTCCCCCTTTAGAATATAAACTCTTTTGAGGTCAGGGACTGCCTTTGCTTCTTTTTGTATCCTCAGTGCTTAGCACTGTGCCTAGAACAGGGTAGGTGCTTAATTGAATTGAATAGAAAACAAAATCCTTATAGGAGAATCACTAAATGTAAGGCAGCAAGTACTTACTAATGTTTACTAATGGCCAGCCACAAAACTAAGTGTTGGGGAAACAAGTATAAGCAAGCAAGAAAACACAAGCTCTCAAGGAGTTTACATTTTAATGAAGGAACTCAACATACAATAGGGCACTGAAAAGGTGGAAGCCCCATAAGAGAAGATGGATAAGGACAAAGATTCCCAAGGTCTGCAAGTTTAGAAGGTCCCAAGCACAGTTGAGAAGGGAATGAAGATTGGCTAGTCTGGGCCCTTTCCCAAAATTCAGGTGGAACAAACTGTATTACATGGATCCAATGGAATATTACCATGTTGTAAGAATATGTATGGAGAATGCAGAGGAGTATGGGAAGACTGATGTAATCTGATGCAGAGTCAAGTAAGCAGAACCAGGAAACAACATATACTCATTACAATAATACGAATGCAAAGACTAAATAAAATTATCTGAATGTTATACATAAAAATAAGACTAAGGAGCTTGGCTCCGGAAAAGAATTAAGAAAATGCACGTTTTTCCATCTTTGCAAGAAATGAAGGTCTATGGATGCAGAATATTGCATATAGATCGATACTAGTATATATTAGTTGGTTTTGCTGAATTACTCTTTTGATTCTTTGTTATAAGACATAACTTGTTAGGTAGGGAATGGAAGAGGAATATGCTCAGAAACAAAAATGATGTAAAATGCATCAATAATATTTTTTAAAAGATTTGAGGAAGGACTATTCCTACCTAGGACAGCAGGAAAAATTTCATGGAGGGGATTGATACTGAGTTGATATTAAGTCAGAAAAGGACTTCAGCAGATAGAGAGAAGGATAAAATGCTTTTCAGTTGCAGACACCATATACATAGAGCTGGAAGGGACCTTTTTCTAATCTTTCCATTTTGCATGAAACTAAAGCCTAAAGCAGTGACTTACCTAAGATCATCTAAGTAATATGAATTTTTTTAATTTATTTTTTCAATTAATGGAAATTTACCTTCTCTTCCTTCTACTCTCTCATCCCCACAATGCAAAAGAACAAAAAAAAACACCTTGTAACAAATATGCATAGTCATATAATTATAGATAGCCAGCCTAGCTGATGTAACTAGCAACCTGATGGAGAGAAAAGGCAGGCAGTTCTAGGCAAGTCAAACCATCTTGAACATCACTTCGCCTTAGACCCTGACTGACAGAAACAGTCCAGGACCCTGAGCCCAAGAGTCTTGGGAACAACAGCTCCCTCCAAATCACTAGAACTGCTTCTAGCCCAGCTATCACATTCACAGAAAACACCAGAGAAGGGGACCATTTTCCTCATCACCACCAGCAACAATTGTTGACCAACTGCCACCAATAGGCAGATAGGCACAGAAGTCTTAAAATTGGCACCATCCTCCCAGAACATTAGTCCTGCTTTTAGCCAGCCTTCACAGCCATCACCCAGAGAAACAAGTCCTGTGAAGAAGGGGCACATCTCTAACAACTGCCACACACAACGGGCAGGTCAACCTCACTGACGCATCAAAGGAAATAGCATGTGTCAGGCAGGTCAAACTACCACTACCTTGACTACCATCTCCCCTCCGACTGCGATGGAGATAGCTTGGGATCCCAAACCCAGAAGTCTTGGGAAGGGCAAAACTCCCAGCCCAGTGCCCTCAGGTAATATCCTGGGAAGAAATCCTTGTGGAGACACAGCTTGGTAATAACTCCTGCGGGTGCTACTGAAGATCCCAAAGAAAGTTCTTGTGACCAGAGTTCTTGGCATTGTCAAGTGGCCTGACATCAGAAACCAATCTCATTTGGTCAGTGGAAATGACATTCAAGAAGAGGCATTAAAATATGTTTTGCTGCTTTGCCTAAAGAACATGGAACCTTTCTATCTGACTCACAGCTGAAGCTGTTCTGTTCATATATGTTGTCTCCACATTACAATGTGAGCCCTTTAGAGATAGGCTGTCTTTTTCTATTTGTATCCCCAGCCTTTCCGGACTGCTTTGCATGCAGAAAATGCTTAATAAATGCTTCCTTTACTTATTCATTGAGTCAACCAAAACAAATTACCATGTTGACCATTAAATATGTGTATGCATATATACACATATACATACATACAAGTACATACATATATATATACACATACACAAATATTCCATACATATATACACATACATATCTACATTCTCAGTCTTTTCTCTGAATTCATCATTTCTCTGTCAGAAAGTGGGTAGCATGTTTTGACAAGAGTCTTCTAGAATTGTAGTTGCTTATTGTATTGATCAGAGTTCTTAACTCTTTCAGTGATCCGTCTTTATAATAATGTTGATATTGTATAAATTGCGCTCTTGGTTCTGCTCACTTCATCCTGCATCAGTCCATGTAAGACTCCCTAAGTTTCTCTGAAATCATCTTCATCACGTCTTACAGGGCAATAGTATTCCATTACAAGCATCACCCTTTGTTCAGCCATTCCCCAAATGATGGGTAACCTCTAGGTTTCTATTTCTTGGTTCCCACATAAGAATAGCTATAAATACGTGGGTCATTTCTCCCTTTCTTTGAACTGTTTTTGGGGACAGACCTAGTAGTGGTATTGCTGGGTCAAAGTTTATGCACAGTTGAATAGCTTTTTGGGCAGCATTCCAAATTGCTTTCTAGAACATCTGGACCAGTTCACAGTACCACCAACCATGGATTAATCTGAATATTTTCCCGCGGTCCCTCCAGCCTTTGCCGTTTTTCTTTTTTGTTAATTTTGCAGATTTGATGATTGCGAGATGGAACCTCAGAGTCATTTTCAATTGCATTTCTCTAATTATTAGTGGTTTGGAGTTCTTTTTTTCTTCAAAACTACCTATTCATATATTTTGACCATTTAGCAATTGGGGAATAACTCTGATGGTGAAATAAATCTCAATGCGAGTCTTCTAGCTACAATCCCAGAACTCTTTTCTACTGCACTGTGTGGGTCTCTTGTTCAAATGAAGAGAGGAGGGAAAAAGTGTAGAATGGTTAATAGTTAAGTTTGGCTGAAATGTACTATGTATAAAGGGGAGTAATAGAAATAAGGCTGTAATGGTAAGTTGGAACAAGACCCTAGAAAGCTTTGACTGCTAAGCCAAGTCTTCTAAGTCCTTGACAAGAAATGGAAGACCGTAGGGACACTCAGGATCCAGGAGCAATCTGAGACTCTAAAGCAAAGTTGCCAATCTGCATCAGTGGAGGTCATTTCCATAGCAGGAGTTCCTTATACCAAGGAACTCATGGATTCCATAAAAAATGTAAAAGGGAGAGGGGCAGGACCTAGATTTGGCTGAGTTTGACTCACCAGGCCCAGAGGAACTTCATTCCAAAGTCCTAAAAGAACTGGCCATTATAATTACTTACCCATCGTCAGAGAATGTTATCCAGATTTCAAAGAGCAGAAGAGAGTGGAGTCAGCAAACTCGGAAGCCATTGAGACTGACTTTGAGTGGTAGCAAAATTCGAGAATGCATTATCCCAGGGATGCTGAGTGAAAATCTAAAAAAGGAAACAGTGAACAAAACAAGTCAGAATGGTGGCCCCCTCAAGGTCAGACTGGACTCATTTCCTCTTTTTTATTTTTGATTCTTGGATAGGTGTATAAGAATGGTAGACCAAAGGGATATATGTGTGTGTATACGTGTATGTGTGCATGTATGTATATGAAGTATACACACAAAGATATATCTGTGTGTGTATATGCATTTATATAAGTGTATTTTACCTGGATTTCAGCGAACCATTTAATAAAGCCCCTCATATTATCTATGAGGACAAGACAGAGAGGGTGGCCTAGATAGAAGGAGAGCTAAGTTGGATTTGGATCTGTTGAATGGTAGCACACAAAGATTATTGAGTTTAGGCTTGATAAAAACCCAAGAATGAGGTTTCTAGTACTAGGAACTGGGAAAAACAAAGACAAGATTGGTAGATTTCTTAAAATTAGCATGTCCAAACCAGAACTAATCTTTCCCTAGGCAGCTAGGTGGTACAGTGGATAGAGTGCTGGTGCCAGAGTCAGGAAGACTCATCTTCCTGAGTTCAAATCTGGCCTCAGACACTTACTAGATGTATGACCTTAGGCAAGTTCCTTAACCCTGTTTGCCTCAGTTTCCTCATCTGTAAAGTGAGCTGGAGAATGAAATGGCAAACCATGCCATCTTTGCTAAGAAAACCCCAAATGAGGTCAGGAAGAGTTGGACATGACCGAAATGACTGAATATCAACACACTCACCCTTCGTTTGGACTTATTTAGTTCTGTTGAGAATGCCACTATCCCTCCAAGCTCCCAAGGTCACGACTTCAGTGTCATCCATTACTCATTTTCCCTCACCCAACATATCCAAATGGTTGATAAATATTGTCAATTCTACCTCCACAGCATCTCTCACATTTGTTCCCATTTCTCTACTCATACAGCCATTACCTAAGTTCAGGTCCTTACCTCTTCTCCCCTGAATTACTGCTGTAGCCTCCTAACTGGTAGCTCTGCATCAAGAGTTCCACATATTTCTTCTCCACACTGCTACCAAGTGATATTCTTAAAACATAAGTTGGACATGTAACTCCCTTACTTAATAAACTTCAATGGCTTCCCATGACTCCTAGGATCAAATACAAAATCTCCTTGTTTGCTACTTTCCAGGCTTGTTATACATTCTTCTTCATGCACTCAATGCTCCAGCCAAACTGGCCTTCTCGTTCTTTATACGAGGCATTCCATGTCCCATGTTTTTCTTTGCTTTTCTTTGCCTTTGCATAGTCTCTCTCCAATGCTTGCTGGAATGCAATAACTCTTCACCTCCAGCTCTTAGAATCCTTACTTTCCTTCAAACCTTAGTTTACTATATGAAGGAATTCAGGAACTAGAGGAGGGAAGCATAGTGGAGAGCATTTGGATAAAGTTCAATGGAGAGAGAAACAGAAGTTATTTTGTCTTTGGTTTATGCTATAGACTATCTGCTGTCTCAATTCTTACCTAGCCCTTGGTCATTGAATGGGTGTTGCTTCGGACAAACTGGGGCCTGAGAAACGACCTTAATTCAGAAAGGCCAAGGTCATCCACTGCATCCCAGGGCCATTAATAGTCATCTTGACTTTTGTCTTGCCATCTGACCTTGATGGTTTAGAGGAGAGAATGAGGCTGATGACTTTGTGTAGCTCTGCCTTACTCAAATCCAGTTCATGAGCAAGTCAATGCCATCCTCTGATGCCATTCATGCTCTTCAAAAATGAAAGACCACCACCAACAACAACATGACATGACACTACATGAGGCTTTTTCTGACCATCCCAGTTACTAATGCTTCCACCTCAAATTAATGCTTTTGACACTTTCTACCTGTGTGAATCTGGGCAAGTCACTTAACATCTCTGAGTCTGTTTCCTTCTTTGTAAAATGGGATAACAGCTACATTGCCTGCTTCTTTTTACGTTGTGAAACACAAATGAGATAATGCATATAAAGTGTTTTGCAAACTTTAATGTATCATATAAATGCCAGTTTAACTATAATTATTGCTGTTAGATTGAATTAAATAAGATTAATTTTAAAGGGGATAAAGGTAAAGTCCTGCATTGTATTTTTTTTAAATCAACTAGATAAGAGCAAGAAGGGGTAGGTAGAGGCATGGTTAGACAACAGTTTGTATGAATTAGATCTGGGAGAAGTATTTGAATATTTAACACAGATATCTTATGAAGTACAAATTATAATTCACTCAATCAAATCAACAAGCATTTATTAAGTCCCTATGGGCTAGAGGTATAAACACAAAGAAACAATCCATATTCTCAAGAAGCTTATACTCTAATGGGGAAGGCAGCAACCTATGTAAGTATAATCAAAATACAAATAAAGTTAATGAATACAAAGCAGCAAAATACAAATTAGTTATAGAGGAAAGACACTAACAATTTGGGAGATCAGGAAAGCCTTCATGCAGAAGATGGTAGCTAAGTGGCATCTTAAAGGGAGAGAGGTATGATAGTAGATGGAAGTAAGGAAGGAATATGTTTCAGGAGCATGGAACGGCCACTACAAAGGCAGAGAGACGAGACCTGGAGGGTCTTGGGGGAGGAATAGAAAGGCCCAGTTTGTTGGAAACGCCGAGTATGAAAGGGGGAGCAACGGCCAAGAAGAGCATATAGATAGGTTGGGGGCCAGGTTGTAAAGGACATTAAAAGCTAAACGAGGTGTTTTATCTTTTATCTCAGAGGCCATAAGCAACCAAAGGAGCTGTTTGAATTTGGGCATGATATGTTCAAATCTCGGTTTAAGGAAAATCGCTTTGGAAGTGGTGTGTAGGATGGACTGGACTGGGGAAAGACATTAGGCAAGGAGACCCTTTAAGAGGCTTTTGCAATAATCTAGGCAAGAGGTAATGGGCTGAACGAAGGTAGTTGCTGTGTGTGTAAAGAGAAGGGGTTAGATACAAGAGATGTGAAGACAGAAACAGTAAAACTGGACAATTAATTGGGTATGTGGGGTGAGGGCAGGAATGTGCTGGAGCTGACTTATAAGAGCTGATTTTTAATTTTCAGTGTGAGCGCTTAGACCATGGAAATCAGCAAACACAACAAATCAGGGCTCGTGTATATTGTTTTGTTGATTTCTAGACTTAAAGTGATGGATAAAATGGTAATGATACAGATTTAACTTTAAAATGTGATATGTGTACTTTTTTTTTGGAGTGCCAATTGCTAAACATTTACCAGCACACCACTGTGTTAGAGAGAGGGAGGAGGAGAGAGAGAGAGAGAGAGAGAGAGAGAGAGAGAGAGAGAGAGAGAGAGAGAGAGAAGTCTAAGGAAAGTGCCAAGATTACAAACCAGGGAGACTGGAAGAAAGATGGCATCTTTGACAGGAACAGGAAAGTTTGGAAAAGGGCACGGTTTCAGGGGAAACATAGTAAGTTCAGTATGGGGTATGCTGAGTTTAAAACATCTCTGGGACATCCAGGAGGAAATGCCCAATATGCGATTAGTGATGTGGGACTAAAGCTCAGGAGAAAGAGAGACTTGGGCTGGATAAATATCTGTTATCTGCATCGAGATGATAATTTAACTCATGGTAACTAATGAGGTCATTGAAAGTGGACAGAGAGAGAGAGAGAAGAGAATTCAGAACGGAGCCTTGGGGTACACCCACAATTCAGACATGTGATGTCGTCATTATGGATGATTCAGCAAAGGAAACGGGAAAGGTGTACTTGTACAGAGAAGACAAAAATCAGGAGACAGTAGTGTTATGAAAACCCAGAGAAAGGAGAATGTCCAGGAAGAGTGAAAAGGTGACAGCAGCATCAACAGCAAATAAAAACAAATAAGACCTGAAGGTTTTAGTAGACTGCAAGCTCAACAAATCAAAAATGAGATATGGAAGCCAAGAATATTAATGTGACCTGAGGCTGCATTAAGAGAAATATGTGTCTGGAAAGAAGGAGGATAGTGGTGGTTTTGCTATCCTCTGCCCTTGTCAGACCATATATGGAGTCCTATAGTTCATTCAGAATGCCACATTTTAAGAAGGGATACTGATAAGCTAATATCCAAAGCAGGGCAACCACCATGGTGAAGGGACTCATACCATGTTTGAGTGTATGAAGGAACTGGGGATATTTAGTCTGAAGGAAAAAAGACATAGGGGGCACGTGATAGCGACCCTAGTAAGTTCTAATAATTTGGAAAAGTAATTATCTATTTATTTATGTTTAACATTCACTTAAAAGAATTTTTGAGTTCCGAATTTTCTTCCTTCATCTGCGCCCCCTTTGCTCATTGAGAAGGTGGGCAATATGAAGTCGATTACACATAGGACATCATGGGAAACATTGGGAAAGTGATTAGACTTGTCTTGCTAATCTCCAGAAGATTGCCAAAACAGGAGCAATGGGAGAAGGTTGCAGAGACTTCGATGTACGTGAGATGTAAGTGAAGTCTTCCCAAGATTTAAGGCTAACCAAAAGTAGACTAGGCTGTTTTGGGGAGATGGTAAGTTTTCCTTTACTGGAGGTTTCTGATAATAGCTGCATGACCATACCTTGGAGATGATGAAGAAGAGATGGGTTGGACTAGATAGTTTCTGCAGCCTCTTCTAATTCTGGGACTCTGAGTTTGTATTTTAGCCTAGGCACAATAGGGAGTCATGTAAGGTTTTTGAGAAAGAGGGTGCTGTGATCAGATGTAAACAGACCTGCCAGTAAGAAGATTAGAAGCCATATGAAGGATGAATTAGAGAGGCGAGAGGCTATTGCACTCATATTAAGGTAAGAGATAAGGACTGTATGTATGTATGTTGTCCAAGGATCAACCTAGTGAAGTTTAGAGAGGCTCATTACCAGATTAGTTATGTTGGTTATGAATTTTTAGCTCACAGAAACTCTGAAAGACCAACTACTGTTTCACTGCCCTTCTATGTGGAAGACAGTGCAAAAACTGATGGAATTATAGATCTTTTAAGAAACATACTTAGGTAAAAGCAACTACCTTAAGTGAGGCAATCGAATGTTATTAAAGAGCCCTTTTAAGGCATTCTGAAGACACGCATTCCCAAGCCCTACACTCCTGGATTGGTGGAAAAAGCACAAAGAGTAGAATAACTATGTTCTTTCAAAGCCTTTGGAAATAGAAAGTCCTCCAGCAAAATACAAATTCTCACTTGCTCAAAATATGGTCCAAGTTATAAGCCCATTGAAGGCAAGAAGCATGTACATATCACTGAAAATTCCTTCAGGGGCATGAATCCAATGAATGTTAACTAAAGATGATGATAAAATGAAAACTTAGAAAAAGGAAAAATGAAGTATCATTCAGGTGTCATTTACTTGACCTCCTCAAATATATTTCCACCATTCCATCCTTTCCCTCAAGTTCATAGATCTTTTTAAAGATTATTCATAAAGGCGAAATATCACCCAAAATGAAGGAGGTAGCATCCCAAAGGAGCAACTAGAAATGAGTTTCACAAGCCTTTCTGTCCTGTCTTTGATGGGAAAATGTCTTCTGCTTATGAACAAAGCCTAAATCATTACTAGATGCCAAATTTCTTGTTGTCTGATTTTCTGACTTCACATTGAAAGTCCTTGGTTTATGATTCTTAAATTGGGGAAAACTGGACAGGTGATTATTACCATCTCAAGCAGTTACTTAGCCCTATTGTTGGTTGACAGCATTTCTAGTATAAATCCTATTTGGAAGATTTAACATATTTTGGCCATTACACATTGCATTGGGCTGAAACTCTACAGCCAAGCTGACAACCTGCATGTCAGTTTACTGACATCAAATTATTGAAATGCATTCAACTACTTGCTATTTCATGAAAGAGAAAGGAAGTTGGAAAAAGAAAAAGAGAAGAAGAAACAGAGGCAATTGCCTGATGCCTAAGTGGATAAGGCTACATTCAATCTTTTTTTTTTTTAAATAGTTTTAAGACTATGAAGACTAAATTTTCAGCTCAGCTTTAACCAAAATGTGCTTTTAATAGGTTTGGTTTTTTTTCAAATCAGTACTTGTATTATAATTTTTTCCAGCAAGGCAAAAGATATCCTGTACTTTGTTAAGCATGAGACCTTTGTAAGCAGAGCTTTAGGTGGGATGGGAAAGGTGGAATGCCATTCTCATTCTGGCTTTGGAAAATTCCAGTTTTCCTGAAATTCCATGTGAGTTAGAGATTGCTTTGGGATACTTTTCATAACTTTTTTGTCCCCTACTAAGCTTTCTTCCCTGCCTAAATCTCTCTCATGGGAGTGGCATCAATATTGATGGAAAAAGAGAGGAGAGAAAGAAAATCATTCAAGTTTCTTTCCTCTTCTCAATCACGTCTTGACCTTAACCGTGGGGCTTGATACAAACTACAGGCAGCTGAGAGCCTATATAAAACTGAAAATGTCCAAGAAATAGAAATTAGTGAAGATAACCTGTTACTTTTATGCCTGCAGAAATGTAGAAAAAACAACAAATAATGATGTTTTCAGTAACCCTATATAATGGGGTCAACCAAAATTAGCTACTTAGCCAGTTTCTTTATGCAGCAAATCCATGAGAATATCATGGATAGTTGTTTTCTTTACCATTTCTAAAACTGGTGACTAATATTTAATACTTATGAAAAAATAAATTAATTTTAACTAATAAATTAAAAGTATTTTTACATAGAATATTTACCATTTATAAAATCACTTATGTTGCAAAGTCTCATTCAAAGAAGTAGAGCATAGAAAAAGAAAGCATAAGGATAGGATCCAAGAGGCCAGCTACAATCAGAAACCTTGATTTGCCTTAGGAAATATTTCTGCTGCTCAGGCTCTACCTTCCTTAAGGTCAGGATAGACCAGCATTCTTAAAGTGAAAGTCATAGGAGTGCTCTGAGAGTCTGGAAAAGACACAAGGTAGACAACACTGCCACTTTTATTGAATCATACAGATTCTATCTTCTTGTTTTCCTGGCTACCAACTTTTCCCCAAAATTCGATCTTGTTGACATATCATTACCTTGCTCCCTAACTCAGGGTTTCATTCTTCATCCATTCTTCTATCATTAACTTTCTCTCCTCTCTATACAGAATCAGCTTTTTAGATATCAACTGCATAGATGTGACTTTTAAACCTAAGAATCCCCTTTGGAGCCTCAAGGACCCACCCAGAAGTTAATAGTAATAGATTGCAATGGTAGCTGCTTACCTACAAAGTATAAGACTTCATCAACATATAAAACCTATTTCAGATGACCTCTCACTATATAACATAGAGAATTTGATGGTACCCTTCTAAATAATGAAATCCTATTTGTCTAGGAGTATATGACTTAGTGTATGGATCCCTTTCTTGTCCTTTACTTTTTCACTATTGCTTAACCTATGATTAGTTCAGTTTTCATTTGTATCTCTATTAATTCCAATAAGAGAAGAGAGAGTAGGTAAATATTCAGTCAGTCAATATCTTATAAGGTGACAGAGAATAGATTAAAAGTAGGAGCTAAATCTAGACATTCAAAATAAGAAATCTCCACAGTCAAAAGCTTTCGTGCATAGCTCCAAAAATACCTGAATCAAAAGTAAAGCCCAGCCAAGGGGGTGGAAGTAGCACCTATTTGAATAGAGGCCGTGGAAAATTGGGGACAGGAGGTAGATGGATGTCATCCCATTCTACTCTACTTCCCCAACTCTCCAAGAGTTGGGCTGCTGTAACAGTGATCACATTGTCAGAGAAGCTCTTCTTTATAAAGTAAAGGAGAGGTTATAGCTGTAGTATCTCCCAAGAATGTCCTTGAGGTGGGAACATGAGAGGAAAACTGTTTCCCTGCTTCCATAGCTACATTTGCCAATCATCCATTCATTTTCATAAGTGAGTTAAATAGAAGTCTGGAATTATTGGTGGTTGTCATTTACTGGAGTTCAAGGTTTAAATTCTAAAAATAGATGTGCTGTTATCTGCTCAGCGCAACTATTGTTATTTCCATAGAAAATGAAGCTGGAGAGGAATAAAAGGACAGGAGGAGAGGAATGACCATGCCTGCCCTTTGATTGCAGCACTGTATAGCAGAAGTAGTATGTGACTTGAGGTCAGGAAAGACAAGAGTTCAAGGCCCACTTCTGGGTCTTGGTAATTTAAAATCTGCTAAAGGATTTTGCAAAGATCTTATATTTACTATACAAAGAATGTTTAACAGTAGTGTGACCATGGGCATGCCACTAATTTCTCTGAGTCTCAGTTCCCAGGTTTGTAAAACAGAGATGAGAACACGTTTGCAGTACCTACTTCAGTGGGTTTCTATGACAACTCAAGTGAAAACAACATATATAATTCTCTTTGACAACATAAAAGCAGAAAATAAATTTCATTTATTATTTTTATTATCAGAAAGAGCTAAAAGAATCATTCATGTTTTAAAATTTTTCACTACCACCAAGTTGACCAAGATCTGATTCTAGTGAAGCTCCATCCGAGCTATGATATTTCTACATTAGTAGAGATGATCAAATCAAATTTAGTTGGTCTTACTAAGTTTGCAAAGTCATTAAAGGAGAACAGTAGTTCATGCTGCTCTATGAGTGATGTCTTAGCAAGTATGCTATATGTATTCTGAGGTGCTTTTTAGAGAATATTTACTATTTCAATTAGAAACATTAGGAAATCAAACTTTTCTTTGACTAAGATGCCATTTGAGTTTAAAACTCGTTCTAGGATTTCTGACCTTTTTAATCCCTCTATTTGACCTTTCTCAAGTTTTTAAAACAGCTGAAGAATATTTCAAATTCTATCATGGTACTTTCTTCCTATGCTTGCCATGATAATCAGACTCCATTACTTGGCCTTCTTTGATTTATTTTTGTTTGTTTGCTTTGTTATGTATTATTTAAGGGATCTTTAACTGAATTCTGTTTTAAATGTTTTTGTAGTGTGCCCTCAAAGAACAAAAAGAGGTGTGGGAAGGATATTTGGGGTGGAAAATGATTACAAAGAGAAGGTACTTAATAAATGTTTAATTGAATTGGATTTAAAGTAATAATGATAGTAGCTGACATTAATATAGTTCTTTAAAGTTTGAAAAGTGCTTTAACAGACATTATCCTCTCACAATGACTTTGTGTGGTGGGCACTATAGCTATTATATTTCCATTTTAAATATGAAGAAACTGAAGCTCAGAGAATTAGTACATCTAATCCATGGTAGCACAAGTATTAGGTAATGAAGGTGGGACTCAAACCCCATTCTGGGTTTCTCCACACTCCAAGTCCAGTCTTCCTTTTTCTTCATCACTGTTAATTCTGTAGTTTCAGGGAAAGGATTGCCTCAATTATATTATATGAATGCAGTAGGGAAGTTACGATTAATTGGCAGACTTAACTCCAAATTTCTTGGCATTTGTAGACTAGAGTCAGACCTTTACCATCATCTGAATATAGATTTTCATATTTAGTTTCATGAGGGTTCTTTTTGGGCCAGGTCTATAAGTCTAATATTACAGTTTTTTTCTATACTCACTTTCAGAGGCTATGGCCCTTGGCAGAGATAACGACAGGAAAAATATTTATAAGTCATAGACTTGTCATAAACTCCATCCAGCCAGAGGATTGGTAGTCACCTTCTTATTGCCAGTCCTCTATTCCTTATTAAAAAGACTTTTAAAAATTTCATTGTTAATCATTTCAAATCAACCAATTTCCCAGAACAACTAATTGAGCTCTCTGTGCCCAGTGGACAGCTGAAAGAACCTAACATTGCTTCCTTTCCCTCCCCCCAACCCTCCTCCTTCCATGTGTATATGTAAAGATGACTATCCTTTCTGCAGCTTTCAGCCTGAAGGCTTCGTTATTCTATTGCCCATAATTCAATTTGCCCCTTCCTAAAAGATCTGGTTCTGGATCCACCCCTCCCCCGCCCCAACCCCTGCCAGAATCACCATGCAGACAAGCTCAGCTAATAATTTACGATTAATGTAACCAATTACTAACCCCCACCTCAAGACCCCTGCTATTTGGAATACTATCATCTGATTGGTTCACAGAGAGAGGGAAATAGCAACAAGGTTGGGAAGGGATGGAGAGAGAGAGAGAGGTAAAATAGTAATAAAAAGTAATTACATAAAAATGCTAAAGATATTACATCTGTCATTTTGCTTAGCCCACTGGGCTTGACAATTCCAGGTTTCTGCTATTGTCCATGCTCAGACAGACAAGAATAAGGGGAAAGGGAAAAGGATCCTTAAATGAGATTATTAAAGTAGTGCATGAGAAATAAGAATCATTATTACACTGGAAAGGAAGAGAGACTCACTGAAATTTCTTTCTGCAGATTTGCCTTTGTGATCTGCAAGGTGCTGTTCTCCTGCTTACACTCCGTTACCCTGGCAACGGACTCCTGTAAAATAAAGATTATTAAAGCGCATATGATTATTTTGCTGCTGAGTGAATGAGACAAGCTGCTTCTGAAATTCCTTATCAGAGAAATTCAATTTTAGGCCAAATTGTGTTTTTGCCTCCTTCTGGTTTCCTCTTCCCCTCCCCCCCTCCCCAATAAAACCATCACCTCCGCAGTTGTACATGATATTTTGTCACTAACTCTTTCCCACCCTTAGTTTTTCATTCTAGGTTTTATTTTAATTCCATGAAAGCATTTGCTTTTAAATTATTATTTTTTTATGTAGCTGTAGTCTGTTTTCCTTATGATGCACAGAACCTAACATCTGTTTATGGATGGGAATCAGGAGGGAAAAAAAGCCATATATACTTTGACTTTACCCTAAAGTCAAAGGAGAGAGATTGGGTCCTTATGTAAAATGTACATTTCACATATAAGCTGAGTATATGAGGTCAGATCAAAAAGAGTACAAAGAGTTTAGATAAAGTAAATGATGACATTCTTAAAAATTGGACATGGAGACTAATGGTCATCATTCCTTTTTTCCTCTAAGTTCCAGGCTCTATATTTTCCATATTGTGACTGCCCTAAGGTGATCTTATAGAAAAATGCATGGTTTTACAGCTTGTTGGAGAGCTAATAACTTACATCCCATACAGTGCCTTTAGACCTTGATAATCAGCTGCTGAGAACTATAGTAATCTCTTGGGAAAGGATCCTAAAATTTCACTTCTCAAAATGGAGTTGCCTTCATCAGGCTCTCATGCTTAGGTGGTAATGAATTTTAAGATTGTCTAATGGTTGATGAGAAATTAGCGGCAACTCTAAAAGAGCTCTACGATGATTTCTTTGGAAATAGTTTTAGCATGCCCTATTTCTATGTGAAGACCGATAGGTAAAATCTATTCAACATTTTATCAGCATTTAAACACCTACTATGTACCAGGCACTGTGCTCTGCACAGCGAACACAAACACAAATGTGGGACACTCGCTGCCTTCAAGGACTTTTGCCCTAAACGACTGCCATCCTTATACTGACTATATAAGAGAAAATTCTGTAATTTCAAATGCTTCAAGCCACAATTTGGAGTAGCTTTGGGGTGGGCGTAGAAGGAATTATGAAAGAAAGGTAAAATGTAGCCAGAGCAGTGCAGAAGATAGCTTTGCTTTATGATGTTTCTAGAAATTTTAGATCTGGGTGGATGGACAAGAATAGCTCTGCAGAAGCCTTCATCTTATCATGCACTAAATAAGATCAACTGCCATTGATGAATGATGTTTCCGCTGGGGCCATGGTTTACACCTTTCTACAACCAGGAAGCAATATAAAATCTTCCAACATAGTATACATGGGCAAAGACTCTATGGATGATTGTAATAGCCTTATTTTTTTAAAAAAAAAATATGATTAAGACCATGTGAATGTGCATATTTAGGTCTAAGCCAAGTTGCAAAACCTTAACTCAATAAAGCAGCATAACCATTGGTTTAATTTTATGGGTTACTTTAAGTTAAATTCATGCCCTGACTTTTTATATGAAAGCAGATTGCTTTTATCAAAGAGATAGCTTTGCGGTTTTTTTGTTTTGTTTTGTTTTTTAAGATTCTAAGTTTCTATCAGTTTCCAAATACGAAACTTTGATTTAACATTGCAGACCAAACCTGGGCTATGGCTGACAGTACCATGGAAAAAAAAAAACCACCACAAAACTTGTGGGTGTTATTCACTCCCAATACTGCCCAGAAGGTGTCACCACAGCCCCATTGGCTTAAAGGACTTGGGGAAGAATGGGGGAGTAGAAGGCAAAAGGGAGAAAAACAGACACAAAGCCAAAAAAATAAATTACTTTATACAGACAAAGAAAAAGAAGACAAACTGCCATGGAGTGAAATCCCCAAACACTTAAAGAGCTGGATGCTCACCCCGTGCTAAAATTACAACATCACAACAGGCAAGGGTGGGCTCTTACCACTCCTCAGGAGCAACAAAAAGTAGGCAGTGGGAAGGAGGTCCTGACTACTTGAGCCAGAGATTCATTTGATGGGAAGGAGAGTCAGGAAATGAAGAGGAAATAGCCATGTTCTGAGCTTAGTCCACTCTTCCTTCCCTGAACTGGTTTACCTCATTATCATATCCAGTTGTTCAAAAACCGCACTGGGCCATAAGAAAGAAAAGAAAAAAGCACAGCTGGGAAGGGATCCTAGAAGAATCAAAGATGATAAAACGCAAAGTCTTTCATTTGAGAAGCTGCACAAATTAACTCCAAATTACTGCCACAGTCGGACAAGTGGAAGCTTCGAGGCACAAGACTTGTTGCCGCACTCCATCTTGCTTTATTGTGGTGTCGCTGCTCACGGACTAGTAGCTAAAAGCTATCCCCCGTACGGCACTGCAGCTTTTAATCTCCACTTTTTTTCCCCCTGCAGTTTAATTAAAAGACAATGAACCTTTTAAAGTAGTTGAATGGAAAATATAAAATTGCACCATTCTATCAAAGCCTGAGATCTCCCCACTCTCAGAGCAGAGGGGAGAATTCAAAAGAATATCCCTGGCATTTTATTATACTCCAGTCCACTCCTTCAGTTCCCTCATCAGAAGGCTCTCTGTTGTAACAGCCTTGTGGAAAGAAAGGCATGCAGGCAGCTCAACACTATGCTAACTGGTGGATTTAGGCAGTGTGGGTGTGTGTGTATACATTATTTTCAAAAGTTAGTCAACTTAGATAAATCTGATCCATGAAATACTGATTGAAAAAAGAAGTTATTTTCTATAATGCTGTGAACATAATTCATATTTTCCTTTTGCGTCTCACTAAAATGGGCCTAAACACTTGGCAGCCTCTGTTATGTTAATATGCCTGGCTCAACATATAAATACCTTTAAGACACCCAAGATATCTTAAAATATATACATTTGAATAAAGTTAAATAAAATATATACGTTTGAATGTGATAAGATAAAAGCATGCTTATTTGTTCTGCTTTTCTCCAAGTTTCCAGCCGAAACCAATTAATTTTGGCAAAGGGCATCAAGACAAATTCGTGCCTTTTTGAAAAGTTCCATGGGAGTCTTTAAAAATGAACCTCTTGTCTACTCTTTATGGACATGAAAATGCTTCATCCCAAGGACCCCTTTATAGTAAATTGCAGGCTGTTCTGTTTTATCTGCTTTGACAGGATGAAGGGCCGAGTTGGCCCTAGAGGGAATGGATCCAGAGACTGGATATTTCAAACTTGAGGCTTCCAATAAACCATTTCCTACTGCAAGAAGAAAGGGCTGAAGGAGTGACATTTCAGCAGGTGTTTTTGGCTCCATTAAGAATTACTTTGCTCATCTTCACTTCTTTCATCTCTAAAACTCAAGTACAGCTGGGCTCCTCAAATACTTCGTTCCCTGTAAGCACTAAGCTTCATGTAATTTGCCTAAGAGAGCACTATCATGCCCACCCATTTTTATTAGCCTCTTCATTCCAACAACTATTCATCTTAACTATCTACAACATCTTGTACATTTGAGGTGCTTTGAGCACTACTCTTGTCCAATCATACTTTTTCCTTTTTTATATCCTCAAGTCCAATTATCTAAAGCTCTGTGGTTCTTTCCTTTTCTTTCTGTCTTATCATCCGCTTGTAGAATGAAATGATTGGCTAGGTTATTACATTTGGACAATAAAGTCTGAGCAAGGTAGGAGAGTTTTGATTCAAGTCTGTTTATCTACGTATTCCCTATAACTCGAACCTACAAAGTACAGCCACCACTCAGAACATGTGAAATTTGTTGCTGACAATCCCCATTCTTTCTCCCCTGTAATTAGGTACTGTCTCTGTCTTCTTGGCTAGCTATCACACAAGAGCACATGCAAGCCTGACATTTTATTTTGGAAAAGATGGCGCACCATTTTAGGACTCAAAGTGTCAAATGAAAAATACAAATAACTAAGCCGACACCAAAAATACTCCCCAAACCCAAACAATCGCAAACCTTGTTCTGAGCAAGTTACTCAATAATGTGAAAATAATGATAACGGTTGAGTAAAAAGGAAACATAATGTCTTTCACACAGAGATAAAAACAACTGACAGGAGAAAAGATGAATTTATCAGGAAGAGAAAAGTTCAGGAAATGCTCTGCAAATGTTGGAGATCTATGTCTCGGCCTAACACATTCTGAAATGCTGCACTACAACAAAGAATGCCTGAAAACTCAGTATGTGTCCATCTCAAGCTTCTTGATGAACTGAATCAGGAAGCCATTCTGGTGGCTCCAGTCTGACACACAAGTCTGAGGAATTTGAACTTCTTACTATAAAAATAGATAAGGGTTCTGTCACAAAATTCATATCAAAGTATCATAAAAGGAAGTGTAATACTATTAGATTGAAAGTTTTTTGAGGAGAGGAAACCCATCTCATTTGTCTCTGTATATTCCCCAATGATTAGGATGATGGTATGCAAATAATGGTTACTTAATACATATTTATGGAAATACAATGAAGAAAGGCTATACTATTTCAAAAAATTATTTTGACAGGGCATTTGTACCCTGACCTTTTGTCAGGGTACTGAATATCACAACGAATAGAAATCCAAATGTATTGGCTTTACTTCATTGGTCAATTTAATTACTCCATAGAGTAATAAACAATGAAATTGTTCTAATTTAGTCCTCCAATGAGGGTGGCTTATAAGAAGCTTTTCCTCTTCCTCTTAACCAGTATGTCAGAGGCAAATTTTCTTCCTTTCCCTAAACTTTGGTGCTCATGCAAAATTAAACTTAAAATGTTTCATTTGAATTGCCAAAGAGAGAATAGTCCAAGGGTACAAATGAGGCAGGTGTCAGACTTTTCCCTGATTTGTATCTTATCCAAAAGGGCCGTTTACTACATTTAACAAAAAGCATTGCTTCCAGCTAGAGAGAGCAGGTACCATCTGGACTCTTAGCTATGTGAGTCTCTGGATTCCAACCACCAAGTGTTAACAAGGAGTTGAAATCCAAAGACACAGAAAGGATTCTCCGGGCTAAGGGAAAGGCTTATGGGAGCTCAACCACCCACAACCACAATCATCACATAACAGTTCACCATTTTAGAAACTTGAATTGCTTAATTTTGCTGTTAAGTATGTACATATCCTTGTTGAATGTCAAAGAGAGAGCATCAGATGAATACTATCAAGGTATTTCTGTCAATATGTAAGGGTAATTTACTCTTAACTTGTTGCAAGAATTAAAAGAAACAGCTCATATTTATTTTTCTATAAATATTCATCTTATTTCAAATGAAACAATTTAAGGAACACAATACTACTACATGCAAGACACTACTTTAGGCTCCAGAAGTACAAGACTAAAATGAAATAGTTCCTATCCTCAGAAGCTTACATTTTAGTAGGGAGAAATAATACATACATAGATAAATATAATACAAGGTAAAGAGTGGTAGAAGTGAGGGAAGGATCAGATGAAATACTCTGGGAAAATCTGAAGAAGGAAGGAAGGAAAGAAGGGGAGAGAATGAGAAAGAGAGAGAAAAGAGAAAGAAAAGGGAGAGACAGAGAGGAGAAAGAGAAAAAGAGAGAGGAGAGGAAGGAAGGAACAAAAGAGGGAAGGAAGAAAGGGAGAAAGAGAAGAGGCAGAGAGAAAAGGAAGGAAGGAAGGAAGAAAAGAAAGAAAGAAAGAAAGAAAGAAAGAAAGAAAGAAAGAAAGAAAGAAAGAAAGAAAGAAAGAAAGGAAGAGGAAGGGAGGGAGGGAGGGAGGAAGGAGAAAGAGGAGAAGCAGAGAGAAAAAGAAGGAAGGAAGGAAGAAAGGAAGGAAGGAAGGAAGGAGGGAAGGAAGGAAGGAAGGAAGGAAGGAAGGAAGGAAGGAAGAAAAAAGGAAGGAAGGAAGAAAGAAAGAAAGAGAGAAAGAAAGAAAGAAAGGAAGGAAGGGAGGGAGGGAGGAGGAAGGGAGGAAGGAAGGAAGGAAGGAAGGAAGGAAGGAAGGAAGGAAGGAAGGAAGGAAGGAAGGAAGGAAGGAAGAAAGAGCATGAGGACTACCAGAGGTTATCAGGGAAGGCTTCATAGAGAAGTTGGCACCCAAGCTAAGCCTTGAAGCAATATAACAATTCTAAAGAATATAGATAAGGAATAAGAGATAAGGAAAGGGAATGTCCAGGTTATGGAGAAAAGTCATGGGAGCAGAAGATGGAATGCTGTTTGAGACAACAGCTAGTCCTTCAAATATGGAACACAAAAGGCCTAGGTGAGAGTGGATGAGGGCCTGAACTTGGGTGATTTAGAGTGGGAAGAGGAGGACATATGTGGGTGATGGTGCAATGTTCAGGCACCCAAACTAGGCAACTGACTCTCATGCAGGATGAAGGAGAGAGAAGAGCCAACAAAAACGCTGAGGACGTGAACTTGAGCATCTGAGAACATAATGGTGGTCTCTATATAAAAGAGGAATTTTAGAGGTGGAGCAGGTTTAGGGAGGAAGATGATTTCTGGATATGTTGAATGTGACATGCTGATGGGGACATCCAGGTCGAGATAACAGCAGGCTGGAGATAGGAGACTAGAGTTCAGAAGACAGATCAGGAAGTGATACATGGATTTGGGAGGCAGCAGCATGGAAATGATAATTGAACTCGTAGAAGAAAATTAGATCAATAAGGGGCAGGGTACAGGGAGAGCAAAGAGAGGGATGTCAGAGATGGGTTCAAGGATACAAGTAGAGGGGGAGTTACCTTGGCAAGTGGGTTTACTTCTTCCTTCCAAGATTGGAACACAGGAAGAGGGTTTGCATTATAGATTAAGGGAGATTATATTAAATGAGAGATGAAAAAGATTAAATTAATTCTAAGTATACATCATTTATAGTTATCTGCATAGGTGTACATATGTGTGTATTTATACATTCATTTATGATGAAAAGCATTTACTAAGCATATACTCTGTACCAAACACTGTGCTAAGTATTATTTATATGACTTTATAGAGCACTTTTCATTTAGTGAGAAAAGTGGTATTGTCTCTGGTTTATATACTGAAGACCTGGTTTAGCCCATCTGCCAAGACAGTTTTACTGGGATGTGGCTGCTGTGTATGCTCCAGTAACCAATAGGCCTCACACCCATCAGTGAGTTAAAGGAATGTCTGATCCAAGCATGCAAAGACTTCCCCAGCTGAATGGATGGATGAGAACAACTTATTCCAATGGCCATGAAGGCAGCTGAAGCAGGAGCTGTGGAGTGCTTAGAGTTTGGCCAGACATCAAAGATGCCAAAGTCATCCATTGCATCCCAGGCCATCACCAGTCATCTTGATTTTTGTCCTACCACTGGACTTCGATGACTCTGGAAGAGAGAGTGAGGCCAACAACTTCACCTCACTTAAATCCAATTCGCTGGCAAGTAAAGACATCATTCATTTGTGATATCATTAGTCCTCTGAAAACAAAGAACGAACAACTCACACTCACATAATGAAGAAATAAAGGCTCTGAGAAATTAAATGACTCAGAGTTGTATATAACTAATGAGTTGCAGATTAAGAACTCAAAGCTAAGTCTTCTAATGAAAAGTCCAATATTCTTTCTACAACACCATACTACATTCAAGATTTTGTTCTTGTGGCTAGCAAAGTCAGGTGAATTTATATAATGGACATATCCTATTCAGCTACTAAAAGATGAAAAAAATATCTCCAACTCCCTTTTTATTTTTAAAAGAGCTCATTATAATTTCAGACTGACTCTAAACATATGACAAGGCTATAAAAGTTAACTCAAGGGCCAAAAAATGATGAATCAACTAGAAATAGTATATCAACAGTGGGGTCTTGGGTTGGGTGAAGCATAGGTCATCCTCACTAAGTGGTCATAAGATGGTCACCTGCTCATGTTGAACAAGAGAGAATGGTCTGGGGGACTTTCCATGAAATTGAATCACCTCTACCATGATGGGCTTGGTTATCATAACAAGGGAACAAAAGGGTGGAGGGCCTCTAGTTAGCTTCCTATGATTAAGCAAGTGATCTTACAATCTGCAGTTCATAGTTCTGGGGCCTAATATACAGAACTTATAATCACTACCCCTATAGGATCATAGCAAACTGATTAATACTGATTGTAATTGAGTAGGGGGTCCAAATGAATTATTTCTCACACAGTCATGCAACCAGTCCCATACCATGATCCACTCAGTATCACTCCTAGGATTGAGGGAACAGGTTATGACACTAATACCCTACCGAATCGGCTATGCAGAGAAGAAATGTTCCTTTCCTTTCCCTATAGCCCACAAATGCCACTGGAGCCAAAGGCATATTTAAGTATAGACAGAAAATAGCTTGAATTCCGTATTGAACTCACATTTATTGAGTTCTGTGTACTTAACACTATGCCGGGCATTAAATAGTTAAGTGCTGTTTCATTCTCTGCTTCCCATCACAACTTACCACTATGCCTCCTCACCCAATAACTTAGGCCTTTAAAAATCTGATGATAATTTCAGTTACAGATGTTTAGATGTGGACAAAACTACCTTCCATTCTCTCTTCCTGTGTTAGAGGAATAAATGTCTCTTGACCTATGGACTCTAAGTTCTTCATCCTTCAATTAAATGAGGTTGGGATTATCCCTCCTCTTGCAATTATCTTCAATTTTCCCACCCAATGCCACCATTCCTCCCCATCCCCCCATGACCTTATTTTGTGGGCTGACAATCTTGGAGTCAATTTAGGCTTCTCTCTTTATATGTCTAATCCATCACCAACACTGGAGATTTTTCCTCCTTGCAATGCTGCTTAGACCTGCCCCTTTCTTTGCACATCTGCATCAATCAATTTAATCAAATTTCTCAATCACATTTAGATCACTACAGCAAAGATAGTCATTCTTACTGTTACTCTGTTCACAGTCTAGAATAATTTCCTCAAATACTGTTTCTATTTTGCCATTCCCTGAATCTAGAACCTGCAGAGATTTTTGTACTGAGCATAGAATTAAATCAGCATTCCTCAGGCTGGGCTTCTTCTGTCTTCCTAAACCCTCTACTTCTATCTCACCAAAATAATTTCGTGTTATGTCCCAATATGGACTCTCTACTCTATCAAAAAAAAAAATGTTTCTTGTCTCTCAGATATGACTTATTTTTTTTCAAGTTCATGCCTTTACAATACCATGTCCTTTCTTCTCTGTGAATTTCATGTCTCCCCCCACCCCCCATCATATTTCAAAATGTTCCTTTTTTTAAAAATTACCTCCCCCAGGAAGGTTTGCTTTTCTAATTAAGTCTACCTTATTCCAACCACTCTTAAATCTGCTTATCCTTAAATATAGTTTATAATCTACTCTATTAATTTAGATAACTTTACTTTTTCCTTGTGTTTTTAATCTTTTCTCCTCAGCTATACTGGCAGACAATTTGAAGTCACGAACCATGTTTTCTATTCATATTCTTTCTATCTCTCTCTGTCTCTGTCTCTCTTTGTCTCTCTCTGTCTCTGTCTCTCTCTCTCTTTCTCCACTGTGCCTATTTAAGTGTATGAAATAAAACATAATTTATCAGGAACCACCTTATACTGGGCACCTAGGTGGCGCAATGGATAGCATGCCAGGCCTGGAGTCAGGAAGGCTCATCTTGACTTCAAATCTGGCCTCAAAGACTTACTAGCTGTGTGACTATAGGCAAGATGCTTAACTCTGTTTGTCTCAGTTTTCTCATTTGTAAAATGAGAGGGAGGAGAAAATGGCAAATCACTCCAGTATCTCTGCCAAGAAAACCCCAAACTCATGAAGAGTAAGATGTGACTGAAAAACAAGTGAAAAACAATATTACAAGAATTTATTTCTTGTTTAAAGGAGGATAGATATTTAAATTTTCATCTTTGGCAGTGTTTTATCCAACATACATAATAATTTTTTTAAAAAAAAAACCAAATGTGTTGTTTTTGTTTTGCTTAGAGGATTTTCAGACTCCTTGTAAAGGGTCCTACTTCCCTACTGGGTTGGCTGATATCTGAACTGTCTGTGAAGTTCAAGACCATTATATTTGAGTATACTAGATCTACTCAAAGGCCTACTGACAGAATAGTTTAATATTGGGATGAAGAACATATTTTTGTCCATATTTTTTAAACTCAGGCATATTGCCTTCCTCAGAATGAACAGCACCTTCAGGACACCATCTGGCAAAAACCTCTCAGTGGATTAGCTGAGAACAGGAAGTGAGTGGATTTTTATATATTGCATAGTTGTGGTTGCAAAGCTGCCATGAAAATATGTTTTCAATGCACTGGTGTAAGTGAGACCTCAGAGTTCAGCTACCTCGTCTGATTTGATTCAAAGGACTTGGAATATATTAACTCATATCTCAAACATAAGAGGAAGAAGGGATGCTTTTCTTCTTTGTTTTGACTCTGACCTAGAAGAAAAACCACAACAATCCAGGAAATTGGAGTCCATGGGCTGGAAAATATGAATTTGGCCTTTTTAGAAATTGGCTCATTTAAAAACAATAATATGCAGTTTCCTAATAATACGATATATCATGGGACCAAAGAGGAGCCAGAGAACATAGTTTTGGAGATGGAGAAGACCTGACACATTATTGTATACACCCTAGCCCATGCAAAATCATTGAATTATTACAGTGTATTTTGCAAACCTTGGTCTGGTCCCAATGACTCAGGCAATGGAACTTCCCGCCTCTCCCCACCCCCAACCCTTCCCTGGGGAAACCATTCCATGGACTAATAGATTTCACTGTCAGGAAACATTTCCTGAATTCAGTCTTAAATTTCCGTTAGTTAATTTCATCCCATTACTTAAATCTATACCCGTTACTCCACCCTAAAGAATGCCTTGCCTTCCATGATGTTTACATCCCTCAAATACTTGTGGACTGTTCTCATATCCCCAACTTAGTCACAGTTGGCCAAGTGATACATATTTGGCTATTTTAATCTTTCCCCACAACTAACCCCATTTATTTCCTAGTCTCAATCCTACTCAATCTATTTGGTTAATTTAGGGCATTTATATTCCCCAAACTGAATGTAGGTGTTTGAGCTGTGATTTCATCAGTATGATATAAAGTATTTATCTTCAAACTGCCTGATATGATGCTTCTCCGTATTCAGACTAAAAAATTTACGGCTTTATAAGATCATATATAATTTGCTACCTACTATCATCCCAAAGTCTCTTGGTATTATTGTCTTCCAAGTGGCTTATATCCTGCTGATTGAATATCTGTGTTTCTGATTATTTTCCCCCAGATGTATTAGCTACATTTTTTCAGGTTGAATCACATTTCATTTCCTGCCCATATTTCTAACCACTTTAGGTCCCTTTTATCTGTCCTCACTCATGTTGGCAACACCATGCAATTTATATCATCTGAAAATTTAATTAACGTGCTGTTTATCCCTTCTTCTAAATCATTAATGAAGTTTGGCTGACATGAATTGTTTTGTTTTTCAGATACAGGGCTGCCTATAATTTTTGGTCTTGCTGTCCTCTTAGGAATTGACTATCCCCTCTTAATATTTGCTTCACTATTTTAGGAAGGCCTGTTGTCGGACTAGCAGCAACAGAGTTGTCAGAATACTGTTTTCTTCTTTGGAATATAAGTATGGGTGGGTTTTTTTTCGTGTTCCTGTAGTAGGAAGGCCGAATTTATGATCTCAAATATAATCATGTATATGTTTGAATGGTCCGAAATCGCAAGGTATGAGAGATTCTCTAAGGAGAAAACAACAAGAAATTTATTTAGGCCCCACCGCAGCAAAAACTTGAACTG
>CM053625.1:338823067-338939481 GCA_028646595.1 Phalanger gymnotis
GGGTGGATGGGAAGGGAACAGGGGAGAGAGGAAGGGAAAGGGGGATGGGAGGGGAATGGGGCGACGGAGGGGAGGGCAGACTGGGGAACAGGGCAACCAGAATGTACGCCATCTTGGAGTGGGGGGGGAGGAAATGGGGAGAAAATTTGTAATTCAAACGCCTGTGAAAATCAATGCTGAAAACCAAACATGTCAAAAAAAAAAAACCAAAACAAAACAAAAGGAAGAACAAATCAATGCATTGGGAATACATTTAAAAATATTAGAAAACCAAGACACGAAAGTCAAAGAAGAGATCAACAAAATTGAAAACAAAAAACCATTGAATGAATAAATAAAACTGGGAGGTTTAAAAAAAAAAACATTAGCTAATTTAATTAAGGAGGAACCAAATTACCAATATCAAAAGAAAAAGGAAAATTCACAACAAATTAAGAAGAAATAAAAGATATTATGATAAACTACTTTGTCCAACTATAGTTCAATAAAACCGACAACTAAAGTTAAATAAATTAATATTTTCAAAGATATAAAACACCTAGATCAACAGAATAAGAAACAGGAAAATTTAAAACTCAAATTTCAGAGCAAAATATTAAGTCCTAAGTGAACTTCCAAAGGAAAAAAACTCTGGGACCATATGGATTCAAAAGTGAATTCTAGCAAACATTCAAAGAACAACTAATTCTAAAATTACATAAACCATTTACAAAAATAGCAAAATAAAGGATTCTACCAAATTCCTTCTGTGACACAAATATGGTTTTGATTCATAAAGCAGGAAGAGTCAAAACAGAAAAAGAAAACTGTAGACCAATACTCCAGATGAACACAAATACAAAAAAAAATTAATAAAATATTAGCAAAAGGGTCAAAACAACTCATCACAAAGACATTATGATCAGATTGGATCTACAACATGAATAGCTGGCTGGTTTAATATTAGGAAGACTATGAGCATGTAAACTAACCTTATTAATAACAAAATCAACTAGAGTTTTTTTTTTTTTTACAAAATACAATATCCATTTCTGTTAAAAACAACAATACTAGAAGACACAGGAATAAATGGACCTTTTCTTATATATATATATATATATATATATGTATATATATATGTATATATATATATGTATATATATATACATGTACATATAAATCTCCAAGAGTTAACATTGGCAAGGTGTTCGAAAAATCTTAATCGAAAAAAAACACGCATATATATACACATATAAAAAGATTCAAATTTATAAGAATAAGAGCCATTCCCCAATTAATAAGTTGTCTAAGGGTATGAACAGACAATTCTCAAGGGCAGAAACCCAGGCTACCTAATACCACATGAAAAAATTTCCATATCACTACTAATTAGAGAAATTCAAATGAAAGCAATTGTAAGATTCTACTTCACATCCATCAGACTGGCAAAGATGACCAAAAAAAAAAAAACAACCCGATAAATGTTGGAGGGGCTGTAGAGAAACAGGAACATCGATGTACTGCTGGTAGACTTGTAAATGGGCAAAACCATTCTGGAAAATAATTTGTAATTACATATGAAAACTACTAAACTTTCATCCAGCTATACCCCTTTACCTAGCTAAACCACTGCTAGTCCTATACCCTAAAAAGATTAAAGGAAGAGGAAAAGGTCCTATGCATAAAAAATTATTTATAGCAGGTCTTTTTGCAGTGACAAAAATGAAAAACTAAGGGAATGTCCAATAATTGCAGAGTGGCTAAATAAACTGTGGTATATAATATGATAGAATATTAGTGTGCTGTAAGATATGAGGAAATAGATTATTTCAAAGAAACATGGAAAGTCTTGTAATAATGAACTAGTGAAGAGTGAAATAAGCAGAAACAGAAGACCAATTTATAATATCAATATTAGAAAACTGTACGATTTTGAAGACTTACAAACCAATTAGTGAAATGAGTAGAAACAGGAGAACAATTTATACAATAGCAAAACTGTAAAGACAAATTTTCAAAGCTGCAAGAACTATGATCAATATAGTGACCATCCATGATTCCAGGACTAATTAAAAATACTATCTACTATCCTGATAAAGAATGAAATATCTATATCTATATTTAATCTATACATAGTTATATATAACAAGGTCACAGAACCATACGTTGAGGTCAGGGAACCATATGTTGAGGTCTAGGGGTGCTTGGGACCCCAAAATAGCAATACACCAGATCCAGCCAAATGAATTTGACCCAAACCTTCTTACAGCCAAAGAAAAACAAAGTTTATTAAAGATTTCTGTATTGGGTAGTCTTAAGAAATCTCACCATCTGAGAAACTCATATTGACAAGAGGGACAGATTCAACCTACTGAGCTAGATTGAACCTGAGCACCCTCATGGAGGCAAGATGGATCTTATATACAGAAAGACTGTGGGAGGGATCTAGGGGTGGCTCTGGGGTGATGGGAGGAGGGTTTTTGGGAGGGTCTTGAGGAGGACTCTCAGGAGGATCATGATGGGCCTGGGGTAACTAGAGGTCAGACTCCAAGAATGGGATTAAGGGTGGGAAGTAGCTGAAGGCTACCTGGAGATGACAAACAATGGAGGGCTAGGCTAGTTTAAGAGTAACAGTTTTGGACCCAGATATTTTGATTGATAGGATCTAGGGTGGGAAGTAGCCAGACAATGGAGGGCTAGGCTAGGTTACCAGTAACAGAGATTTGGGCATAGTGATAATGAAAGGCTTATGGCCTTAGGCAAAGGCCTCATCAAGTAGGAAGATTGAAGGAGAGTTCAAGGGGGCTCCCAGAACCTATACCCCATTACACAGCTATATCTATTTATACATAGTTATTTGTCTATAGCTACATATTGGTATATAGCCAATGAGGCAATTCTTTTGCTCAACAATGCATATGTGTTATAAGAAATTTATTTTTCTTTTATCTTTTTTTTTCAATGGGGGAGGGGATGTGAGAAAAAATAGATTTCCATTTATTTTTAAATTTTTCTTAAGTATTCAGGGGGTGGGATAGGTATCTAATGTTGTGTGAACTTTCACATGAGGTGATTATATTGTTAGTTTTGCTTAATCATTTTACTTTGTTACAAGATCTTATGCTTATAAAGTAAAAACAAAGCATATTGATAAAACTTTAAAAAAAAAAGTGGAAGGAGTTCTAGAAATACAATATTCCCAAAGGCAACAAATAAAGTCCTAAAATCAAGAATAATTTACCCTACAAAACTGAGCGAAATCCTATGGGGGGGGGGTTGGAGAAGCTGACCCTTAATATGGAACAGATGCCTTTCAAGTACTCCACACTAAAAGACCTGAGCTGAGTAGTTACTTTGAAATGCTAACACAGGAGTCAAGGGAAACTAGAAAAGGGAGTCCATTTGAGCATTTGGAAGTGGCTAGACAATGATCAAGTTCTCAAAGGGAAAAGAAACCAAATGTCCCTTTGTGCCCCTAATATATGTCTTCAGGGATCATAGAGAAAATTAAATAAGCCAACCAGATTGACTGGGGTTGGTTTCTTTTCATATAATGGTCTTTAGAGAAGAAACAAAAGGTGACATGACAGGGAAGAAAGGAAGAATAAAAGGAAGAAACTTGGTATTTTGCAAAACAGGTGGGGGCAGTACAGAAGGATAGTGTAATGAGCTAATTTTTGTAAAGCGAAAACCGCAGTATTTGGTACCTAATAAGCACTATATAAATGCTTATTCCTTCCCTTCCTCTTCCCTAATGGGGGAAGGACGGGGTCTGGTGGATGTGAATAGTATATCAGCTTTCTTGGCTGATGCAAGTGTTCCACATGGATGAGGCTAAGGAGTCTACTTCTAGGGGGGATGTGATGATGAGGAATAGAAGTGCTTTAGAGACGCTGGGGGATATGTAGAAATTCAGTAACTGGTTCTAGTTTGCTAGCCACTTGATTGGGAGGGAGCTTTTTGATTAGATGCATAGCCAGATCTGGAGGTGTCTTCGAAAAGGAAAACTAAGTTTTGGACTAGTCCTTTGGCCATTTTCTCTTTGGCTATGATGGTGGTTTGACTCCTTTGCTCACAGAGTCCAGTTAAAGACAGCACTATAAGAGGAAAGACTTTGGGGACTTCTACTCTTTGAGGCCACGTGGCCTCAAGAAAGGACCCTCAGTCCCAGACCTTTGCATCTGTTATTTTTCTATTCTAGATGAAGGAAATAATCTCTGACCTTGCAAATTTCAAATGATTGAGAAAGTGAACCATAAAATACAGGAGTTGAAGTCCAGACGGCATTTTGCAGCCAACCAGGACAGCACTGGTGCCCTGAGGAACAAGATATGACCTTCTGGATCCAGGCCAGTGGAAGCTAAGATGACGATTCATTTGGCAGTCATGCTGAATATCGAAGTGAACTTGGTAGGACAAAGGTGGTGTAGAAGAGAGTATGTGCCTGAGGTATTGGGGGGAAATGTGTATATTTGTTCTTGCTATAACTTTGAAGTAAATATCTCTTTGCAAAATCTAAGTGATTAAATAGAGGAGCTAGTCACTGGCCTCTAACATTGGGAGTAGTACAGTCTTTGGGGATTTAGCTCATGACATCAGAGAATAGACTCCCACAAGTGGCCATAGAACCCTGAAAGCATGAAATAATAACAGCTTGGTTCTGGGAGAGTGGGTTACATGCTATAATAAAATTGAAGGGAACATTATTAATTATAACTGTGAATGGGAATGGGAAGAACTCATGGAAAAAGAGGATAACAGAATGAATTAGGAAGCAGAATCTCTCAATGTTTTGTTTACACTAAATACACTTAAAACAGACTCACACAGAATAAAAATAAGAAGCTATTGCAAAATCTGTAATATTTTAGTTGAACTCAAAAAAGCAGGGGTAGCAAACATGATATGAGACAAAGCAACCACAAAAAAAAGACACAATTTAAAAAGATAAACAATGCATAGCAAAAACAATGAATTAATACCAATCCTTAACATATATATGCGCTCGGTGACATAGCATCTAAATACGTAGGGGGAAAATTAATTGAATTGTAGGGAGAAATGGACAGTAAAATTAAAATATCAGAGGACCTCAATGTATTCCTTTCAGTACTAGACAAATATAACAAAAATAAAAGGAGAAAAGATGAAAAAATGAATAGGGTTTTAGAAAAGTTATATATTATGGTTCTCTGATGACTACTGAAGGGGAACAAAAAAGGAGCGTACATATCTCAAAGCTGTGCTTGGCAATTTGACAAAAACTGGCCATGTATTGGGGCATAAAAAACCTCACAGCCAAATGCAATAGAGCAGAAATATTAAACAAACCCTTTGCTGACTATGATGTAATAAAAGCATACTCAGTGAAAAACCTTTAAAGAAAGTAGATTAATTTAACCCCATTGGTAGGTCAAAGAAAAAAAAACACAGAAACAACAGTAAATTTCCTCAAAGAAAAGAAAAACAATATTACAAAATGAAAAATTTTTAGAATGCAGCTAAAACAGTTCTTGGAGAAAAAAAAAATATATCAGTAAGTACTTCTCCAACTAAAGAACATGCAATTCAAAAATGTAAAGAATGAACTGACACCAAAAAAAAAAAAAAAACCAAACCCTCAAACACCAAATAGAAATTCTGAATTCTAGGGCAGTTAAGTGGCACAGTGGATAGAGTGCTGGCTCTGGAGTAAGAAGACCTGAGTTCAAATCTGGCTTCAGACTTTTACTAGCTATGTGACCTTGGGCAAGTCACTTAACCCTGTTTCCCTCAGTTTCTTGATCTGTAAAATGAGAAATAGCAAACCATTCCAGCATATTCCAAAAACAACAAAAAAAAAAAAAAAAAAAAAAACAAACAAACCCAAAAAGTGGTCATGAAGAATGAAACATGCCTTAAAACAACTGAACAACAAGAAATTCTGAAACCCAAAGAAGAAATGAACAAAATTAAAGAAAACCCTCTCTTTAATTAACTGATAGATAAAACTAGGAGCTGTTTTCTTTAAACTAATAAACATTTAGTTAGTTGATTTTTAAAAAGAGAGAAAAAAACTTTTAAAAAAGTGTCAAAAATAAAAGAAATTACAATTGAAGAAGAAATAAACTGTCATAAACTATTTTACAGAAATGATCAGAAACTAACTACATGTCAAAAAATGGATGACAAAGAAAATGTACGAATATTTACCAAAAATACTCAGCTTACAGAACAAGAATGAGAAACTAGAATAGAACAAGAAACACTTAACCGAATCTCCAGAAAAGAAATGAAATCCTAAATAAACTCCCAAAGGGGGAAAATCAAAGACCAAATCGATTTAAAAATGGATTCTATCAACTATTCAAAGAAAAATTAGTTCAAATATTTCACAAACTATTTGCAAAAATGAGGGGGAAAGAGATTGTTCTAAACTCTATGATACAAATATGGCATTGATATTGAAATAATAATAGCTGGTATGTACATAGCACTTACTATGTAGTAGGCACCATGCTATGTGTTTTGCAAATATTATGTTATTTGAAACTCACAACAACCCTGGGGAGGTAGGTGTTATTGTTATCCTCATTTTACAGATGAGGAAACTGAGGCAAACAGAGTTTAAGTGATTCACTCATAGTCACACAGCTAGTAAGTGTTTAATGCTGGATTTGAATGCAGACCTTTCAGACTCCAGACTCACCATTCTACTCACTGCACCAGCTCCGTACCAGTGAGCTCCCTCAACCAGAGAGAGTCAAAACAGAAAAAGAAAATTATAGTTCAATATCGCTAATGAATAGTGACAGAAAATATTAAATATAACACATTCATGGGGGTTAGGGGCACAAAGGTAAAAAAATATGACTAACTCCAGGCCTCACCCCAAATCTTTAATTAATAATTCTGATAATTTATTATTTAATACCCCAATTATTTAACACCCCAAACAAGTAAAACAAAACACCACACCCATAAAAAAGCTGCAGTTTCTTTGTAATTAGTATCTGGCACACTATGCAGAGTCTTCACATTTGTCAGTGTAGCTGCAGCAATTGCTTCAAGGATTTTCCTTTGCCTAGGAAAAATGCAAGATACAATGATCTCCGTGGGATAAAATCTTGTGACTGAGTCTGTGTGGTAAAGAGATAAAGAGGAGGCATATCCAAAGAGTGTGCAGAACCAGTAGTTACTTAGCACACTGAAACTTTAAGCAAAAATGAACTGTTTCTAATAAATTTATGTATGTATACTTATGGTAGTAAATGATAAAATAGATTAATAATATGCAGTATTTATGCATTTATGACTTACTATATTTCTTAGTTTTCTTTCTATACATGCCACTTGTGATTTTCTCCAGTATGCCACAAATGTCCAAAAATTCCTATTTCATTATGAATGACCAACCCATAAATAACCAAACCCATGAATGTTTAGGGATCACTATATTAGCAAAGTGACTACAAATTTTTTTTAAATGATTATATGTCATGACCAGATTGGACTTTTACCACACATGCAGAATTGGTTCAATTATTAAAAAACCATAAACATAATAGACCATATTAATAACTAAAGTAATAAAAACTGCATGATCTTATCATTAAATGCTGAAAAGCTTTCAACAAAATACAACACTCATATCGTTCAAAAAATAACAACACTAAAAAGTACAGGCACAAATGAATGTCATAACAGAGGACATTAATGCATTATTGGTGAAGCTGAAAATCAGTTTAGTCATTTTGTTTAAAAATTTTTAAGTTATTTATTTTTATTTTTGGTTTCAAATTTTCTCTCTCCCTCCACTCCTATCCTCCACCTAATGAGAAGGCAAGAAATATGATAGTCCAGTCATTTTGGAAAGCAATTTGGAGCTATGGTCAAATCATCACTCAACTGTTCATAACCTTTGACCCACAGATACCAAAACCATACTTATACTTCAAAGAGATCAATGAAAATGGAAAGAAGATACTTAAATACAAAAATATCATGGTAGTCTTGTTATAGCAAAGAACTGGAAGTTAAGGTTGTGCCCATCAATTCAGGAATGACTGAGCAAATTATGGTAGAGAAATATGTGGGAATATCAATAAACCAACAGAAATGATGGAAGTGAATATTTCAGAGGACTCTGGGAAGACTTGTACAAACTGATAAGAAGTGGAGTGAGCAGAAAAAAATTATTCCAAAAAAACAAAATTGTAAAGAAAAAGCAACTTCGGAAGACTTAAGAATTCTGATCCATGCAATGATCAACCATAATTCCAGACTTATAATGAAATATGCTACCTACCATTTGACAGAGAGGTGAAGGATTCAAGTTGTATAATGAGACATAGATTTTTGGACACAGAAAATATTAGCATTTGTTTCGATGTACTGTGCTTATTGCTAAAAGGTTTTTTTTTTTCTTTTTTCCAATTTGAAGGAGAAAGGTAGAACGAAGAGGTATGTAAGCCAAAAAGTTGTGGAGAAAATGAAAAAAAAAACCATTCAAGCATTTTTTAAAATGTACAGATGAGAACATAAGGAAGACCAGAAGGAAACATAGATAAACAGCACAACTTTCAAAGTTACAAGTTGAATTTATTATATCCTTAAAAACAAAAGAGAATTCTATACAATAGAAATTCTATTTCATATAAAATCTTTTTTTATTCTATTTTCCATAGGATATGTTCATTTTATTTGGTGCAAACTGAGATCAGAATTGAAAAAATTATAGTTGAAAAAATAATTTTTCTCTATATTCCCCTTTTACCACCACCCAATTAATTGTTGTTGGTTTCTTTATTCTCTTGTTATGGTAACACTTTAACTTACATATTGTTGGAGAGTCTTTTGTGGAAATACATCTTCTATTTCTTGTGTATTGTTTTTTTTTTTTTCAAATGAATTATCTTTCCTAGCTTACTTATGGTACTTATGGTACGCTATTCTTATATACTTGAGTCACCAATAAGGATCACACTGACCTGGCTTTCTTTGAATTTGGGGGTGTTTTTTTCCCCAGTGCTTTCATCTAACTCATAGGCAAAGCCTTTCAAAACTCTTTTTTCAAGGATTAGAACAACAGTAGGTGTCCAGGTAAAATAGTTTGATTTTTTTCTTTGTAGGTTTTGAACTTTTACTCTTTGTTACCATAATTCTTCCCTATATAGTTTCTTGCCCTACTTCCTTTCAAACTATTGAAGAGATCAAGTGGATGGTATATTGGTAATGATGGCATGTTTCATTTCTGGATGAGCCAAATCAGTCTTGCTGCCATCTTGCCAGCAGCTCAATCAAAATTTGACTCTCAGTGTATGTATGATTAGCTCCTTGGGATTTATACAAAAGTTGGTATGGTGAAAAGGGCACAGAAACATATTAGTTATCATTTGAGTTATTTGCCACCTACTTCTAGGAATTATATTAGCTTTATCTGTTCAAGGTAGGATTATGGCACTCCTTCCAACAGGCTGAAATCTTAAAGGAGGGATGAAAAATATTTTTTTCTCCTATCAATAGTCACTGATTCATAAGCCCTTCAAAAAAAAACCCCAAAGTACATAATAATTAAATAAATAAAACAATTTTTAACTAAACAGAAAATATAAACTTTAGCCAATAAATGCACTAGATATTAAAAATGTACTTTGTTTCCACAATAAATAAATAAAATACATATTTCACTTGGATATTACGGACAATTAAGGAAAGATGATTGGGGTTTTGGAGAGAAAAAATAGTAGAGGGACAGAAACATGTCAGAGAGAGAGAAGAAAGAGATCAAACAGGAAGAAAGAAGCAAAAAAGAGAAATAGAGTGGGACAATTTATTACAGGATGAGAAATTAGTGTGTTCCATATTATGTACTTGGGCTATGGACATTACAACAGACTGCTAACTAGTGATTTCGGCATCATGGACAAAGCTTGTGAAATAAGTGTGGGCAATTATGGGAAACTAGGAATAATGGGGCTGAGTAGGGGCTTCCCTGGGAAAGAGGGAAGGAAGTATCCCACCTAGTAGCTCTCTATCTTAACTAGTTATTTTAACCAAAGAGCCAACCTGGAAAACCAAAAGCTCTGGGTTCAAGTTTTCCCTTTGACATATACTGGCCTTGTGCCTCTGAGCAATTCCTTATCAATGCTCTAAGAAACAATCCAGTGCTACAAGTTGCATTGAAGTGGCTAACCCACAGTGGTACAAGGCTTTCCCTCATCAGGGAGTGCCTTATAGTAGTGAAATAACAGCTGTTGCTCTGTGGATGCCAGTTTCAGTTATTTCTGTGCTACTGAAGAAATGGAACTACTGTCAACACTTTCTAAATTTCAGTGCCCTAAGGCAAAGCCCTGATCATTATACCCTAGTTATACTGTGGCAGTAGATTAAGTTAACACCTGTCATAATTGGATTTTTAAATGCCCAATAGCTTTACAACAGTTTAGAAATATATCTTCTACATTGGGAAAGTTTATTTTTTCTACTTTTCTTTTTAAATATAAAAGTTTATTTTTTAAATAAATATTTACTGTAACTTGAGATTCTGAATGTTTTGCTTGTTGTGAAATGATGAATAAAATCTTAGAAAGGTATTTTGGAGTCTTTGAGATGACTCAATTTTCTACATTTACCTTAAAGATCTCTTTGATGTTGAAAACCTGTAAGATGATTTCATGTCTGATGAAGAAATATTAAGGTTGTTTCATTTTGCAATGTCTGAAGGTTACATTTGGAACCAACACCTTTAAGACCAGTTCAAATGGCCTATGTCTAATTGGTTCCTAGTTTATATCTAATTAGTTCCTAAGACATGGTAGAAATTCAAACTCATCCCCCACCAACAGTGGAAAAAAAATTGAACTAATTGCCATTAGGAACAAATGGATTACTGGTTAAAAATGTAAAAAGCAGATCAAAGGAACAAGGAGAATCAGAAATAGTTGAACTTAACAATCCAGTGTTGAATAAACCTAAATATATCAATTACTTAAGAAAAGTTCCCTTAAGAACTGCTGGGGAAACTGGCATATGGTATGGCAGAAATTAGGTTTATACCTCTATCTTACACCATGCTCCATAAATAAATTTGAAAATGAGAAGAGAAACAGATCATATATCTTTCACAGTTATGAGGATGAGATAAATTCTTAAACATAAAAGAGGTAAAGGTGATTACAAAAGATAAATCAATTATTTTGATTATATTCAACTGAAAGTTTTTGCACAAACAAAATTAATGCATCTAGAATAAGAGAAGCAGTTGATAGAAAGGGAAAAAATCTTTGTATCAAATATTTCTGATAACAGTTTGGTATTCAAGACATCCAGACAACTAACAGACATGCAAGACCAATATCCATTCCCCAATAGTTATGTGGACAAATAGTATGAACAAATAGGTCTCAAAAGAAGAATTGCAAAGTATTCACAGCCACATGAAAGAATGGTCCAAATTATTTATAAGAAAAATGCTGATCAAAACAACACTGAAGGTTCACATTACATTTAGCAAATTGGCAAAAATGACAAAAGATAGACATAATCAATTCTGGTGGGATGTGGAAAGACCCTGGGTTCTCAAAGGCTACCCTAGTGAAGTATAAGCAATGATAGGTTTTAATATAGTGGGAAGGCTTCAAATGTGCCCATGGTGACAGACGGTATGCTTTCTGACGATCGGTGGGGCTAAGTATAGAAGGCTGTCACCTTGGTGATGAGTTCTTTGGCCATGACAACCCATGAAATTTTTTAAATGGCCCTAGTCCTGTGTGTCCCTCTTTCACTTTCGCAGAGAAAGTGGGAAAGTGGCAAAAAGAAGGAAAGGAGGCATGAAGAATTGAACTATTTTTGGACTATCTGTACACTTGAACTGAGCTTTTGGTACTCTATACATGAATTCCTTTTTCAATGATTAACAAGTACATCTGCTGGAATAACAGAATTCTATCTTTATATTTTCACTATAAATGAAACCAAATTTAAAAAATTACAAGTAAATGGGAGTGGTTCACAGGTTCTTCTTGGAAATAAAAATTGGAATTGGTAGAGTGGTTGTTATTGTATATCCAAAGGAACAAGAAAAATAATGTAATGGAACATTTGTTTAGTCAATCAATCAACGGGTATTTATTAGTTACCGACTATGTGCCAGATACTAGGAGTATAAGTACAAAGAATGGAACAATCTCTACTCACAAGGAATTTCCATTCTAATAGGGGAAGACATGAACAACACATAATAAATGCAGCTTAAATATAGGTTAATAATTAAAAATATATACAAAATAGTTTCATATAAAGTGGTTTGGGAGGGAGCAATTGGGAAAACCAGGAAAGGTCTTATATAGAAGATGGTTCTTGAGCTTCCTTTTAAATAAGGAGATGGATTCTATTAGGAAGGTATAAAGGAGGAGTGTGCTACAGGAATGAGAGAAACAGATGACCAGTGCAAAGTTGGGTGATGGACTATTACATGTGAGGAACACAGAGAAGGCCAGTTTGGCTGGATTATAGAGTATGGAAAGGAGGATAACTTCTAGGAAGGTTGGAATGATAGCTTGCAGTCTGGTCATGTAGAGCTTTAAAAGGTAAAGAGAGGAGTTTATATTTTATCTTGTAGGCAATAGGGAACCATTGTTGTTGATGAAGCAGGCTGATGATGTGGTCAGATTTTTACTTAAGGAAAATTACTTTCGCAGCAGTGCACAGGATGGACTAGAGATGGGCAGAGGCTTTTAAAGCCTTTGACAATCTGATCCCTTTCAACTTTTCCAGTCTTCTTATACTCTACTCCTCTCTTCCCCATACTCTGCAATCCAGTGAAACTTCCCATCTTGGTGGTCCTTTAATGTCACATTTCATCTTCCAATTTCCTGGCTTTTCATTGGTTATCTCTCTCCTCACCTCTGTTTCCTAAATATCCTACCTTCTTTCAAGACTCAGCTCAAGTCCCACTTTCTCCTCCACTCTCAACGCTAATATTTTCTCTCTTGGATTTCTCCCATTTACACTGTATATATCTTACATATACACAGTTTTTTGCAAACACTGTTTGTCAAGAGCATGTCAAGAGACCCAACTAAGCAAACTCATGTGCCATATAAAACATTGTCATATCCCTCCACCTACCAGTTTCCTAGTATGCCTGTCCAATTATTTTATATTTTATATATATTAATGTATGCATATGTTATCTCCCCAATAGAATGTACATTCCGTGAGGGCAAGAATTGTTTCATCTTTATCTTTGGATACACAGTGCTCAACACAGAATAGATGCTTGATAAATGCTTACGGATTAGCTGAGTGCACTTAAAGATGAAACTTGAAGGATATCAATCAGAAAAATGGCAAAAGTCTGAAGTTTTTTAAACTGAACTCTTTTCTCCATCAAGGATGGTGGGGCCACCACAACTGTACACTCACATCACAGTCTCTAATCTGCTTATAAGGATGGTTAAAATGAAATTAAAGAGAATAAAGATGAGGAAAACATGTGGATTAGAGCAAGAGTATGGAGAGGAGTCTGTGCTGAAGGGCGATATTTGTGAGGATATTGAGAGATTGATTCATAAGGCATTTGAAGTTGGGAGGGAGGGAGATACCAAAAGCATTAAAAAATCCCCTACTTCATTAATACTTAAAAAAGAAAATTAAAGAAAGCCCCTACTACCAACACACATATTATATAACATTATATTAAATATGTGCATACACATTCACAATATACACACACATATATCTACTTACATACTTGCTTCCCATATTACAAAAAATTTTGTGAGAATAATCTACATATGCATCAAGGGGATCCTTCATGAGAGCATTAATGGGGAATGAGCTGGCTTTTATAAGTGATTTTGACAGTAGAATACATCTTTATCATCACAAAATTGACATAAAGCTATAGAGGATACAAGATACCATTGTGCTTAATATTTGTTAGTCATCAAAAAAAAAGTATGTGACTTAGTAGCATAAAACTCTTTCTTGAAGGCTGTCCTTCATCAAGGTATCTTCCATGGACACATCAAAATTATTTGGTATTCTCTGAAAGTTGTAACAGCAGAGATAACCTTGTTCAGCAACACAATCTGAGCATTAATATCAGTCATACATACAACAGGATGGTGTGTGCTTGCCAAAGGCATTTGCCACCACGATGAAGAAGATCTAGAACAGAATCAAAGTAGAAAAGAGATTCCCAATGAATGCTGACGTCCTTCCTCCAGACGCTGACGTCCTTCCTCCAGACGCTATGTCCACGGAAGACATTTGTGTCAGCTTCATCAAGCACTGGAATAAGACAGAGCTTCCTTAATGAGATCTGTAACCTTTCCAAAGAATTTGGGCTGACCACTTACACAGGAAAACCCGAGTAGATTAAGGATACCTATTGTTTGGATCATAAAATGCACTTAAACAGACAACGTACAGAATTCGCTCATCACGTACTTATATAGATAATATTTGTAAAGCACTTAGTACAATGCCTAGTACACAGTAGGTACTTAATAAATGCTTATTTCCTTCTTTCTTGGAAAGGTAGAATGGTTATAGGTAATAAATATATAAATATATATGTACACACACACGCACATATCTATATCTATATCTATATCTATCTATCTATATATATATATATATCTATATCTAGATATATATATCTATATGTATATAGATATATATATATCTTGGTCAGACACTACAAATGAACAATGAGTTAAGCCCAGAATTAAATGAGAAGGGGGAGGGGAAAGCTAGATTATATTCAGAAAACTTCAAAGCTCCTTCAGTGACTGAAAAACTTCTCCCCAAAACAAAGGCCCATCTTTCTAATACTAACATTCCACTGGTACTGAGTATCACTCAGAGAGTTAGAGAGTCCCATGATGGCTATGAATAGGCTACATTACTAAACAAATAAGGAACTTAGAAGAAGAACTGGAATTAAAGATGTCCTCAAAGAAATCTAAAATGGAAAAATAATGGCTGGTCATGTGGTGAGAGTGGAAGATAAAGATAGTCCCTGTGCTTGACTTTTATCTTCACAAGGCCTAGACAAAATAAGGGAGGTCCTCAGGACATTGGGCAAGACTATCTGTGGAGAACTTGCAAGGGGACATGGACATGAGTTACTTAAGACTAGTAGGTATGGGTGGGCTACTGGAGGAAACATCCACATTGATGAGATCCATTTGAATATTTGAGAAGCCCTTGGGAATGAATGGGAAGTATCTGGCAGGGCAGTTGCATAGTCTAATCCAGTTATAGAGTGTATAAGAAAATACAGTAGAGATTGACAGTAGGTAAGGTGGAGAGAAAGAAGGCTGTTAAGATCACATGGAAAAAGAAAGTCCATTCTAAAAAAGAAAATTGTAAGCTTTGGTCCTACATAAAATGCACAAAAGTAAAGCCTATACAAACCAATCAGTCAACCAGTCAATGAGCATCTATTAACCACCTGCTTGTGCCAGGCGCTGTGCTAAGGGTTAGGGAGACAAAGACAAATAAAAAGAATGACAGTCACTATCCTCGAGTTGCTTCCAATTCAATGATGGAAGACAACACACGAAAGGAATCAAAAACGTTGCTGGAATAAGGAGCATGATGGAGAAGTTCAAAGAAGTCAGAAAGATTTAAAAGAAGGGGAAGATGAAGGAGAAGAAGAAGGAGAAGGAGGAATAGGAGGAGGAGGAGAAAAAGAAGAAGGAGGAGGAGGAAGAGAAAGAGGAGGTGACAGCAATGGCAACAGAGCTCCATTTACTGCTGAGTTTACTATATTTTCATCAACCAGTGCTCAAATTTATCTAAATCAAAAGTCAACTGATTTACTTAAAACTAAATTTTAATGGAACTAATTTGGGGAAAGATTTTACTTCAAAGATATCATGATCTTAATGTTAATTATCTGGAAATGGTGATGTGCTTTCAGGGATTCTTCAAGAATATGCAATCATTTTTGATGAATTTAACTCCCAAAACTTAACAGTTCTGAAGGCAGAATGCCTAAAGAAACATGAATCAACTGGGTTCCTTAGAAAATGTTTTGTAAAGGCCCAAGGGAGTTTATATGCAAAGAAAATATATATAATTCACATACAAAGAAAAGTTAGGTTATCAGAAAAATTCTTCCACTGTCGATCTAACATAAAACTCTCTATTCCTTGACATGGAGCATAATACCTTAGAGGTAAGTCACCAAAGTAACATGTAAAGAATAAGTGGAGAGAAAAAGGCAATGGATGTTAATGACTTTTCCCCAACCTTCCAGAAGCAGTGATGGAGTGTCCAGATGAGAAGATATCACAAGAACTCTGGATGTTAGTTTTCTTAAGTAAGCCTTCAATGATTTTGTTACAAAGTTACAATTATTAATAACTAAATAATAATGACTGTTTAATACTTTTTTGCTGTTTTTTTTTCTCTGAAATGGTTGGTTAAAGGTTTAAAAATGAGGAAAATTGGGGAGGCATGAGAAGAGGAAGAAAAGGTATCTGGAACCAGGTGGATATGGATTCTAGATACAAATTACCTTCTGGGAATCTAAAGCAGTCCTAGTTGCAAAAGATATAACATTTAAAAGAAGCAGCACGTTAGCCACTCATGAAAGTCATAATTCATGAAAAAAGGTCATATTGGCTTGGGCTCAATTCCAACATAAGCAAAAAGAAAGGATAAAGTGAAGAGAAGGAATGAAAGACCACAGGGGAAAAAAAGAATCAAATGGTAGGGTGGAAGGGGCAAGAATAAGAAAATAAGGTTAATTAACAGGATTAAGGCACAAACTATTTTCATCTCAAATAGATTAGATATCACTGTTTTCAATACTCTCCAAACTGATTAACTAATTTTGATTAGATCCATGGGCTAAATGACCTCAAAATTCCATTAGACCAACCTTAGAACCATTGGACAGCTTCCTAATGAGAATATTCTTGTTTAGTCTCATTTCCAACGAATGTTGTACCTATTCAAGTCCACAGGAGAAAAAGAAAAAGAAAAAAGGAGCTACATTAACTGAAATATTTTAAAGAGAGGCTGTTGGACTAGGAAAAAAAATTACTTGAAAGCACTGTCAGAACTTCCAAAGCAGCTGAAAAATCCAAACTTGTTTTGGTTCTAGTGGAGATGACAGATAATTTAAGTGAAAGGTACAAGAATAACAAATGACTCTGGGGTATTTTACTTACAGTTTTTGCGGAAGATATCTTTCATTAGGGAAAGGAATTAAATGGCAAAATTTTTACAGATTATACTCACGTGTCCTGGAGAGATAATCATCATAGTCATGATTCTCTAAATTGTAAGTTCAACTCAGGTCAACTCTCTAACATACCTAATTCCGATGTTTTTTCTCCAAACCTATACATTCAATTATCTGAGCTAATGACTATAGGAAAGAACTCAGAAAATTTGAATCCACAGATTATTGAAAAACTTTATGTTAACCATTGGTTTGACCTTCTGCCCTGTTACCTATTTAAGATGGCTGCTAACCAAACAATTATACATTTAACTACTTCAAGGTATTATTTGTTCTTTAGAAATTCAATTTGCCTAAGACATGTGTGTTGACTTTACTCACAGTCATCATTCTACCGCTTAACTCTACCAATATCCCTTCCTCTTGTCTTGAGGAGAGCTCAGTTGGTGAGAACAAAGATGATGAAGACAGGTTTGACCTAGGCAGAGGACAGTCACCTCTTTGATGTTGGTAATTCTAAGCTTTGCAAAATGTCCATTGTTAGGTAAAAGGGCAACTCAGGGAAAGTGGAGATGAATTCGCACAAATCTATTACCATAAATGAAGAGAGTGCAAGAATATTGTGTCAAAATATGGGGAAGGCTATCCTGTTACAGAAGTTGCTGAATGTGTTGAGAATAAATCCTGGCCACAGTCACAATGTTAACTGGGCTACAAAAGGGAAATAGGATAATAGATAAATTGATTCATCAATTTCTAAGCAATCAAAAATGGGCAATATGTCAATTTTCACTACACAATCTTCTCTCACTATATTTTTTTCCTCTGTATGGTCTTAAGTCCTAGATACCCCTCAAGGGTGAAGCATCATTCCAAAATTGAAGCATGAGAAATTCTGGATTCACAGTATAGTATAAAAGAGGCTCTCCCATCTAATTATATGGGCTCTTTACATTAGCAGGTTCAAAGTTGGGCATTATTCCATAAAATGTGACATCTATTCAAAGCCAAGGCAATATAGAATATTCTAATTCCTTACTTGTTGACTTGACATGATTTTAAGTTCTATGAATATTTTTAACTTCAATGCTTCATAGTGGCATAAAACCTTATTGCTTATATTACCAGATGCATTATAATTAACATTTGTAATATATTTATTAAAACAAATTTCAATTCTACACTCTATAGAAATATACATATATCATAATAGTAATGCATTATTATTATGTTATATGTAGGTTATATTATGATAATATAAATTATATGCATTATGATATGTATATTTTTATATGTGTAGATTTTATTACGATATATGCAGATTATATATTTAGACGTATGTAGATAAGTGTGTATTATAAGTATATGTGTGTGTATATACAAATACACACACATATACATATACATACACACACTCACACACACATATATGTTGAGGGGACGGAAGGGAGATCCTTTGGAACTAAAAATAAAAAAATTTTAATTTTAAAAAGTAATAATGTATGTAATACATTTATATTTATAACTGATATATGCATAAAATACAATGCAGTAATACATTATAATTCATGTACATGATACATTTCTATAGCACTTTAAATTTTACAAAATGTATTCATGATTAACTTCTCTATAACCAATGCTTGTGAGAGTTAATTGAAAGCAACCACATATACCTAAAATATTTCCTTTTGAACTAGACAATTGTTTTCTTTATATGTTACCATGTGGTTGAAATCTTAAACTAGTCTTGGCTTTTAAGAAGCAAAATTGATATTTAAATAAGACTCATGAATAAAGAATGAAATTGAAAGATCATGACGTCACTGCTGACTTCATTGATATCATCATCATCATACATACTTCCATCTATATAAAGCTTTACATTTACAGAGTGCTTTAATCTCATTTGATTTTCACAACCACCATGTGAGACTGGTGGTATCAACTATTACTATACTTATTTTACAGATTAGTAAATTGACTCAAAGAGAGCTAAGTGATTTGCCCAAGATCAATCAGGCAAGTGATCTGACTCCAAGACTAGTGTACTTTCTCCCACACCATGCCTCCCTCCCCCACCCAGAACACTTGCCTTTCAATATAAAGCAAGATTTAAAATCTAGAGACAAATGAAAGCTCACATATAGAAGCACAGGATTATATATTTAGAGCTGGAAAAAACTTGAGTAACCATATGGTGCAACTTCCTTCACTTTACAAATAAGAAAACTGAAGCACAGAAAGAGAAACTTGTTCCCAGTTACATAGCGACAGAGTCATTTGGCTTTATCATGAAAAATTCTTAATAAAATGCATCCTATTATTTCTATTGTTAAAAACAATAATAATGTACTTGAGGTGGAAGAAAAACTGGTCCTTGATGTTATCTGATGGGTCTTAATTAGATAGCATCAACAAGCAAACTGCTTACATAAAGACAGATGTTGTCAGGGAGAGAAGGAAGAAAAATGTAAAAAAAAAATGAGATGAAGCTGACATTAATCATTTGTCTTCTTCCTAGAAGCTCTAGTTACATATTGAGGGATGGAAGAAACAAACTATAGGCTAAAATGAAATCTGCACGTTCTTATTGCAATTCTGTAGCATGGGGGTTGTCATGTTGAAGTTGGAGTCAGGAAGACCTGAGTTTAAATCTTGCCTCAGCATGTTATATGACTCTGGGCAAGTCACTTAAATTTTCTCAGCCCCAGTTTCCTCATTTATGAAACATGGATAATGACACATACCTCATAGGAGTATTGTGAGATGCAAATGAGATAATATACTTTAAAGTGCTTGCAAACCTTAAAGAGCTACATAAATGGGTCATTGTGATGATGGTGAGGAATTTTTTTAACCAACTGCTTTCTCTTACAGATCAAAGAGTTGGATATGTACATAAGAGATTTAATATAAAAAATATAATCAGTGGTAATTTTTATATAGAACAATTTTTTTCCTAACCCCATCACTCCCACTGGGTTAAAAAAAAAATTCTTTATGAAAACACAACAGTGATTCAAAAAGTACTTGATATTCTCTTCATCAGGACAATGGCAATGAGAAGAAATCAGGACATACATTCCCCGTTTTAATTTTTTTTTTTAAAGCCCAATTAAAGTTAACACCTACAACCTTTCTTCTCTTGTGTTTTCCAAATATTTTTAGACATTAAACACAAACTGCTGATTGCAAGCGAAGACGAAAGCTCTTGCTGCTACACTTTGCCAATGATAAAAGGTTTGTCCCTGGGGAGCTGTCCAACATTTGGTCACATGATACAATGTATGTTACATGAACCTTTGTCCCATTCTAAGGGCTTCTTTTAATCTGATTGTCCAAATAGAGCCTGACATCATCATCCTAGATCTCATGACCACATTGCACCAGCACAGATACCAAGGTCTGAAACAAGAGTATAAAACAAAATGCCGGAAGGGAAAAGAAAGGACTACTTCTGAACCATTCTAAAATCAGGGGAAATGGCTTATACTAGAAGCATTCATCCACATTTTGAACCACCTATTCACTCTACTTTCTGCCTAGCTGAATTCCAAACCACCAACATGGTCCAAAGGAGGGACAGAGAAAGCTTCTTATGTTTGGGCCAACTCTGGAAGCTGGGACAGCCTAGTGCCAGGATGCCTATGCAGAGAGCTGTCCTATTACTCCATCTACACCTAAAGAAAGTACATGAAGCATTATGTACTTCCTTTGTGTGCTGGCAATTAAGGTGGGACTTTTTTTACTGTTTTAGAATGCTAAATTAATTAAGTCTCTTTGATTGAGACTTACTAGGTGCTAAATCCCAGGCCCACACCCTTTTACTACTAGGTGCAAAACCCCAGGCCCAAACCCCTAATTACTAGGTGCTAAGCTTATGTGGGTGTGAAGCCCTCAGGGTCCTAAGGGGAGTTGCTAAGACCAGAGCCAACAGTATGTACCTAAGTTCTGATGATGTCCAAAGATCGTTCAAAAAGAGAGAACGGAATTATTTACTTGAGGCTCTCGCTCTTGGAGGAGTGTTGGCTTGGGACTCTAGGCAGCCGCTCTAAGAGCCTCCTGGCTTGTCAACCCAGATGTTGATGCTTTCTTGGTAACTATGAATTGTATTTCATCTGTTTATAATGTATGTTTGTAATTTGTTTGTCTTTGCTCTGAAGTTCAGGGTGCTGACTTTTTCCCCTGAACTAAGTGAGTTTATATGTATATGTTGGATTGAAATAAGATTGTTAACCCCCTAACATTACTTTCCTTAGTAAAGCAGATCAAAAGAATCTGTGCTGGCAGCGTTCTTGTGGTTGGGCTTGTATTGGTCTTTCACCCCCACAGCAGCTGCTAGCTGAATTGTTATAAAACTTTGTCATGGTAATACTTGGCAATATCACTTCTTCATTGTATTCTATGCAACCAAAGAGTATTTTTAAAGGAATGGATAGGATTCTGAACTCATTTTGGATACCTGTGAGGGCACAAATGTCTTCAGATGATGTTATAACAGCTTTGGTTTGATTAATATTAGAGATCTCTTCTGTTTTGCTTTGATTTTTTTTTTGAAAGGTTGTGTCTCCCTATGTTGCCCAGGCTGGAAGGGCAGTAGCCACTCATGGACCTGATCCCAATGCTAATTGGTATAAGAGCACTAACCTGCTGCATTTCCAGCTAGGTCAGTTCACCCTTGTTTAGGAAGCCTGATGGCCCAGGACTCACCATATTTGTGAATGCTCAATCAGCTTAGTCCACAGCAGCTCTGAACTTTTAATTTAAGCAATCCACTGATCACAGCCTGCCCAGGAGCAAGAATTACAGGCATGTGGTATTACGTTCATCCTTTTTTTCCCCTCTGCATTTGAAAAGAAAATTCCTAAATGGACTCTCCTACCAACACATATTGGAACTAATTGAAAGGAGTTCATTTACTATAGGAATTAAGTAAGATTCTTTTTAATCCATCTTTACAGAAAAAGCTACAACTGGCTTCTTATTAATTTCTCCAAAAAAAAAAAACCTTGCATTTTGCATTTAGTCTATTGCTTCATTGTTTTGCAAAGATGTCAACAAAGTACTATTTTATTCACTAACACCTCTTGAGCATCCCACCAATTGTGCCATAAAGTTCCTTTTGGTCAGTGTATCACACAGGTTGTTGCAGGCAAGGCAGCAGACACTTCCTGTGGCTAACATTTCAATGTAACTCAAGCATTTAGTAAAATACCTACTATGTAGCTTAATTCTTAGTTCTTCTTAGTTCTTACAGAAGAAAAAAAATGTTATTTAAATGGGCTTAAAATTTGAGATGTCTAGACCTGGAACTAAACAGCCTATCAGATGTCTAAATAATTCAAGTTTAAAGGTAATCATTATAATTGGACTAAAGCTATAAAATAACCTTAAAATAAGGATACCTAATATTCATCAAACAACTAGATGTCCCAAGTTCTTCTTCTTTCACTTACCTTTCAAGTCCTAATTAAGGTAATTGCTCTAATCTTGTATCTTGTAGAAACAGCAACTCTATTTCTCAAATCAAGAAGTATTTATTGAGCACCTACTATGTGCCAGGCATTATGTTAAGTACTAAGGAGACAAAGAAAGGCAAAACAATTTCTGCTCTCACTGAGCTCACAGTCTAATGGAAGAGACAACAGGCAAACAACTAGGTACAAACAAGCTATAGACAAGATAAAAAAAAGAATAATTAAAAGAGGTAGGGTGCTAGCAGCAAAGGAGTATGGGAAGTCTCACCCTCTAGTGAAAGTGCATTCCAGGTACATTCCAAGAGCGTTCTCCTCCCACCCCACCCCACCCCACCCCCCATGCAATTGTGGAGGGACAAAAGGTAGAAACTCAGAGGCCTTTTCTCTTGTCCTTTAGGAGGACTGAGTCTCAGATCTCAACAATCTGGTCTATAGGTGGGTGATGCCACATTTTAGCAACTCAATGGATCTTCTAATGCAAAGTAGTGACTAAAGTTGAATCAATGTGCTGGAACTGCCCCAGGGCCACAGCAGAGTCAATTTTTTCTCTATCCTGTATCAGGATTATCTAGAGTAAAGTAGATAAGAGATCAAAAACTTGTTATATGCTACTAGTACCTGAAGGAAGTTGAAGCCAAGGTTCTCCTAATACCACATTCATTCAGTATTTCCTGCCTCTTCCACCAAAAGCTCCCGTTTACTAAGAGCCACTCAGGGAAATGACAGGAAATGTTTGCCCCATTAGAGACCTGTGTCTTGGGGTCATCCCCTTTTCCCACAGGGACTAAATAAGGACTTTCTCTGGATGCTATCCAGATACTCCATATTATTACTAAGTCAGCCAGGGGACCTTCTTTCTTCCAATTAAATACACATCCACCAAAATTACATAGGAGAAGTTTCACTTTTCCCCATCCTATTAGAAAGCAAGATGCCTACCAATGATACCTAATGGTCTCTAAGCCCTTTCTAGAAAGGAGTTATCCAAAACCATCCCAGCTGATAGAAAGCTCAAGAAATTATAACAAACAATGAATACATCAAAACGAATGGATCCAAGAACCAAACTCTCCCAAACCAAGAATGGTAAAAATTCTAATTCACTATTTGGCATAGTTAATCCAGGTCTCCTGACTCAGCCCAATATTTTTCTGTAACATCATCATTGTCTAAGATGTGAAGTTGTTGTTGTGTCTTCCCCTCCCAGTTTGATTTTTTTTTTTTGAGTTTTTGATTAAAGGAGCCATCCCTTGATTAACTTCTTAAAAAGGCCTATTCACTGAACAAGTATTATCTCACTCAAAGTGAGAACCTGAAAAGACCTTAGCCTGGAAGGGCCAGGGTCTCCTAATGCATCCTGGGCCATCTCCAGTCATCCTGATGAATATCTGGCCACTGGACCAGTGGCTCTGGAGGAGAAAGTGAGGCTGGTGACTTTGCACATCCCTCACTCCCTCAAATCAAAGTCAACTGCAAGTCGTGTCATCATTTTCCTGATGTCATGGTCCTTTTCCAGAACGAAGGACAAACACAACCTGTGAGTAGCCTGTCCTCTCCTCTCCACCCCTCTCCTCTTCTCCCCTCCCCTCTCCTTGCCTAAGGGTGCTTTGCCTAAAGGAGATGTTAAGTAGTACTATCAGAGAACACATAACAGATTTGTTGCAAACCGAAGGAGTTAATTTTGACTCCAGTTGTGTCCCTTCTAACTGAAATCCACACATTCTCCCCTCTAGGGTTATACTCAAAGCAGTAATGAAAAGGTTTGAGATCCACAAGGAGAATGATCTGGCAAGAACCCTAAGCAAAAAAAAAAAAAAATAGAGCAAACATACTATATTGTCATTAGAGTTCCTTTACAGAATTTCCTGCATTTTATTAATTTTCAAAAGCTACAGATTTAATAAAACCACATAGATCCACTTATATAGATTTATAGGAAGCAACAGAGCATGCATATTCTGGCTAACTTTAGGTTGGGATAATTGAAGATAAAAAGTAGAAATCGATAACCTGTTTGGCACCTCAGTGAATTCTGAACTGAATCAGGTATCATCTGATTAAGACTTCTTGTTATGGAATTCATAACCCGATAGAATCATCAGTTTTCTGATTTGTGCCACTGGGCAGCAGATGCTAGTGAGAATGAATGCTACGAGGTTGTTTTGCTATTCAATAACATCTGTTTCATTATATATCCACTCTTCTCTCCTTGTTTTCTTCTCCTTTCACACTGTGAATGTTTTGGACATTAATTTATACATAGATGTGCATGTGCACAAAATTTAGATTAAAGTGACAGAGTCTTTTCTCATAAGTTACCTAACCTTATATAGCATAGATAAACAAAAATTTAAACTACACTTATTTATGTTTATTTTCCTTATTATTTTTTTTTGGCCAACTCTTAGCAGAGAAGAATGGGAAAGAATTAAAACTGGAGACTAAGAAGAATGAAGGCAGTTCTTATTTTTACACAGGATCTTCCCCATCTCTTATCTCCCTCCATTTGATTTTTTTACATTTCATTTTTATTTTATTTTTTCTCAATTACAGATAAATGAAATTTTTTTTAACATTTTTTTAAAATTTTAGGTTCCAAATGAGCTTCGTGCATTTGTATAAGCTGTTCCCAGTGCCTAGAGCACACTACTTTTACATGTATTTTGTACTTTCCTAAACGTATGCGATGTTTTCTCCAATAGAATATAAACCACTTGAGGGCAGGAACATACATATTTGTCTTTGTATCCCCAACACCCAGCACAGTAGGTAGTAAATGTTTGTTGATGAATTGATCTCCACCCTCAGAATTTTGGTCTCCCAAAATTCAACTCAGGTTACCATCTCCTCCATCAACAGCCTGTAACATCTATTAAGTTGGGACTTTTTTTTTAACTGTTTTAGAATGATAAATTAATTGTCTTTGATTGAGCCTTACTAGGTGCAAAGCCCCAGGGCCAAACCCCTATCTACTAGACGCTAAGCCTATGTGGACATGAAGCCCTCAGGATCCTAAGGGAAGTTGCTAAGACCAGAGCCAGTAGTAGGAGCCTGAGTTCTGGTTGCTCACATGACATTTGATGATGGCTAAAGAGTGTATAAAAAGAGAGAACAGAGCTATTTGCTGAGGCTCTCATTCCTGGAGGTGCAGGACTCTGGGCAGCTGCTCTAATAGCCTCCCGACTCACCCAGATATCGATGGTTTCTTGGTAACTATGAATTGTATTTTGTCTGTTTATAATGTATGTTTGTAATTTGTTTGTCTTTGCTCTGAAGTTCAGGGTGCTGGTTTCTTCCCCTGAACTAAGTGAGTTTATATGTATATGTTGGATTAAAGTAAGATTGTTAACCCCTTAATGTTACTTGCCTTAGTAAAGCAGATCAAAGAACCTGTGCTGGCAGCGTTCTTGTTGTTGGGCTTGTGTTGGTCTTAAACCCCCACAGTAGTTGCTAGCCAAAGTGTTGCTACATAGCCTTACTCAATTTCCCCCAGTTGGGAGAGTGCTGTCCCTTCTCAATCATCTTTTTTATTATACTTGTGTACATGGGGTATCCTTCTAACAATTAGTCAATAAATTCCTGTGCCAAGCACTGCGCTAAGCTTAGGGGTACAAAAAGAGGCAAATGACAGTCCCTGCCTTCAAGGAGTTCACAATTTAATGAGGAGATCACAATCTAAAGTATCTAATATAAGGAAGGAAGGAAATAAGTATTTATTCAGCACCTACTATGTGCCAAGTAGTACACTAAGCACTTTACATATATTATCACATTTGATCTTCACAACAATCCTAGGAAGTAGGTCCTGTTATCATCCCATTTTGTACAGTTGAGGACACTGAGGCAAACAAGTAACTTGTCCAGGATCACATAGCTAATAACTGTCCAAGGCCAGATTTGCACTCAGGTCTTCCTAACTCCAGATCCAGTGCTCTCTCTACCTTGTCACTTAGCTGCCTCTAGAATGTAAGTTCTTTGAAGGCAAAATTTGTTTGTTCCTTGTATTTATATCCCTAGTGCCTCTCATAGTGATGTGCACATAGTGGGTACTTAATAAATGTCTTTTGACTTGAATTGGTTGGAGAGGGGTCAGGCAGAAGAGAAAATGCCTATGGAACTCAAGCAGTTCATAAGCCATTAACATTAATTATCTCTCCATAAAGGATGCCTTTTTATGGGGAAATAACACTATTATTTCAGAAGGCAATTGCCAATTTATCTTGGTCAGGTTACAGGCAGCATATCCTGGAACTATTCACATGCAAACATTGGCTAGAAGCATTATCTTGTGATCTGGAGGTTCACATGACAGGTTGCAGGGCAAAACCCTGCAAAGACATTTACTTTTCCATAGAGAACTCTGGGAGTTTGCTTCTGATACAGTAGATCTGAATAATAAGTTTGTACTGATCTATATCTCTCTGGTCCTTCCTTCTGGAACCTATGACCTAATCAACTCCCTCATTTTGAAATCTCATTGCAACATTGGACAGTTAAATTTAAGATCTAGCATTTAAAAAATCTAATTGATATGTCATATACATTTTAAAAATGAATAGAAACCAATACTTCATAGAAATGGATCCTCCTATTTGGAATTAGGTGGTCTAAGGGCCAGTGCTTCTTAAACTTTTTCCACTCTCAACTAGTTTCTGCATGGAAGCATCTGTTGGTGTTGCATGACTTGAGGGCATTCACAGTACAAAGTGCACTTGCTTTGTGTTTAGAACCAAAGCTGCAGTGAAGTTGCACGATGCAATGCGGGCAAGTGCTGCCAAAAACACTTCAGATTCATTTCTTGATTTTCAAGTAATTTCTGATCACTGCGCATTCAGAAAGCTTTTACTGTTGCCAAATTTTTCTGCAACCCCATATGGGTTCTCAATCCACAGTTGAAGAAACACTAGTCTAGGGAATCGTTTAACTATTGGCGAAATAGGTCCAAAAATATTTCTTGGACTGAAATAGATGAAGAAGAGCTTAATATGGAAAGTATTTTGAAGTTCTAATGGAAGTCCTACTAACATGCAAAATTTTATTGTATATTTATGGGATTAATGCTTTAGGATCTGCTTTTGTTTCTAGGCATTACAGTTATATTTCCTTTCCTGGAGGGGGTCACTTACATTGCTTCTCTAGAAAATTAACATTAACTCTTTAGTACAGAAGTATAAAATATTCAAGCTCGTTCTATTGGAGGTAATTCACTCAGCTCCAGAATGGCTATTGTGGGACATGTTGTCTTGTCCAGTGAGAGCAAACTCAAATTAGTCCACTATATCAAGTCAGTCCCAGACCACCAGAAAGGACCATACTCTACATTTCATCCAGCTCTCCACTTTGGCCATCTTGCCATCCACCATGACATGCATGTATATCCCCCAACCCCTTCCAACTTTCTGGCTCTTGCTCTAGGCTCAGTAATCAGATCAACACCACCATAAATACCACTGGTAGTATCTATGTCAATTGGCTGCCCTACGGATGGACTCACAGGCTCCTAGATGGTGGCACCGAATTGCTTTTGTACTCATATCAACAGCACTTATCAGAGTGCCTGGAACATTGCAAGCACTTAATGGATGTTTTTTCATTCATTCATTTGGTGAAGTCTATATGTCGTTTGGTAAAAACCACTTCTTCAAAAAGCAAAGCATGTACAGGTAAAAATGTTGGGAGCTATAACAAACAACAGTTTTATGCAAATAATTACCTCTTCTCTGTGAATTTATGCAAATAACCCTACAAAATATTTTACTAAGTGTTAATGCGGTCTTTTCCTATAAAATGTTGGTAGAATTTTCCCTGACTGGTGTTGGCCATATATTCATTCAGTTGAACACATGGGAGCTCCCTAACCCTAGCAGTTAAAGGAAGGCTACCATAGTCCCAAAATCAACACATCATACCTCCATCTTTCTTTGTCCCAAGTTGATGGGTTTACCCCCATAATCCAACCTTGTTTTAAATATCTGGCCTAGTTAATCCCATATGTGTCCCAATCTATATGTGTTTCCTGACCAACAAAAATATTATAATGACTTACATTTTTAAGACTTTCTAGCTACAAAGTTGCTTCAGTCACTTTGGTCAACAAACATTTATTAAGCAGTTACTATGTGCCAGGTACTATGATAAGCATTAGGGATACAACGAAAGGCAAAAAACATGGTCTCTGACCTCAGAGAGCTTAAAGTCTAGTGGGGGAGATAATATGCCAACAACTATGTACAAGCAAGCTATATACAGGATAAATTGGAGATCAGAAACTAAGGGAAGGCACGTCATAAAAAATAAAGGCAAACAAACAAAACCATATTTCATAGAGGTGGTATGGCAATCTAAATAGAGTCAGGAAGACCAGCATTCAAATTTCACCTCTAATATTCATTATGTGGACATGGGCAAAGCCACCTAACTTTTGTGAGCCTCAGTTTCCTCAATGCTGTTGCAATACAATTAAATGATATGACATATGTAATGCTTTGCAAATCTTAACATGCATATGCAAATATTATCACTACTGTAGGTAGTATAGGTGTATATGGGGTATTTGAGGAGCATTAGCTTTGGTGTAAGGACTTGCCACGCCCTTTTCAGGGCTGCTCATCTATCTTTAGTGTCTACTTGGCACTCAACTCTCGCCTGTACCTCCAAGAAGATATAGCATGTGCAGTGGCCACACCCCAGTAAAACTGTCTCAGCAGATGATGAAACCAGGTTAAAGGTAACTGATGGGCCTCAAACCCATCGATGAATTGGGGGTGGGGGGATGGTCTACCCAAATGTGTGTAGACTAACCCTGGTGGAAAGGGTAAATGAGAATGAATGGCCATGAAGGCAGCTGATGCAGGCACTGTGGAGCACTTAGAGCTTGGTCAGACATCAAAGACGTCAAAGTCATCCACTACAATCCAAACCATTGCCAGTCCTCTTTACTTCTGTCTTGCCACTAGACTTCAATAACTCTGGAAGAAAGAGTGAGGCTGATGACTTCATGGAACAATGCCTCACTTAAATCCAAATCATGTGCAAGTCAAGACGTCACCCGTTATGTCACTGGTCCTCTTTGAAAACAAAGGACAAACAACAGGTAGTGTTGGTATTATTTTCTCCATTTTATAGATAAGGAAATTCATTTAGAGGTGGCAGAACTGAGGCTGGAATCTAAGACTTCTGTCTCTATGATCAAAGCCTTTTCATCTACAACAAGCTGTCTCTCAAATATTTCAAACTTTGATGGATCTGGGGTCTCTCCATTGAGCAGACTCCCTCTAAAGGTATAGATTAAAGCTCATTATTTTTCTTCCTGTGTGACTGTTTCCATGTCTTCCCATCAATACCCCAGAAGAGTCCTTCTTCAAGATCTCAGGATCTTGCACACATACTAGTGAAGCGAGCTCATGGGGTATCCGCTGATTACCCTACCTTCTTTCTTTGGGACTGATCACCTGTTTTCACTCTGTCTTTCTAATTCTATCTACTCTTTATACCACTTCTGCAAAATTCTTCCTTGCTGATATGTTGCAGTCTACTAAGTCCCACCATGTACCTCTCATTCCCCAGGCCTTGTAGATGATCAATAACTTTCACTCTTCGGACTGTGTTTATGTCATGCCTTCCAGTTATATAGCATCACTGGAATGATACTGTTGTTTAAAAAAGAAGCATCAAATGCTGACCACAACCAGATTTAAGTGTAATTGAGAAATATTTAACAAAAATGCAATAAAACATAGATAACATTTTATTTCAAGACTATGTCAATGTGCAGCCCAGAGGGGGTCCTTATGTAAGGTTTAGTGGCTTGATTTCTTCTTGAGTTTGACACCACTGGTTTAAAAGATAAAGTTTTGTTTCAGGGAGAAGCTTAGAGTCATTAAAAGCATGGCCTATGTTCCTGAAGGCAGTCCAGCCCTCTTTATTCCCTCTATTAAATTTGAGATTGAATTCACTGTCAAAATGAAGTGTTGGATTGATTGGCCACCAATGGTGGACTGTCCACCCCCCTGCATCTTGGAGTCTAGACAAACTAATCATTTGTGGTCCACTTGGTGCTTCCTGCCTAGTGTTAGACTCAACTCTTTTGAATGATTCTGAATTTCATTTTAAGAGGCTTGGTAATGTTCCAGAGTTGGATGCCATCAGTATGATATCGTCTGCAAAAAGGAGGACCCCAAGGCTCTCACCATCTATAGGAGAACTTTCTCTGATTTAGACTGCACACTTGGTGTAATCCATAGTACTAGATGACACTTTTGGGGATCATATAGCTCCATATTTTAGGCCTCACTTGATACTACTAATAACCAGAGTGTCAAACAGAATTTTCTCTGTGGTTACGCCATTCAAGGAATCCTCTGTGATTTTAATACTCATGTGATTTGCCTTTTTGGAGGAGAACCTTTTAAGGTGGCATTTTGCTCTACCTAATATCAAATTTAAAAAAAATTATCCTTATTTCAATGCCTTCTTAATAACCAAAAAACAATAAATGAGCACAGTAGGATCTTGTATTCTCTTTGCTTTTCAGTCACTTTTGTGACTATGAAGACTTGTTTTCCTTAATGCCATTTCTACTATCTCCTACATCACATTAGAGACCATGCTATTAAAGTCTAAATGTGGTGGCTCCTGTGTCATTGGTAGAGAAAAAAGTTTGTTAAAGAAACCTCTACAGATCTTTTCTATGTTTTATCCATTTGTTGTCCCCTCCATCCAGTTTCATCCTTAAAAGCCTTCAGCATGATTTTGTTCTTTTAGTCACTTACTAAGCTTTCTGTAAACTTGATTTTACCTATACTGCTTCTTCTTACTTTATATGGAATACTGTAATAATAGTCTGTCATCATCTTCCATCACATTGTATAATAATATTCTAAATTTTCTATTCTACAATTATAAATAAATTCTAAATCTATTCTAGTTGTACAATGGTATCTAATTCTGTATTCTAAATTCTATTCTAATTGTATAGTAATATTCTAAATTCTATATTCTAAAATTTTAGATAATTCTAAATCTATTCTAATTGTACAATATTCTAAATTCTTTATTCTTAAATTCTAAATATACTCTAATTGTACAACGACATTCTAAATTCTCTATTCTAAAATTGTAAATAAATTCAAAATCTATTCTAATTGTACAATAATATTCTAAATTCTACATTCCAAAATTTTAAATAATTCAAAATCTATTCTAAGTGTACGATAATATTCTAAACTTGTGTCATCTTGAATGCTATAGCTCCCTGCTTGGCAAGGAGATTGAATGTTTGTTGGTTGAAGCAGTTTAGAAACTTATTTGTCTCCCCTGTTGTGGCGATTGGCTTGCATTACTTAAATTTTCTTGGAGTTAATAACAGTCTGTGTCAATGTATTTTTTTTCCCCAGTGCCATCGGCTTGTTTAAATAAGTCTGGTCGGAGCTGCCTTGGTTATACAACATATCTTCCTCTCTTTTTTATTCTTTCTTCTAATTTGGTATTGATTTTTATCTTTATTCTACAAGTTGATCGTCTGACTGCATAAAGACATCTCATTTAGAAATGACTCCCACATCAGTCACCAGTGATTTCCTGTCTAAAAGGATATAAGTGACTTCCTTGCTGGTGTTATTTGGCCCTCTGTCAGGCCAAACACTTCCCAATGTACTTTCAGAGGAAAGCATTTGTGACTCAGAGACAGAAGATTTCTGTATAATACCTCTCAATAGTGTTAACGAATTCTTTAGCCTCACATTCTGGTGTCATCAGTCTGTCTGTCTCTTTCTCTCTGACTGTCTCTCTCTGTCTCTCCTTTTCCCCACTGCCTAATCTCATCAATATAAGAAACTCTCAGTGTAGAACACTCCCTACACCAGAATAGATTGGCAATTGCCAATGTAAGAGCTTCTTGGGGGCACGAGGAGGTTAAGTAATTTGTCCCAAATCATAGGCTGTCTTTGAGGAAGAAATTGAATTCAGGTCTTCCTGACCCAAAGCCCTACAGTATATCCACTACACCACAATGTCTTTCTGGCCCTTAGACTAAAAAGAGAGGAGAATTGAATAAAGCACTTTCCCTTTAAGCATGGTACCTTCCACCTCTTCAAAGTTCTCCAAGAGAATACAGATGCCATTCATCCCTAGTCATCAATTAGCAAAGCCAATAAGCATTTATTGAGCACCTACTATGTGCCCGGTGATGTGTTAGGCACCAAGGATACAAACAAAAACAAAATCATCTTGGCTTTTAAGAGCTTACATTTTATCAGAGGAAATAAAATATATATACATAAATATGCAAGTAAATACAAACATGCATATATAGAAAGATATACACACATACATACATCAATATCTATAGATGCATATATGTATAAATATTTGTATCTATCTATTTATCTAGTTCCCTCTGTCCCTCTCTCTGTTTCTCTCTCTGTCTCTCTGTCTGTGTGTCTGTCTCTCTCTGCACTGTGCCTGTAGCTGCCTGGTAGTAAATGAAGTGGTTAGGCAAGTGCATTAATTCTTTCCAGACACCTGAGAACCTTTAGGACACAACGATTGAAATTCACTATCTGCTACTAAGGACTTCCCTTTTCATGAAGGAGAGATTTAGACACTAGGGAGAAAATGGTGCCTTGTTAGTTATCATTAACTATTAGGTTTTCCTGGCTTTTTTTAAAGTAAGTCTGGATGTGTCTCAGGAGATGATCAGCAGATGAGAGCATATTCAAAAAGGTGCAGAATTTCAGAAGAAAATGAAAATAAGGAAAATTTACAACCTAAAATATATTTTTACCTTGCTGTTGATTACTTAATGCTCTTGAATGTACACAGGTGAAAGAAGTCCATTTATTTAAAATGGTTATGCTATAAACACAATTCGAACTCAAAATGAGGACAAAATTTAATTACATGTAAACTAAATGGACCTTGGAATATACAGCATCTTGGAGAAGCAAAAGAACAAGGGGTTACTCCATGAAGGCATGTATGTATGCACATTATGTCTGAAAGGCCACAGATTGTAGGATCAAGCATCTATCCTGAAATTTCAGTCCTTTGACGGTTAAAACGGTAAGAGAAAAACAACATTGTTTTGCAGTTAGAAACCTGTTTCTAATCAGCTGAGCTACTCCTATGGGGTCAAATAAAAATGATTAGCTTATTAAAAGCATAGCTTTGCTATTTAATAAGCAAAAATGATTGAAAATTCTGTTCCAGATCCTGATAATTTTAGTGTTTCTAGTTAAGCCTGCAAAATTGCATTCATTATTAGTGTCTAGATTCATTAACAATTCAATTTATAGATATTAATGCTTATAATGCATGCTTCGCTTGCCAAAACTTGAAGAGAAATTGTTTCAATTAGCTTTCATGGATCATGAATCCTACCGGCTGGGTATTTTTAGACAAAAGATACAAACACATCCCCAAGCAATGCTAATGCACAGCTGGGACTCGTATGTAAGGTCACTTGAGCTAACAGTTTAAAAGGAAAAACAGTAAATGAGTTTTACCCAGATGAGCCAGACAGGAACAGAATCTTCAGCTACCAACCAAATATTTGAGAGGCACACTAGCACCTTAAGAAAAATGGCAATGGAATTATTTGTTTTTGATATTTATAGGAGGTAAAGTCATTGTAATGGAAACTGGTGATAAGATCAGAAAACATTATTCAGCATATTACAGTGTGGGCACATTTGGGTTGTGTTCGTTCACTTACATTTTCCCTTCTTTTAGGAGTTCAGGAGGATTTCATAATAGTCCCATGTTTGACCAGAACATAAATTTTATTGTTTGCACCAGGGCTACTCCCTAATGAAAGGTGGCAAGAGGAGTCAAAGATGGATTTTATGTCCCAAATAATCCAGCTGAGGTATCTGGATAATCCAGATTTACTGGATAATTACCAACACTCCATTTGGGGCTCTATAAACCTGACCAGCTGCCTAATTTCCGCGTTGAATGGTGACTCTTAGGGTAAAAGCAGTGGTCTTCCATTGGTCGCCCCTACCTCTCTCCATCAGTTTCTCATGCAAATCTTCCTGTCCCTGAACTTCTTAGCAGCTCTTCCTGGTTAAACTTATATATGAAACTCCAGCCTCAAAGTCACTAATAAGTTTTAACTTGGCATTATAGAAAACAATCCTTAGCGTGAGATCAATTTATATTAAGTATAAAACACCCCAAAGTTCTCACAAAATCACAGACTCTATGAATTAAAAGGAACCAAAGAGATTATGTACTCATTCCACATTCATCATTCCACACTTGGGAATACCCTCTGTAGTGTCTCGATAATAAGGAGCCTTTACTTGAGGACTGCTCCCTTGAAGCAAGTAATTCCACTTTTGGTTGAAGTTAGGAAGTTTTCCCATCCATCCAACCTCCTGCAACTTCTATCTTGGTTTTGCCTTCTGGGGAACAAACAGACCAAATTGAATTCATCTTTTACATGGTGGCTTTTTAGACACTTGAAAATAACTATCATATCTCTGCTAAGGCTCTTCTTCCCCAGCACAACCATTCCCCATTCCTCCGATGTGTTCCTCATGGCCTTGCATCATCCTGATTAGACTCCCCTGGGAGTTCCTAGCCTAGAAATGCCCTGAGATGCCTAATTGTGACATGGTGGTGACCCAGGTTGGCTAAATTCAGAGAAGCTAATGACCAGAAAGCTGTCCTTCCATCCAGAGACAGATTTCTCTTAGCAAACACTGTCTATGAAGATGTGGAGGGGTCAGTGTCTTGCTAGAAGGAGGACCCACACCAAGAAAATCACAGATCCCTGAGGAAGGTATCCCAGAAAGCACATAGCACAAAGCAGAATATTTCTTTATGACTTCATGTTTTGAATATTGATCTTTGAGACATGATTAGTGAGAAAGATCAAACCATACAGTACAGTGTTTTGTCTGCATGATTTTAGTCCCCTCAAGGATCAAGTGGAAGGATCTTGTAGTACTCAGAAGCCAGCAGCATGAAATCAAGATAAGGCTAGACAAAACCAGGAGACAAGGCGAAACACTTTGCTCATTGGACATGTAACATTGTGAAAATACAGCAGGGTCATAAAAACTATGGAAGTGTGAAACACACCCCGACTAGAAGTTTTAAATTGGGAGACTGGGTGACGACTTCAAACCTTTTCTTTCAAAATTAAATAGAACTGATTGGCACACAAACTATTCTTGTAAAAGAAAAAGGCAGCCTGGTGTAATAGTGGAAAGGGTCCCGGATTAGGGGTCAGGAAGCCAAGGATTTAAAACCAACTCTCCAGTATAACACTGAATTTCTCTGGAATTCGGTCTCCTCATGTGTAAAATGAGACATTCTCCTAGATGACGTAAGGTCCCTTCCAAATCTGAAATCTTGTTGTGTTATTGTTCCAAGAAAAGCTTTATTATTATTATGCTACTTTTTAACTCAACCTTAAGGCAAATTCCCAGTCACAGTTAGGAGCTTGTTGTAAACCAAGGAAAAGGATGAAGAAAAAAAAGTAAAACAACTAAAAACCTGAAAAATTAGCCCCTAAATCAAAAAGAAATAAGAAGAATTGCTCAAATAAAATCTGGAAGTTTATACAGTCATGGTGAGTGATAAGAATGAATTGAAGAATAATAGAGGAAAAGAAGATAAAGCTTAGGGAAAGGGGGACAATTCCATTTTTGCTCTATGTATTCTGAGAAATGTCTGTGAGATAGGTACGGAAAAAGCACTGGACAAAGAAAGAGGGAGATGTGGGAGGGGATGGCTAAACACACAGGAATGGATGATGTAACCTAGTCATTTATTCAGTCAGTATTATTGCAGAAACACATATAATGTACATTTCCCACACTGCCGAGTTCATGAATAGTAAATTACTGCCTGAAAAACTACAATTTATTTTTTAAAAGCCAAATAAGTCATTTAATAAATGAATCACCCCCCCAAAAAAAATAGATCAGAAAAGGAATGACAAGGGCTGTGGTCACCGATGAAATCATTAACACTACCACATTACTATTCAGGACCATAATTCATTCTTTAGTATTAGAGAGCCCATAGGGGCCAGGTTCGCTTTGCCACACTGAAAACAGAGAGCAGCAGGGATCCCGGTTACGAGAAGCTCGCTTCCCTAGTCTTTCATGAGCCTTCTCCAGCTTCTAAGGGCCGTGATTATTCTTTTGTCTCTCTGTGGCCAACCTATCACTTAAGGTACTTCTTGTCCCCCTGTTCCTCCCCTACTTCTATAATGGGTACAAAGGTCAAAGACCCCCTCAGGAATGAGAACATTTTCAGCAAGGGGTGTGGGAAGGTAGTCACAGGACTCCCACGAATGTTAACCAGAGTTATAGGCTAAATTTTGTCACTGACAATTTAACCTGCTTTTTTGGAGGGGGAGGGGAGTGCAGAAAATACCATATCCTACTGATTCTCTATGTTACCAGTATCACTCAAAGTACAGGACGAGATGATCATCTCTAGGGAAGACTTGAATTCGAATCCTGCCTTAGATACTCTGTGACTCTGGGCAGGTAAAATGGTGATTATAACAACGCTGACCTCATGTGGTGGTCATAAAGATCAAATGGGAACATGGATGTAAAACATTCTGCAAACTTTGAAGGCATTCTAGAAATGCTCACTATTATTAACATAGAGCAGTGATGATAGCAAGGTGCATGACAGATAATCTAGGTTGGCATATTGAACAATGATTTGGGAAGAGAATAAGCCTTAGAGATCAATCCTTACACCAAAGGGCCAGCTTTCTGTGAGAAGGAATGTGGGGGGTGGGAGGGAAGGACCTCTTATTACCCATCACCATGGGATGTGCACCAATTCACTTCCGCAGTAACTGCTTCCCAAAGGTCAAAAGAGAAACTAGCTTTATTCAGCATTACGCAGAGGCCACAAGGTAAACGCTTGCATTCTTCTTCATTCTCATCATCGCTAGTGGGCAAGGGCTGCTTAATATGCAGAAAAGCTGACCAACAAACCTCACGGGGACCAGGCCAGTAAATCTAATATTATACTAAATGGAACTAAATGGAACCCGGATAATTACAGGTGACTAACGCCTCCTCTTCTTCCCTCCTTTCCTCAGGTATTCTAGCTCCCTCCCATCTTCCCCACCTCATTTCTCATCTTAAACTTCTTTTCCCTCTCTATTCTCCTTCCTTTCCCTGTCAGTGGTACCTTGTGACAGGCACTGGCATTTCTTACTTCCACTGATAGAACGTAGGGTTACTGACACCATTGGATTATGAGCATGTCAAGAACAGGGACTGTCTTAAACTTTTCTTTGTATCCTCAGCATTTAGCATACTGCCTAGCACGCCATAGGTACTTAATAAATGTTTACAGGCTACGAAAGAACTACTCCTTTTAGGAGAGAAGAATATTATTCTATTTGAAAGTCAGTATTAATTCCTAAGTGTTCTATTGCCCCAGGTCTGAAAATTAATGAATTACCTCCTGGAATATTGTTAATAAAAGTGAATATCTCGATGAAAACCTCAAAATAAATCTCCAAGGTTCAGTTTCCCACATTATGGTGGCAGAAATGTGAACTATGTGCTATGTGTTGACTTGTCCATTAAAAGGTCTTCAATAAAAAATATATATTCTGGCTATTGGCATCCATATTCCATATATATATATACACATACATGCATATATGTATATATCTTGATAGATGGGTTTTTTAATTCCTTCAGAGAGAAATTAGCATTATTGCCATTAGAGGTAAACCTCACTTTTTCAGGAAGACATATTTATGAAAAGTTCAATATAAAACAAGTGTAAATCAAATCACTTTTCCAGTGACTTTTATTATAAAATTAGAGCTATCTTCCCTCAGGGGGAAAAATGTTGCTAACAAATAACAAAAAAATCACTCTGAAGAACTCAGCCAACTTTTACAATTAAAGAAAAAGTGATAAAGCACTATTGACACTCAAAATAAGCCACAAAGGACCGATATTCTAATGGTTTTGAGTAATTACCAAAATTACAATTTCTCGAGAGTGAGGAATTCGGCCTTTGTGCTATCTGATTCTTTTGATCAGTCCCTCACTGCAAGTATTTGGTAGAACTTGATTATCTGATCTCGACCCAGCTTCCTGACTTATTCGGACCATCTCTGGGGCTAAAGGGAAGGAGAAACTAACAAACAAACTGAAATATGCAGAGAACAAACTAAATAGGACAAAGTTCTGGAAAGGTCAATGAAAATCGTAGACTCATAGAATGATGAGTTGGATGAGACCAGGAAAATTGTCTAGTCCAGCCCAGTCGTTTTGCACATAAAGAAACAAAGCCCCCCAGGGAGGCTATGCCACCTAATCAAGGTCACTCAGGTATCAACCAGAAGAACTAGGATTCAAATCCAAGTCCTGAAACTAAATCCAGGGTTCTGGGCACCATCTTGCCTCATACTAAGGTCTGGGGAGAGCCAAAGATCACAGTACAGGAAATACAGGAGAGTCAGAACAATAATACCTGCAGGGTACCTGAGACAGAAAGAGACCTGCAATAAAGTCATGAGAGAGCCTTGGGGGCCTTGTTAAAAATCCAAGATGGTACTGCAGCTCTACTGGAGGAACAGAGGAGTCACAAGGTGTCATTCAAGATCTCCAGTGAAACTAGACTGAGATTTTAGGATGTCTGTCTGTTAGAAGCAGGAGTAACTAGATAGGGGAAGAGCCTAGATGGTGAAAGAGTAAGTTTTGATAGAAACAGGGAGGAGAGCCATGACTATGATGAATTAGAACCAGAAAGGATCACAAGACAATTTTTATACATCAAAAATCGCTCCCTGTCCTATGCCATCTGGTTACCTAAGAATTTATTTTAAAAACCTTGTGTTTAGCAGTTGACTTAGGAAAGGTTTATTTTTATATTTTATATATTTTATTTTATATTATATCATATATTTTATATTGTATTTATTGTATATTTTATATTATATGTCAATTTCTGATATATATGTGTATATATATATATATATATATATACATAGCCTTTTAGGACTACTAGCTACTGTCAGGGCATTTATTTAGCTTTTTCAGTAGGTTCTCCATAGAAAAGGCCAACTCGTTTTATCAGGTTATTAAAAGGATCACTTTCATAATTCATTATTTCTATAAGGATGGATTCCACCTAGTGAGATTCTTTTAATTAAGGTAGAACTCTACTTCTAATCCAATGCCTCATTATAACATGGCAAGAACCTAGGGTTTTGAGGCTAATAAGCCAGTGGCGCTCAAGCTCTAGCAGGTTCTAATACAGGAAAAAAGCTTAGGGTGCACATTTGGTGATGGACTATATACCTGTTTTCTAAGGACCAACCTAGCTGAGTTTAAAGGGGTTCATTAGCAAGTTGGTCACCTGGTGATAACTTTTCAACAACAGCAACTGATGAAGGCCATCTACTACATCAAAGAAAAGCTGCAATCACTGGTGAAGTAATACCAACACCAGTGAATTTCAGATCTTTAAAATGCTGAAGTGTACCATGATTATATTTGCATTTGTTTCGATTTAAATTAGATTTGCATTTTTTGAAAATAAATATTCAATATTGTGTATACTGCCAAACATGGTTGATGAGCTGATTATGCTGAACTGTTTTTTTTTCTTTCTTTTTAATCTTTGGATGGATTTGGGTAGACTTGGATGACTCCAGAAGAGAGAGTGAGGCTGACAACCTTGTGCAACTCTGCCTCACATAAATCCAATTCCCGCACAAGTCAAGATATAGCCCGCATCGTGATGTCATCAGATCTCTGAAAACAAAGGATGAACAACAACAATCTTTGTCATAAAGGATAGCTTGCTATGTAGGGAAGGAGGAGAGGATGTATTCAGAAATGAATATGAGGCAGAAACAAGTGACATTGACAAAAATGCCACAAGAAAAAAAAATAAATTGAATATGCAAAGAGAAGTTCATTAAGATTTAAAGTCATAGAAGAAAATGGGAAAAGGGGCTTGCTCTCCCATTCTATTCCGAGCAGATCTCAAATGTAGCCAAATTAGTGTCTTCCTAACTTGGCATAGGGTCATTATTTGTTTTTAGCAGTGTTAGCTTTGACATCTGTGATTCTGAAGGGATCACCAAGGAGTAGATAAGAATGACCATGAAGCCAGGATCATTTCAGAACACACTCCAAATCCATCAGGCTGCCAACACAAGAAGCAACAGCAACATGATTGGCAAAGCAAAAGGACATACCCAGGGGACACTTTCTGAAAGTAGTTATAGACAATCACTCCAAATAGGAAGCCTCATGTTGTAAAGTAGTAAGCAGAATAGACTTTTTAAAAGCTTAAAATATTCAAAAGTCTTATAGTTCCAAATTTATTACTTTTACAAACCTAACTTTGTGGGAACTAAAGAAAAAAAGGAAAGCAAAAATATCTAGTTGAGGTGCCCTTTTGTTTCAAAAGATTTAGAAAGCTAAATCAAAACCACTTCAGAAAAAGTATTTTAACTATTACGAAAACCTGAAAATTGTTTCCTCGTTTGTAGGAGACAAGCCAATGAAATATGGTACTAGGATAATCTAAGCCATACTCTTTGGGTATAATACCATCTTGGATCTTAGAAATGACCCTAACATCATTAAATGGTGATACACAATGAAGAGTGAAGACCAGAAATATATGGTCAACCAGCATGCAAACAATGACCTGCAAAAGCTTCCTGCATAAGCACATGACAAATGAAGAGTTCTGCAGGAGGTCGGGGTGGCATATGCACTGAAAGCCGTTTATCACACAAAGAGCCACTGGATAGGTCAGATAGCAAGGGTGATGGACAATAGATGAACAGCCCTAAAGACAAAATCCCACAGGACCATAAATGGCTGAATGCCAAAATGGCTTAAAAGTCTATGGGGTAAGCCCCATGATTCTGTTGTTTGTCCTGAAATGGAAATGGATAGTACAAAATCATGAATGCCGGCCTTTGGTGGCGCTTCACTCTGTATGATGAGGGATAAAAGATAAAAATGAATAGGTATGAAAAAACTTAGAAAATTAGAATTGTTAGTTAACAAATAAATGTTTCTTCTATCAGCTTAGTTTATATACTGTGAAAATGTCCAAGTTACTAGTCCATCAGGGCTCTTGTGACATTTTCTAAACAGCTGCTAGAAATGCAATAAAGAAATTTGTCAATATTGTTGTTAAAAAAATGGTACTGGGGCTATCCTTACAACCAGGAAATTCCAACATTAAATATCTCGGGAAATTTCCTAATTGATTACGTTAAGCCTACACATCTGAAAATAAGTATAAGAGACAAAGTATGAAAGAAAATTAAAACAAGCAAATATGGCAGCTTGGTGATGCAGTGGATAGGTTAGAAGATTTGGAGTCAGGAAGTCCTGAGTTCAAATCTTGCCTCGGATACTTATTGACTGTGTGACCCTGGGGCAGCCAGTCAACCTCAGTTTCCTCATCTATAAAGTCAGGATAACAATAGTCTCCTACTCACAGGGTTACTGTGAGGATCACATTGAACAACATTCATAAAGCACTTTGCAAACTTGAAAGCACCACATAATTGCTAGCAGTTAGTATGACTATCCACACATTGGGAAAAAAATACTAGGAGAAGAGAGGAAATCACTTTAGCTGACCCATCTGTATGACTGCACGACTGTGTTTCAGAAAAAGCGTTTGGTCGGTGTGAATTATGATTTTAACATTGCTTTATGATGTGTTAATTTTATGGAACAAGTACAAATAGTAAATAGATGTGATTCAATGAGGGAATGTGGGGACCAGAAAAGTGAGGAGGAAAATAAAACCTTTTTGCCAATGAGTAACTTAGCTCCAGCCTTACTTCTTCTGAGAATCAAGAACCAGAGGTTCTTTAGATGAAGGTGCTTTGGACTATGGAGGAGACTTGGGTGTTTTATCCAGGGGGTTCTTAAACAAAGGTGCAAGATGATTGGGGGTGGGGGAGGAGAACTGGACAACAACTGGAAAGAATATTAAATAAATTGGTATTATAAGGCACCCAAAACAGTGACTTTATTAAAGGAAATCAGAGGAACTAAATATGTGTATCTTGGCCAAATAACCAAATGGGGATAGTAGCTACTGTAGTAGTAGGAGGAGGACATAGACACTGGGAGAGGAAAGACAATAATAAACATAGCTATGTCACTCAGTCAGCCATTTATTGCACCCACTATGTGCCAGGCACTGTGCTCAGTGCTGAGGATGGAAAAAGATGCAAAAGACAGTCACTGCCCTCAAAGAGCTCACAGGCTAAACAAACAACTACATGCAGGATAAATAGGAAATAATTAACAGAGAGAATGCCCTAGAATTAAGAGGAATGAGGAAAGGCATCCATTAGAAGGTGGAATTTTAGTTGGGATTTAAAGCAAGCCAGAAAAGTCAGATGAGGAGGGAGAGTGTTCTGGGAATTGTGGGATAGACAGAGAAAATGCCTGGATCTGAGAGATGAGTGTCCTGTTGGTGTAACTGCCAAAAGGCAAGTCACTGGATTTAAGAGCATAAGATGACTAGAAAGGTAGGGGGAGGGGGCTAAGTTATGAAAGACTTTGAACACCAAGCAAAGGATTTTGTTATTTGATCCTGGAGGTGCTAGAGAGCCATTGGAATTTACCGAATATGATGGTGACAGAGTCAGATCTGTACTTTAAGAAAATCATTTTGGGGGCTGAATGGAAAATGGAATGGAGTGGAGAGAGACTTGAGGCAGACAGACCCCTGCCCCCATCACCCAAGTGGGCTATTGCAATAGTCCAGATGTGGTGGCAAGTGTCAGAGAAGAGAAAGGGGTGCATTTGAGAAATGCTGCAAAGGTGAAATCTACAGGCTTTGGCAAAATGCGGGGGTGGAAGACGAAATGATTGTGGAAACAAAAGTCCAGTCTTCTCAATGTGTCAGTTTATTAAGCAAAGCATGCCACTTGCCCAATAAATTGGGACCGGCCCTTTCCTCAGCTTAGGGGTGGACCTCAAATACAGACTTTTATATATTAAAAACAATTAATCAAATAAAGGCAATTAATTAAAAGGAAACAATACAACATTAGATAATTTGATTTCTAATTGGATGAAAGATAAAAGACTTTCCAAATTGGGAAGGGAAGGGCAAAGAGGTACAATTCCTTGAATTCAGAAAAAGATATTATACTCCTCCCAAGTGTCTATAAACAATTACAGGAACATAGAAACAATAACTGATTGATAAGGATGAGGTCGGTTTTAAGATAAGATACATGGGTTGCTTGAGATATACAACAGTGAGAAAACTCCTTGCATCAATCTTTGGATCTGACTGCTAGAATCACATAGAAACTCAGAGAAGTGGACAAGTCGAGGTCAACAAAAGTCAAAGAACAGTAAACAAGGCTAGAATAGTGTAAAGGTAACAGCACATTATTATCAAGTAGTTAGTTCAGTGACCAGTCAGTGTCTGGGCAGCCTAACAAGCCACTACAAGCACAAAATAGGGCCAAATATCTCCTAAGTAGACAAGAGCACAGGAGATGAGGCTAAGGCAGCATAGCACCCAGGCAGTATAGGATGGACCATCCAGGCAGGTAAACACTGTCCAGGTAGCCCCAATGGTAGCAGACCAAGACCAGCCCCACACAACTCAGTGCCTGACAGCCTTGCCCAAGGCACAAGAGGAAGAAGAGTCAGCCTAGCCCTGAAGCATCTCAGGGTTCAGGCTCTGGAAGAGCAGTACTTGGGCCACATTACACTTAGGCAATCTGATCTGAAGCCATAGCAAAAGAGAGGGTCAGAAAGACTTGGAAGTAAGCACCACACATCTCACAAATGGCCGGTTGCTAGCACCATCAACCAAATCTGGGTGAGTCTTGTCTAGCTCACATGAAGGGACACCCAGAGCTGGATTCAGAACTGTGCAAGAACAAAACAGACAAGGGACCAAGGACAAAACCCGAGTCAAACAACCAGAAGACTGAACCCACAGCCCAGTAACGCTTGCTATCATTTCCAGACACTATCCCAAGAGTACAGACGGGAGCAATATTTGACCAAACCCAAAGCCCCAGACCAGAGACTGAGGCTGCAGATATGAATAACAGAAGAAAATGCCAAACACAGTGAAGAAATACTTGGACAGAAAACAGCCCAGGAAGTAAATCTAGAAGAAGAAAGTTAACTCCACAAAAAATCATTTGCCTCTAAATGACTTTATTAACAAGAGAGAACAGATTAAGCAATTGGGCTTGTGATTAAAAAAAAATACAACTAGAAAAGCAACCCATCAACAAAACTCAGTGAAACACCTAAGCAGAAATCCTGAAAACAAAGACATTAACAAAATCGAAGTTTAATTAATGTGTTGTTCAGTTGTTTTCAGTTGTGTTCACCTCTCTGTGGTCCCATTTGGGGTTTTCTTGGTGAAGATACTGTAGTGGTTTGCCATTCCCTTCTCCAGCTCATTTTACAGATGAGAAAACTGAGGCAAATAGGGTTAAATGACTGCCCAAGGTCACACAGCTGGTGTCTGAGGCCAGATTTGAACTCAGGAAGATGAATCTTCCTGACTCCAGGCCTGACACTATCTACTGTTATCACCTAGCTGCCAAATAAATAAAATTAGCTGGACTTCTTTTTTTGAGAGAGGAGGGCACAACAAACAAAATAGGTTAATAGCTAGTCAGATATTTTAAAAGGGAAAATAATTGTATTAAAAACGAAAAAGAAGCATTCACAGTATGACGATGAAATAAAGGAAACTATCAGAAGCTATTTTACCCAATTGAATGCCAAATGATGATTTCAATGAAATAGATGAATATTTACAGAAATATGAAATACTCATATTAACAGAACAAGAAATAAGGGATTTAAATAAACCAAAATCACAAAAAGAAATTGAATAAAACATAAAGAACTCCAAAAGAAAAAACTCCACAGCCAGATAGATTTGCAAATCAAGTCTATAAAGATTTAAAGAAAACTTAATTCTAATATCATATAAACTATTCACAAAAATAGAAAAAGAAGGGAGTTTTCCAAGTACCTTTTAACTTGAATACAGCATTAATACTAAACTAGAGCAGAGAAAATTTTAGGCCAATATCCACCTAGAATATTAAGGCAAAAATATTAAATAAAATCTTATCAAAGATACTACAACATATTTAAAAGACTGTGCACAATGACCAGGCTATTTATATAAGGAGTGCAAGGTTGGTTCAATAATATTAAAACCATAAATATAATAAATCATATTAATAACAAAAATAATAACCAATGATCAATAGGTGCTGAAAACATTTTTGACAAAATCCAAACCTCATTTGATTTAAAAAAAAAACCTAAAAATCATAGGAATAAACTGACCTTTCCTTATTCTGGTAAGTAGTATCTATCTAAAACTAATGCCAACATGATAAGTACAAAGACCCACAGTTTAGGAAGTGCTGAAGCAGTGGAGAGTGGAAAAAGTTTAAGAAATTCTTGAAGTAGAGGGCTTTCTGGTAAGGTCAGCAAAGCAAATATGGTCTTAATCACCACTATTATTTGATATAGTTCCAGAAATGCTAGCTATACCAATAAGACAAGATGATATGATGGTTCACTCTAAAGAAACGTAGAGTCAACTAAAAATTTAACTGAAACAATAACTTCAGCAACTTTGCAAGATAAAAAATAAATCTGCATAAATCATCAGCATTTTTATACATTACAAACAAAATCCAGCAGGGATAGAAGGATAAATGCCTTTCCAGAAAAAATTATAGAATATATAAAATATTTGGGAGTCCATCTACCAAAATATACACAGGAACTCTATGAATACAACTCTAAACCACTTTACAAAAGTAAAGACATCTAAATAACTGGAGGAAATATTACTTGCTTATGCATCGACCATGAAAATATAATAAAATGACAACAATACATAAATAAATTTATTTATTCAGTATCATGCTGATCAAAAATTACCAATAAATTACTTTGTAGAGATAGAAAAAATAACAAATTTCACAAGGAGAAACAAAAAGTCATGAATCTAAAAAATGTGATATGATAAATCTCTCTTACACATAACAGCAGGAAGGACAGGGGCCTAGAAATGCTAGATCTCAAACTATGCTACAAGGAAGTAATCATTATAACTATTTGGTACTGGTTAAAAATAGAGATGTCGATTTATGAGATAAACTAGGAATACAATATATAGAAGAAGCCAATGAACATAGCAGCACAGTATTTGATAAACTCAAAGAACCCAACTCCTGGGGGTAAGGAACCTGTTCGATAAAAACTATTGGGAAAACTAGCAGAAGTTAGGTATAAACCAATATCTCACACCACATACCATGATACACTCTGAAAGGACACATGAGCAAGATACCAAAGGCCATATCATAAGCAAATTAGAATAACAAGGAAGAAAATGAGTATTGTTACTATAGATAGGAAGTGAATTCATAACCAAGCAGGGGATGAGAGGCTCTCAGAACCAAAAATGGACAACTTTAATAATATAAAATTGAAAAGATTTTGCACGAATAAAAACAATACAGTTAAGATTAGAAGAGAAAGAGGTAACTGGGAAAAAATCTTCACAGGAGATTTCTCTGATAATGGTTTCACATCCAAGATGTGTATGGAACTGACTCAAATATGTAAGAATAAAGGCCATTCTCCAACAGATAATTATATATCTGTTTGAAAGATATGAAAAAGGAAAATTTTCAATGGAAGAAATCCAAAGTATCAACAAACATATGAAAAGGCTCCAAGTCACTAATAATTAGATAAATATAAATTAAAGCAGATTGAGGTTCCACCTCTCATGTATTAGATTGGCAAAGATGGTAAGGTAAATGACAATTGTTGGAGGGACTAAGGTTATACAAACACATTAATGCATTGTTGATGGAGCTGTGAATTGGTTCAGTTATACTGGAAAGCAATTTGGAACTGTGTCCCCAAAAGTCACTAAACTGTGCCTACCCTTTAACCCATAAATACCACAAATAGACCTCTATCTCAAACAGATCATGAAAGAGGGAAAAGACCAACATGTATGAGAATATTTGTGGCAACATCTTCGGCATAGCTAAGGGATGCCTATCAATGAGGGAATAACTGAACAAATTGTGGCATATTGATATAATGGAATCTTATTGCACTTTAAGAAATAATGAAAGGGATGATTTCAGAGGAACCTGGGAAGACTTATATGAACTGATACAGATTGAAGTAAGCAGAACTAAGAAAACAGTTTATTCCATAATAGCAACATTGTAAAGATAAGCAGTGTTGAAAGATTTAACTCTAAATAATAGAATGAACAGCCATGATTCCAAAGGTCAACTAGCAACATACTAACCATGTCTTGATGAAGAGGTGAGGGACTCAAGTGCCAGAATGAGTCATATATTTTCAGACAGCAGGTGACAGCCTAAACTCATTTCCATTTTTGACAGGGTTGCTAGACTAGTAAATTGGAAACATGCCATTGAGCTGGTTTACCTTGATTTTGCTGAAGCATTTCACAATGCCTTTCATGCTACTCTTGTGTGAAAGGTAAAAATGATATTGGCATAATGGAAGGAACACTGTATTTGGAGTCTTGATTCAAGGTCCTGCACTCTACCTACTTTGCCATCTTGCTATTAATTGATGTCTCCCACTCATTCTAAGCCATGTAATCCCTGCTATTTTCTATCTATATGGCCTAGGGCAGTTCTTAATCTTTCTGGAACTCAAGTTTCCTCAGCTGTAAAATGAGAACGGTGAACAGATGAGACAGTCTCTAAGATCTCTTCCGTCTCTGAATCTATGATTCTACAAGCGTTAGGTATATGTGAATAGGTTGAACGACCAGGGCCAAAGAGTGGCCACTAATGAGTTGATGCCAGATTGGAAGGAAGCCTTCAGTGGAGTGCCTTGGGGATTTGTGCTTTGACCCTGCGTTGTTCGTAATTTCTATCAAAGACTTGGATAAATGCATAGATATTAAGCTTAGTGAATTTGGTTATGGCATAAAGTTGGGAGCGATAAGTGACACATTATAAGATGGAAGTACAATATCTTGATCAGGTAGAAGGGCAGAAGAAGACACTTAAACCCTGTTTGCTTCAGTGTCTTCATCTGAAAAATGGGGATAATAATAGTACCTGCCTCCTGGCATTGTTGTAAGAATCAAATGAGATAATTGCAAAGTGCTTAGCGCAATGCTTGGCACATAGGAAGCACTATATAAAATCTTCGTTTAGTTGTGTCCAACTCTTCGTGATCCCATTGAGGGTTTTTTTTTGGCAGAGATATTGGAGTGGTTTGCCATTTCCTTCTCGAGCTCATTTGGCAGATAAGGAAACTGAGGCAAACAGGGTGAAGTGACTTGTCCAGGGTCACACAACTAGTAGGTGTCAGGTGCCAGATTTGAACTCGGGAAGGTAAGTCTTCCTGTCTTCAGGCCTGGCACACTATGCACTATGGTGCCACCTAGCTGGCCGTGTAAATGTTAGCTGTCATCATTTTTATTATTACTAATAATAATGAATTCAGTCTACTAGGATAAAATTTAAAAGGTATAAATTCAAAGTCTTACATATGGGTTCAAAAAGGGGAGGAGGTTTAATGACAGCAATTTGTCTGAAATAGACTTGGAAGTTTACTAGATTTCAAGTTCAGTGGGAGTCAAAATTACAACTTAACAGCCAAAACAACACAATGTGACTTTAGGCTACATTAACAGACACATGCCCAGGTCAGATTCCTCCATAAAAGCTCTCCCCGCCTTTTATGTAGGAGTACTTAATGATTTGTTTCTTTGAATTGAATTAATTGCCTTTAATGTCTTAAAAGTCATAGACTTTTGGAGTTATAGAAGACATTAGAAACCATCGTGTCTAACCTGTAACTGATCAAGGATCCTCTCTACAACTTCGCCAATAAATGGTCATCCAGCATTTGCTCAAAGATGTCCAATGAGGGGGAGCCAACTGCTTCCTAAGGTGATTCATTTAAGTGTTGGATAATTGAAATGGTTAGGATTTTAAAAATTGTAACTCTCGAATTGCTTGTTTGAACTTTAAGTCGACATGTCAATAAGCAAATGTCCACTATGTTCCTGGCATTATGCTAAGTGCTAGGGATTTTTTTTTAAAAAGGCAAAAATCCAACCCATTGGTCATAATTCTTCTTCACAGCTTGACTAGTGTGTTATACATAGAAGATATATTGGATTCCATGCTGTCTTGGGAATGGAGGTGTGGAGGGGGCTAAGAAAACCTGGAACTCAAAATTATGTAGAACCGAGTGTTGTAAACTGAAAAAAAAAAAAGGCAAAAATCAACACGCAAAAGCAAAGACCTATAGTTCTTGCTGACAAGAACACAGTCTAATATGAGAGACAACATGCAAATAGTTACGTACAAACAACAACCACAACAACAGCCAGCATTTATAGAGCATCTAGGTGCCAAGCGCTGTGCTAAATTCTTTACGGCTATTCTCTCATTTGATCTTCACAGCAGCTCTGGGAGGTAGGTGCTGTTGGTTTTATTCTTTTTTTCTTTACAGTTAATCGTAGTAAATCACTTAATTTCACAGAAAATTTCAGGGTAAGGACATTAAGATTAAGGAAGACGGTGAAAAGCTTCCTGCAGAAGATGGCTTTACCCGAGACTTCAAGGAAGCTATGGGAATCTAGAGGCAGAGATGAGGAGAGAGAACATCTCAGGCATGGGAGGGCAGCAAGTGAAAATGCCTAGGGTCAGGAGATGATAGTTTTATTTGAGGAGTGTGGCTCCAAGTCAGACTACTAAGAGAAAGGGGAGGCTAAGGCCAATAAAATCAGTTAAGAAATTATTACAATAGTCCAAGCAAAAGAAAACAGGTACTTAGACTGTGATGATAGCCATAAAAGTGGTAAAGAAGGGACAGATAGGTGAAAGAGTTATGGAAGAGATAGAATCAATAAGATTTGGCAACTAACTAGATTTGCAATATAAAAGAGAGGGAAATGCCAAAGATGAGCCCAGGTTTTGAATCTGGGCAGTGCTATGGAATCCAGAAGTTGGAAGGAAGGCCAAGTTTATTAGAGAAGAGGAATTCATTTTTGAACATGATGATTTTAAATTCCTAGCAAAATAGAGTGGGGATAGTCAACAGGTAGCTAGAAATATATGGAAAAAATTCAGCAGTGAAATGAGGGCTAGATACATAGATTTGGGAATCATCTGCATAAAAGTGAGATTTGAAACTACTGAATTTGAATGAGTGAAAGAATGTAGAGAAAGAAGGTCCATAATAGAACCCTGGGAGACACCCACATGTAGGCAAAGAAAGGAAGATGATGAACCAGCAAAGAAGACTGAAAAAGAACAATCAAACAAGTTTAAGGAAAACAAGAAAAAACAATATCATAGAAGCCAAGAAAATTAAGGTAGCCAGAAGAAAGGAAGTGGCCAGTATCACTATAGAATGGTCAAAGTAAGCAAATGGAGAATGCCATTAAATTTGGAGATTTGTGACCAAGGTCACTGTGGACTGCAAAAATAGCCATTTTAGTAGACCAGTTCCAAAGAGCCAGATTTTAAAGGACTGAGGCATAAGTGATAAGGAAGAAGAGGCAGAGTGTAAACTAGGGGCTTAGCAGTGAAAAGGAGAAATGAAAAAAGATGATAGATTGAGGCAAGGGCAAAACCAAGAGAAGGCAGTGTTTGTTTTTAGGAAAAAGGAAATCTGAGTATGTCTGGAGGCAACAGAGAAAAAGACAAGGAAAGGAGAAGGAAAGACTGAAGAAGAAAGGATGAAACAGGGCTGGGGATAACAGAGACAAGACCCTGGGAAGAGATGGAAGAGGATGGGATCAAGAATACCAGTTGAGTTAGCCTTGGCAAAGTGGAGGAGATTAGAGCATAGAAAGAGAAGATGAATTAGGACACAGATTTGTCACCAAGGACAACCCTTAGGAGACAAGGAAGTTCACAATAAATGACTTCGGTAATGGAGTAGATAATTATGGTCATCCACTGAGAGAAGGAGAACAAAGATAAAATTGATGGAGTGAAAAGAGAGGATATTTGGAACATTGATGGTACATAGCAAGACTGAGATAGATAGCATCAAACAGGGATTTTTACAGAAGTTAAGGGAATGAGGGACATTTACGGACATGACAAGCTAAAGAACTGGTTTCCTTGAACAATAGCAAAATGAAACAGACACTGTGGTTGAGATAGAATAAATGTGAAAGCCAGAGTTCGTAGTTTCCTGCCACATATCCCAAAGCAGGAGGGTTAGTTATGAAAATATAACCATTAACTACATGAAGATGGAAAGTTTATACTTGATATATGAGACTTTGCACTGTACAGATGAGGCAAGTGAAGCTCTAAGTGTTTGCTTCTCCAGGAACACAGCTATTGGGTGGTGGAATTGGGACAAATCGAGGCATGCTAAGTCCCCACCCAATACTATTTCCACTACCACCATTTACTATTACTATTCTCATATCAATTCTGTTATCTCTGATTTTGAATAGTTACTAAATATTTTATTTTAAAATCAGCTTTGCCTATATCATATTTTAACAACATGCTCAAAGCTCCCCTTAAAGACATAGCTATCAACATCTGCTCTTCGTTACCTGGGACAAACAATTATAAAACAGAAAAGTCCCTTTCTCACATGAGAAGACCAGAAAACATGCATTGCCCTGTTCCTGAATATTCATGTTACCTTATGAATATTCAAGGTCTGTATCACACTGGACATGCTGATAGTATCTTAAGTGAAAATGAATGGAAAACCTGGAGGGAAAAAAAATGAGTAAATTAAAATTTTAAAGAAAAAGAATGAAGAGCCCATGAACTAATTTTTTTTTCCCTAGCAGAAGTGTAAGAACCTGTCTCATTTGACTGCTAAGTAATACAAAATTAGAGACTATTATCTGGCCTAATTCTATTTTGCCTAACTTAAATGTAAATTCCCTAATCAATCAATAAATATTTATTAAGCATCTGCTATGTGTCAGGCACTGTGCTAAACACTGGGTTAGCCCTAAGGCACAGTTCATTGCCTTCTTTTTTGTTTGTTTAAACTTTTTTAAAAAAAATAATTAATTTTTAGTTTTCAATATTAACTTCCATAAGATTTTGGGTTCTCAGTTTTCTTCCCCTTCCCATCATAGCATGCAATCTGATATAGGTTCTACATACACATTCATATTAAACATATTTTCACTTTAGTCACATCGTAAAGAAGAATTAGAGCCAATGGGAGGAACCACGAGAAAGAAACAACAAAACGAAACAACAAAAGAAAAAAAGAAAGCGAATAGTATGCTTTGATCTTCATTCAGACTCCATAGTTCTTTATGAAATACACAATATCATATATGTAACAATGGAAGAAATGCTCTCAAGTTGGCCCAGGACAATACATAGCTGACTATAAATTCATATCTCTGGTTTGGGTTGGGTGTCGTATGAGTCTGGCACTCTATAGAATGAGTATAGAATTCTGATAAATATGAACAACGGGAGAAAATTGTGATCAAGTTAGTTCCTTAAAGAGTTTTTCCTGGGATTTTGGCAAAAAAAAAAATCAAATATTCCATTACTGATAACCTGAATACCCATCTATGATTTATGTCATTTATCAAATACTAAATATCCTAAATCAATCCTTTCGTGAGCTTAATTTTTGCCTTATAGATTACATGTAGAATTATGGAGCTGCCCCTGGGGAGAAGGGATCTGTCACCTCCATCATCTGCCACCAAAAGGGCAGACAAGCCAGCCTGGGTGAAAGAGAAAGGTCCTCCGAGGGAGAGACAGGAGGCACCACGTGCCAGACACTACCACCACCTTGATCACTATGTGCACTAAGACCTAGGAGTCCTAGATGCTGCTACTTCCTGCCCACCTCCCTCAACCAACATCTTGCGGATCCACTCTTGTGTATATGAAACCTGGCAACTGCTTCCACAAGTGTGGCACAGCCTGCCTCCTTACTAGCCATAGCTCCTGTGGACGTGGAATGGAAAGTCATCAACCTCAAAGAAAAAAGTTCTACCTAGAAGTTTCTTTATAGTATCAAGCATAAGTCTAACTAAAGATAATGGCCATACAATAATATCTCATGAATGGAACACAAATACGGATTCTGGAAGATAAATAATTTAAAGTATTGTATGTTACAATCTAGAGTCTCCTGGCACTTATTGTCTTATAAGTGCTTGTGGAAGTATTTTGATAAATATTTTGATATTTTTATTATTTGTTACTTATTTAATAAATATTTTAATAAAATCTTTGAATCAGTACCTATGAAGCTGTCTGGCCCAGCTAGCTCCCCTTAACAACCTGAACAACCCTCCCCTGGACAACACCCGGTACAAATGGAATGACTTCGTTCTCCAGGAGACCAGGCAGAATGAAGTACTCCTTCAAAGAACAGAGGAAGAAAGGGTTCAATGTGAAAACAAGGAGAGAGGATTTAAAAGGCATTGATGAATCTTGAACAGCCCAGTGTCAGGAAGATGGAAAGTAGAAGGGCCCAAGGGCAGAAGGGAGAGGAGAGGAGAAGAAAACCACTGAAGACTCAAAGCTGGGTAATAAATTGAAACTCTTCCTAGAGAGAAGGAGCTAGAATAATAATGTAAATCCGGAGGTACTGAATGAAGAGTAAAAGGGTAGCTATTGACCTAAAAACAACAAAGAGGTATTATCTCCTCTTGGAATAACTGGCAACTGAGATGTAAAAGAACTTCCCAGGATTTACCAAAACTGATGCCTACTACCTACTTCTGGGGATTCATGTGGGCATATATAATAATACCAGAAACAACACAATATTAAAGACTATCCAGTTTGGGACAAGAAACTGAAGATCTTTGAGGGACAAGTAGTGTTTTCATCATCAACATCAATCTAAGGTAAGGACTTCAGGAAAGAAAGACAGAGTTAGAAACTGAACAATTGGTTAAGAGGATGATGTCTGAGAATTGCTATATCATGAAGGAAAGATTGGTTGGATGAAACTGGGATATTTAGCTTGGACAAAAGGGAGGTCACAACCATTGTCTTCAAGTATCAGGAAGGCTCTCATGGGAAAAGAAAACAAATCCATTCTGATTGGCTCCAGAATGTTGAACTAGAAGCAACAGAGAAAAGTGGCAAATAGGAAAATTCAGATTTAGTGAAGGAAACTCTTCCTAATCATTAAAGCTATCCAAATGGAATAAGCCGCTTCAGGAAGCAGTGGGTTCTCTCTCATGAGAAGCCATTAAGTGAAGGATGGAAGACCATCCATTAGGTAGGTTACAAGGAGATTTTTATACAGGTGTAGATTACACTAGATGACTTCAGAAATCCTTTCTAATTCTAAGATTCTATGATTCTAGTCATGTAGCTCTCCACCCCCACCCTTGCAGATCTCCAGTAATGGAAAAATAACCTATTTCTTTTTTCAGACAGTTTTCATTTCCTATGATCAGTATCCATACTACGTAGGACTCTACAATGTCCTGAATTATAAGTAAAAATATCATAAATCATCAGTGTTGACTATTCATTACTATACCATACCACTAATATTAAATGTAGCTCTTATTATTATAAATAATATATATTATATACATATATATTATAAAGTTGGGTTACTGAATGTTATGATGCTATCAGCCTAACAATATGAGCTCATCAAGAGGTGAGCAGGTAGATGGTGACCATACTTAGAGGACTTTAAAAATATTCAAATGTGTAATCTAAACTTTATTGGAGACTTTGAATGCTTTCTGTAAATAGGAAGCTGGAAACCAAAGGGTATGTGTGAACAGAAAGTGTCCTCACTTTCATTTGGGTTTGCAAGGCTAAACATTTGAGGAAGGGGTTCCTGATCTTTTTGTGTCATAAACCGCTTTAGCAGTAAGGGTGAAACCTATGAACCTCTTCTGAGAATGTTTTTAAACACATAAAACACATAGGATTCCGAAAGGAAGCAAATTATATTGAAACATGGTTATCAAAATATTTTTAAAAGCAAATTCACAGATCCCAGGGCAAGAAACCCTGATTTAGAGTCTGTATATTTATTCCTAGTCTAAAACTGGTATTAAACTACTACCAAGTCACTAAACAGCCTTGGTTATGATGTTACCTGAGAAACATTTACAGTATTCTTTTTTCATTAAATTATTCTTTATTGTTTATAAAAGTAGGTTGGATTAAAACCAGTCACAACACTAATACATACTGAAAAAGATATACTTGTAGAGCAAAATTTAAAGAAATGAAAATATTCAGGTACAATTAAGTACCTCGCCCTAATTTTTAAATGTTTTATTATAACCCTTATTCCCACCCCCATCAGCTTGAGTTAAAATGCTGCAATACTCCCAAAAAATTTGGCTTTAAAAAAATGCCTTAACTCTCCTAGCTGCCTGCCTATAATTATTGCCTTTTTAAGTTCCTCATTCTTAACTTCTACCTTGTGTCACAATAACAATAATTCACACTCCTAAAGCATTTTAAGATTTACAAAATTCTTTTTCTATAGTAACTATGAAGCAAGTAGCAAAATATTATTATCCCTTTTTAAAGAAGAAGAAACCAAGGTCCTAAGAAGCTAAGTCCCTGGTCACAAAGCTAATAAACATTAACGCCAAGATTCGAACTTCTCAGCTCTTTTTGTGGTGGCAAAGAAATGGAATTTGAGGGGATGTCCATCAATTGGGGAATGGCTAAACAAGTCATGGTATATAAATGTAATAGAATACTGTTGTGTTATAAGAAATGATGAGCAGGTTGACTTCAGAAAAACCTAGATAGACTTATGTGAACTGATGCTGAGTGAAACGAGCAGAACCAGGAGAACACTGTAAACAGTAATAGCCACATTGTGTGATGACTGACTTTGACAGACTTAGCTCTTCTCAGCAATGCAAGGATCTAAGACAACTCCTAAAGACAATGGAAAATGCTATCCACATCCAGAGAAAGAACTTTGGAGTCAGAATGCAGATGCAAGCATACTGTTAGCTCTGCTTTTGTTTTGTTGTTTCTTCTTTCTCGTGGTTACTCCCATGAGTTCTGATTCTTCTTTACATCACGAGTAATGTGAAAATATGCTTAATGTAAATGTATAAGTAGAGACTATATCAGATTGCAAGCCTTCTTGGGGAGTGGGAAGGGGAAGGAGAGCAAGAAAATTTAAAACACAAAATCTTATGGAAGCAAATGTTGAAAACTAAAAATAAATTAATTATTTAAAAAAAAAAAGATTTGAGCTCTTATCTTCAGACACCAAGTCCAATGTCCTTTGTAGTAAACAATGTTGCTTCACATAATAAAGTCACTAACCAGAACAATAATTGGCATTTACAGAATACACATTACAAAGCATTTTTATATACATTATCTTATTTTGATCCTCAAAGCAACCCAGTTAGGAAGACAATGCAGGTACCAACCACATTTTCCAGATGAGGAAACTAGGGCATAAAGTACAAGTGATGACTTGTCCAACATCACATAGCTAATAAGTGGTAGGTTCAGGATTTGAACTCAGGTCTACAGATTCTAAGTCCATTGCTGTTTCCCCTACACTATAGCTGAAGGAAAAAAAAATTAAGGAGCAACTTTATATTGTTGGACTAGATGAAAGCTTTGACTTTTTCTGACCAGATGAGAATATTTTTTTTCCTTCTCGATCTCACTATTTTTCCTAAAGTTTCCAACTTTCTTTCTCATTAATAGCTTGAAATTTTCATATGATACTTAGGCATAATGGAAAAGGTTTAAAGTTATAGGCTCAAATACTAGCCTCACTACTTGTTGCTATTGTTCAGTCATGTCTGACTCTTCTTGGGGTTTTCTTGGCAGAGATACTGGAGTGGTTGGCCATTTCCTTCTCTAGAGTTCTTAAATCCACAAAAGGAGTAAGGAGATGCTAAGTTTCCTAAAATTCTATGAATTTAAGAACTCTGGAGGAGGAAATGGCCAACCACTCCAGTATCTTTGCCAAGAAAACCCCAAATGGGGTCACGAAGAGTCAGACGAGACTGAAAAACAACTGAAATGACAACAAGAACTCAGAGCAATGGGTCCAGAATGGGTAGAATGACATGTTGGTGAAACTGGCCTTCCCTGAAGAATGAAGTCTTTTGGCATTATTAGAAAACAACTAAGCACTCAGTGGCTATTTTCTTGTCTTCAGCTTGAGATACAAGCCATAACAACATGAGGACTGATAGTGAAAAAGATATCTAAGAAAGATGGATCCATATTTTCCAATTTGGGGTCAATAATATATAAGTAAACCATGAATTCTTTCTACTATCAAGGGTCATAATTTAAAAAAATGTGTCATGTTCATTTATTTAAGCCATGCAAAGAAGCAGAGGCTGGATATATTTGACATATACTTCATATGTGCCAAATGAGGACCTAGCAGAACAACTTGAGAACTGTTTTCTGTCTATAATTCAAAATGGCAGTGGACTGCCTAAGAGTAGTCTGACCCATAAAATGGCGTTTTTTAGAAAAACTTCTATAATGCTTGTTCAACACTCCTTACCCCCGGCCACATGTATACTCCAATTTTACATAAATAGGGCATAACACTGAGGTTACCTCATAGCTGTAGTGTCTATAATTATCACTTTTAGGAGACAGGAAAGAAAAAAGAGTTGGAAAAGAACTCGCCCTGAGGAAACATTTCCGATTATAAAGTATAAGCCTGACAAGAGTAGGAATCCTGCATTTACCTCCTTAAGTAACAGATTCTGGGTTGGAGCCTGAAGGGGGAAAAAAAAATCTAAATATGTCAGTGCTGGAAAAACTATTTAGTTTGACAAAGAAAACGAAAATTCCCCCTGATGTAGAGGCAAGATCCTTGGTGGCATTTGAATTTAGCAAGAGGAAGCCACTCCCTCATTAAGACATATCCAACTATGGTAATAATGTGGAATACCAAAAGTAGTAACAGATTTATTATTACCACAGTGTGGAAATAAAATATGTTTTTTTGCTCTGTTACTCAATCTGGTTAATTATCCGTGCAAAGTAAAGTTATTCCTGGCAACTCTGGAGCCAAAGCTATAACTTTAGCAATGGTGGGGGAGGAGAGGAGAAGGGACATGCGGGCTGAAAGGTTTTTTCCAATTCTAAGAGAAATATTGTACTTTTTGGATTTAAAGGGATGGCGTATAGCAACAGACAAGGCTGAATATTCTGATTTCTGGGCTAATTGTATGTTAGGTCATTATTGGAGGTCTTGACTAGGTTCTGTAGTATCAATGGCTCCCAAAAAATGCTAGAAAAGGTCTCAAGAAAAGAAGAACAATTCAGAAAAGTCTATTTGGTCTGCAACTCCCAGGAGCATCACTGTATTGGGGGGTTTTGCTCAGGCAATGAAGCACAACGGGCAATTTATAGCATACTTCCAGTGGTATTATAAAGCATGAGGCTGAGTGACTTCAGCCACCCGAGAAATGCAGTAATCCCTTAGAAAAGCACTACCTGAGTTCCCTTATTGCTTAAATGAAAAGAAGTCAGATCAGTGCATTTACCTAGTATTATCAGCACGGGTAAGACAGCACAGATGCTAATCAGAAAGTTCCAACCTTCCAAAGGCTAAAAGCCATTTGGTACATTATTTCCTAAGCCTATTGGTTGGACTCATTGGCACCATTAGTGATGTCGTTATGGAATACAGATCAAACCAGGCAAATTGGAGGAAAGAGAGTCTCGGCTACACAGCTCATTTCAAGTATTCACAACAAAAAAGGTAGGAGAAAGCAATGAATGAGAGGGAACACAGCCAAAAACCATGGGAAAAGACCCTCTCCCCAAAACACATTTTTCTATCTGTAGTAAATTACAGACCACCAAGAGGAGTCTGACTTGGCTACCCAGCAAGAGTCCCCACATCACAGCTGTTATTGTTGGCTTCAGCAGTTTAATCCAAGGAGAACACGCATTCTGCTAATGTTTGAATAACCCTTGCCAACAAATTGATCCCATAGCAGCAAAGCTGCAGGAGGTACTTTTAAACATTGAAGGAAAATATAAAGGGGAAGAGACCCTGTAAATATATTTCCTTGTCTAGCCTGGAACTTGGGATACCTCCCTTAACTTTTTTTTTTCTTTTAGTGGGAAGGGAGATTTCTTCTTCTTTGGCAAAAAGCAGCCCAAATGGGCATTAGAACATCTGTAATTTACATAGGAGGGAACCATGCCAAAGAAATGTAGATTCCACAGCCATCAACCCTGGGGACAACACAAAACAAGCAATTCTCTAAATAAGGTCTGAAAGGCACTAGCTCTCAAAATGGGCAGCATACTTCCACAACTGGGAGTGGAGAGTGGGCACCGGAGACTGCTAATTCCTCCCATACTAGCAAAATATTTTTGTATGGAGAAAACATGCCATTTTGAATTGGAGGACCTGGGTTCAAATCCCAGCTCTGGTATATCATAGATAAGCTTGGGCAAGTCACAACTTTTCTGGGCCTCAGTCTTCTCATCTGTAAAAGAGGGTTGAACCAGATGATCTTCAAGGTCCCTTCCAAGTGCTAAATACTATCTCCATTCACCTAGGTGGACCACAAGAATTCACTGAATCCTTAACCAACAAAGCTACCACCACCCTGACAGCTCCCAAGAGTGTTTTTCTCCCCAAGTGATTACAAAAAAAAAGACTTTTCATTTTTGCTCAATCCCATACCAGTATGGAGACTCATAACAAGGTTTGGAGGACAGTTAAGGCAGAGCATGATGGTAGCTTTCATCTCGTAAATACAATTGGAATGAAAGAATATGGCCTGAAACTATACATTTAGTGGGTTATTTTACCATCAGGTAATGAGCAAATATTAACAACTTCAGATTAGTGGGTACATTCGAATCTCTGATCTGAGGGTTCAATTCAATTCAACAAACATTTATTAACTGAATTGAATTTCAAGGTTAGAGGCTCAATACCATGATGCCAGGTCCCGTAGCTGGTAGAGTTCTCCCGAGTAACGTATGTGTTTACAGTAATGACAGACTAACTGCCTTTTGCAGAAGCTGTCAATATTCTGCACACACACAGCATCTGGAGGGATTAAGCAGGACACTGGGGAATTAAAAGATACAATTAAGTGAAAATTAAGAAGGAAAGAGAGAGAAAGATGTGTCCTAAATCCCTAGAGAAGCATTTTAGTAAGAATTCATTCCTCCTATTTCCTCCTTCCCATGCCAGCCTGATGTTAAATAAGACTCTGTCTCTTTAATTGTCAAATGATTTTCCATCTCACAAATAATCCTTTTTCATACAGGAGTCTTTTTTAAAGATATAAATAAAATACCCCAAATATTTTCTTTTTCCCACAGATGAGAACGCTAAAACACTGACTATACAAGAATGAGTTGTGTCAGTATGCTGCTTCCAGCTAAAACAACCCAGAAAAAAAATAGTTTAATTAAAGACAGAGCAAGGAAGCTGCACTGTGGGCCTGAAGCCACTGAGTTACAGCACAGACTCACATTCACTTGGAATTGTCATCTCCCAGGTCAAGATGATACCCCAAGAATAGCTCTCTCAAGTGGAAGAGAAAAACAAAAACTGAAGGAGGAGAGGAAAATCGAGGCAGGGATGGTGGAATGTCAACTTCTAGCTTGGGTAAAGAGCGAAGGTTCCTTCTAGGCTTCTTGCTCAATGGCTAACTAATTGGAACAGAAATAGTCTTGGGGCTGCTCAGTATGGACCCCCACCCCTGAAAGCTTAGCCTTTGGCAGGATAGAAAACAGAGCAATAGGTTTGCCTTGATGAATTCTATTCCATGTTAACCTATAGAAGACAATGAATATAGACTTTTTATATAATTCAATCAATCCTTTCCATTTTGAAGGGCAGCTAGGTGGCACAGTGAATAGAGCCCCAGGCCTGGAGTCAGGAAGACCTGAGGTCAATCCAGCCTCATACACTTACTAGCTGTGTGACCCTAGGCAAGTAAGTCACTTAACCCTGTTTGCCTCAGTTTCCTCATCTGTAAAATGAACAGAAGAAGGAAATGGTGAACCACTCCAGTATCTTTGCCAAGAAAGTCCCAAATGGGGTCATGAAGATCTAGACACAGCTGAAAAAGACTGAACAAAAACAACATTCCATTTTGAAAGATAGGCACAATATCAGTAGAGAGAAGGTTCTAGAAGGATCCTGATATCATAGTCTTCCTGTGAAGTCAGGCCTGAATGGTGTAAAACTATGGGTTTGTCGTTGTTGTTGTTGTTAGGACTTCATTGGTGTAGGTAGCTTTGGTTAAGAGAACTCCCTCTGTCAGGACAGAGCAGTACCTGCTCTGTAACTTACAATCAGAGAGATTTCTCCAGAGATACTGAGTCTAAGAGCCTGGCCCGGGGTCGCACAGCCAGTTTGTGTTAGAGTCTAGACTTGAACCTGAGTTCCCTATGGACTATACCCTTCTACTTCTCTTAAGATATGTAATTATGAGGAGGTTTATAGGCTCTTGACCATAAATTTATGGGTAAGACCCTATAAATCCTCAAAATTGTTATTGTTGGAAATAGTCCTTCCTTGGGCCTCAGGAGACTCACTCAGTGTGATTTAATAAATTTACCTGTAATTTCTATAATTCTACAAAGTAAAATAGTTACCCCCCAAAAAAGTTACCAACATGCCTTGATAAATGTCACATGTCCTTTATTCTCTCCTTTTTGTTCGTCTATGTGGCCTGTACAGAATAAATAGGTATGTTTCTGGGAGTCTTTGTGTTTACCTAATAGTTGGAAGTGGAAATTTCTTAGTAGCCAACAAACAACTCCATGTCAATAGCTTTTGAAAACTGGCATCCAGCATCCTGAATGGGACTTTTCCCAGTTGGGGAGTGAAGGGAGAGGAGATATCATCAAAGTGAGGCAAGGGAGGTTAAAACAAACCGTAGAATATTTCATTTAACACAGAGGTGAACTAGAAAAGATCTGGGGAACTCAAGCTGGTCAAAGTCATGAAGGTCCTTGTCGCTTTCTTGCTCTCTATTTCCCTTCCTGCCCTTTTCTCGGCCTTGCTCTGCATTGTCCTTCGGTCCTTGTCATGAAGCTCCAGCCTTTTAACCAGTTTAGAAGAGTGAATCTAGCTGCCGGTAGCCTGGAAGCAGCTTCGCTTGCAAAAATTAAGCTGAGGCAATTCTGCATTTAATCATTTCGTTATGGTCTACATGAGAGTAATCAAATGGATAGGCCCCAAAGCTCCCTTTGCTTACATGAGCAGACCAGTTCAAAGAATACATTTCCATGAAGCTAGCTTGTTAAAGCAGCCTGATCTGGCTCATAGGAAATATGAAGTCTATAGGCAGGGTGTCCCAAAAGTCTTAGTACAGTTTTAAGCTTTAATAACTTCAGAAAAATGAAAGCTACAAACTTATAAAAAGTACCATTTCAAAGTTTAATTATTTAAATTTCTTTTTTACTTATTTAGTCTAGTGAATTTTAAATAAAAGATGTTCCATGTTATTTTAATTTTCTGGATGACACTTTCTCAAACCGATGGATTGGTAAAAGAGATCCCCTTGGTTGGTTGCTTCAGTGACCTGATCTATCTCCACTGGACTTTTTCCTGTTGGGTCACACAAAAACTGTCACATATACATTCAGATGTCATTCTTTGGATGATCTTAAGGCTAGGATGACAAATGCAATCCTTCCAGCAGCAGCTGAGGCAAATTTTTATAAATTTCAATTGACTAGAGAGACGAGATAGCACAAGATGGTTGGCATATTGAATTTTAATAAGAAATATATCAATATGTCACATTTCTTGCCTTTGTAATGGATGGAGGAGGGAAGAGAAGGAAGGAGAGAATTTGGAAGTCAAAATTTTTTAAATGCTAAAAACCAGTAAACAAAATTTTTAGAAGAAACATAGCAGTATTTTAAAATTTTATATAATTAACCTTTAAAATGTTGCTTTTTATAAGTATGTAGCATTTATAATTTTGAAGTTATTAAAGCTTAAACTTGTACTAAGACTTTTGGGACATGCTCTATACGGCAGTTTCTCACTGAAATGGAATATTGCCTCCATATAGACAAAGGAAACACTGCTTTGAATAGATGTCTAAAACTAGTCTTTTTCCCCACATGAAGGTTATGTAAGTACAACTACAATTTTCAGAATGGACCACTGGAACCACTATTCAATCACTGAAGAATATGTTAGCTCTGAAGATTGTTCCATATAAAGTACATGTACATTGACCTACGACTGATTTCATCTGTGTTAGACACTCCCTTCACCAATACAAATCACAATCCCTCCATTCCACCTCAACCTCTGTGATTCTTGTCCAGCAACTTTCCATAAATGTCCCGTAGAGGGTCAACTCAATATGTTGGATAGCTTTTTCTGGTACTAACATACAACCTTTGTTTGTGTATCATTATCAGTAAACATAGATTCACAGAATTTAGATCTATAAGGAGCCTCAGAAATAATCTAAAACAGGGGTGAGGAACCTGTGGCCTCAAAGCCATATGTGGACTTCTAGGTGCTTGGGTGCAGCCTTTTGACTGAGTCCAAGTTTGACAGAACAAATCCTTTTATGAAGGAGATTTGTTCTATGAAGCTTGGATTCCGTCAAAGGGCGGCACTTGAGGACCTAGAGGGCCACATGTGGCCTTGAGGCTGCAAGTTCCCCACCCCTGATCTAAAACAACTCCCTCATTTTACACAAAGAAAATGATGCACAGAGACATTAAAGTCACATGGGATTCAAACCCAATTTCAAATCCAGGGCAGGGAAAGAATGATGGGCTTATGGTTTAGAAGAGAACTAGGAATAAGTAAATTACTGAAAAGCATATATTAAGCGCTTGGCGTGTCCCAGGCACTGCTCTAAGCACTAAAACCACAAATATGAAAACAAGACAGTTTCTGCCCTCAAAAAACTTAAATAATGACAGGAAAAACAGCACAGTCGACTGGTGGCTAGAGAAGGGTGTTTTGGTTTGGCCAGTCACAAGATTGATGACTCAATTGATTACTATTTGTTGTTGTTTGGTCATTTCAGCTGTGTCTGATTCTGTGACCCCATTTGGGGTTTTCTTGGCAAAGATACTGAAGTAGCTTGTCAATTCCTTCCCCAGCTCATTTTACAGATGGGGAAACTGAGGAAAACAGGGTTGAGTGATTTGTCTAGTGTCACAGGGCTAGTAAGTGTCTAAGGATCGATTTGAACACAGGAAGATGCGTCTTCCTGATTCCAAGCCCAGGGCTCTATCCACTGCACCACTCAGCTGCCCCAAATGTCCTATAGACATCTTAAAATAAGCATGTCCAAAACAGAACTTATGATCCTTCTCGAGGCACCCAGCTGCCCTGGACACTATAGATCCATGGGCAAGTTACTTTATTTAAGTCTCAGTCTTCTCAACTGTAAAATGGGGATAATACCATCAGTAGTATTTATCTTCCAGGATTGTCATGAGAATCAAATATTGAATGGGATAAAATGTTTTGCAAACCTTAAAACTCTTTGTAAACGTCATTTTTGAACATTATTATTATCATTATCATGCATCAATGCAAGTAGACCCTCTCCTTTTTCTGGTCACACATGTGACTATTGATAATGTGCAGTAACTTACTTATTGCCCACAGTCTCCTTTCCATTGTCCTTTTGATTACTCATAATTTTGATCCTTCTGAGATCATGGCATTCCATGATTTATGGCCACGTATTACCACGAAGAGAAAACTGCTATTAAAGAAATGGGCTTTTGCAGCATTGGGCAATTTGGTACCATTAGAAGGGCTGCAATTTCCCAACTGCCGATATGCTCTTTCCATTCAATTCTGGGCCTAGTTCACTAGTTACCTGCAATACCTGTCCAAGACGGTGTACTTTGACAGGCCATCCAACCCGATGTATGTTATCAACTAGACTGGTGGTCTATAAACTTTTTTGATGGAGCACCCTATCAGTACAAAATTTCTGAGCATATACCTCCCAATGTATGTATCTTTACCTACTTCTGATTTCTGTACTTCTAGAATTATACCAATTACTTGTACTATTATACCAATAATTATGTATGTCATAAAACATACAAAAATAGAAACTAAAAAAGGATGAGCTAATGAAATAGATACTATCTGATCCCACAAAAATCAGTGGAGTTTATTGAGAAGGGGAGTGACATGGTCAGACCTGTGCTTAGGGGAAATGGGAGGGGGGAGGGACCAAGCATTTATTAAGCACCTACTATATGCCAGGTACATATTTTATAAATTTATAACTATTTTACAGATTTATATAAATATATATAATAAAGTATTTGTTATTTTAAATATCATATTTTTATAATATATTTGCAGAAATATATTTATATATATATATGTATTATTTCACTTAATCCTCACCACAACCCTGTGAAGTAGGTTGCCATTATTATTCCCATCTTATAGTTGAGGAAACTGAGACAGAGGCTAAGTGACTTGCCTAGGGTCTCACAGCTAATAAACATCTGAGGCCCAATTTCAAATCTGGCTTCATCATTCTAACTACTATACCACCTCGCTACTGCTTAGGTTAGGGAAAAAACTTTGGCAATTGTGTAGAGGACAGATTGAAGTCAGGGGGAGAGATGAAAAGTTCAAATTAAGAGGTCATTGCAATAGTCTAAGCAAGAGGCGATAAGAGCCTGAAATGGGATGGTGGCTGAGTGTGTAGAGAGAAGTGGATGGATGGATGGGAGAGATGCCTTGGAGGTAGAAGTGACAAAACTGGCCAACTGATTTGGATACATAGGGTAAGAGAGAGTGATAATTCAGAAATAATGTCAAGGTAGTAAACCTGGTTGACTGGAAGATGGTACCACCCTTAAGGGTCATAGGGAAGTTGAGACGAGGCATGGCTTTGGTGAAGGGAAATTAATGGAATGAGATCAACATTCCAGAGCACATCCTTTGAGTATTAATGATGGAACTGATCTCTTTCAGAATGCCATGAATTTTTTAAAAAATGTCATGAATTTCCTCTAGGAAGCTTTGTTGTGCAGTTTGTACAACGTGACTTGCAAATAAGAGTATTTGTACAACTTCAGCATCAAAAGGAAACATTTATTTTATTTACTCTGTGCAGGATATTTGCAGGGATTTGAGATTCCTAAGAACTCTGTAAGTCATTGGACTTTTTCAGCATCCTGAGCCAATGTAATTTTTGCCAACCTTGCAATGCCCTCCTTGGCACTAAATTCAGCAATTATCAAAGTAGATGCTAACTTGGTTTGGAGAATCTTGTCAAGTTATTAAAAGAATTTCCCTGCTTCATCTTCTGCAGCGAGTGATGGTAAATCAGCTAAAGTTATCTTCATGTCGGCTTGTTGGAACACTCTCATTGGGAGTTTGGTAAGGCCAGATGACCAAATGCCCCTGGGAAATCCTATCTCTCTTACCTTTGAGTGTTAGGATGAAAGCAATTCAGACCGCTCCTTTATTTACCTCTCCAAATACCTGTAAGCCATACTGTACCTTCTCTAAGAGGGTCATTCTATCCAAATTCTATCACCCAATCCAAATCCCGATACCAGTCCTGAGGTCCTTCACTCTCCTTTTTCCAAGACTTCTGTACCTGGCTCATCCCCTGAAATCTCGTCATGAAGATTGATCCAACTTTGATACTTATCACCTCCTCTCTCCTCTCTGATTGGAGTGCTGGAGAATGAAGCAATTAACAGCCCTCTCAAAGTTTCCTTTTATAGATGGCTCAGAATTTTACAGCTAATTTCATTTTCTATCAGCTGCTGCACTCAATTTCAAAACCAGAATCTTCATGTCTTAGAGCCACATACCCTCTGGTCTTCCTTTCTTACCTTTTCAGCTTCCTTTTGCGTATAGTCTTCCCCAGTTAGATTGGAAGTTCCTTTTTCTTATTTGTAACCCTATCCATTAGCATATGTAATAAATATTTATTGACTACTGACTAGTATAGATGATTATTTCTCACACTGTACAGTTATCCCTTCCACATCATGACTTTTCCCATCACGGTTTTGATATATCATGGGTAGGCTTAAGAAACTAAATGGAATTTTGGGGGAGTTTTACAGAAGCCACAGACAACACATGACTGCTAGCAGATGACACAGAGCTTATAACCAAATACTAAACCCAAATTTTACAATAAAGTACTGTAAACACCCCATAAAAGAAAAGGAAAAAATTCAGACTTCTCTGCCATAAAGGGGGGGAGGCAAAAAATTTTATGTAAGTTTTCCAGATCATGGGGGTGCCATGTCCCTACTCCCTGCAATGTAGAAAGGACAACTGTATAATTATTTGTATACTGGACATGTTTTCTTTGTCATAAAGGCACTCTCATAAGGTCACAGACTCAGAGAGGGAAAAGATCTCAGAGGCCATGCAGTACAACTTACGTAACTATGATGTGATGGGAAGAATATAGCTCTGGCAATTTGGGAGACCTGATTCTAGCCCCAACTCTGCTATTAACTACCTGAGGGGCTTCGGTTCAGTCACTCAATCTCTTTAGTGCCTTAGTTTCTTCATCTGTAAAACGATCAGTGATTTTAAAAAATACTTCAGTGAAGGAATCATTTTTTAAAGGAAACTCTGTCATAAATGTTACTCTGTCAAATGTCCCTTTCTCCATCACAACATCCCATTTCCTACCTCCTTGTCTATCACTTCATGCCAGAAATACTTTCCTTCCTCACCACTACTTCGGAAATGCCCAGCTGCCTCTTAAGGCTCAGTGCAATTGCTACTCCTCATGAAGTATTTCTTCCCAATTGTCAAACCTCTACCCTCCCCTAGATTATGTGGTATCTGCTTATATTTATGTGTTGTTTCTTCTAGTAGAACGTCAGTATTTTGAAGGCTGGAAATATCCTGGTTTTGTCTTTGTATTGCCAAGACCCAAAAGAGTGCCTTATATAGAGTAGGCTGTTAATGAATGCTTGATGAATAGAATTAAATTATTTTAATACCTATTTCTAGAGATACCAAATAACAAAGAGATGATTTTAAAATATTTTAAAACTTACTTCTATTTTTATATCAACTTCATTCTGAATGTATTACAAAGAACTTATTAAGAGAGAAAAACGGGATTGTCATCAGTAAGTTTTTAATCATTTGGAATATTGGTTATAAAAACTTACCTCTTAATATACTTCATAACAATTTTTTTTCTCTATTTACATAAGGAAATATCAGGAGGAAATGTTTTAGTTTACATTTTTGTTTTAAAAAATTCAACAAGTTTGTTTTAAAACTTTTTTGTGGTTTGAGGTTTTGTTTTTAAGGCCTTTATATTACCAGAACCATGAAACTACTTTTAAACATTTGGTAGCATAAAACACAGTGTAATTTAGAATCACTAGAAGTAAACCCAAATTTAAAAAATGTATCTTTTTTCTTCTATACGTGGAATTCTGAACTCCTAAGATTGTAGATGTTTGTTCTGTTGTCAGAATTATACTTATTATCACTTCAGCTGTCTTTTTTCTTCAAACTATTCGATCCAATTACGCAAAAGGAACATTGGTACCAAAAATACTTGCGCTAAAGACATATCAATGAGAACAATAAATGGACGGTGATTCTATGTATACTCTATCAAGCCAGACCAACGATATAGTGACTATGCTCCAGGTATTAATGAGTACGTTGAGCTGTACATTTCCAACCAATAAGAAGCCAACTCATAAGTCACCTGACTTATTCTGACCAACTCCTAATGGTTCTCCACAATTGCTAAATTCACACATTGTGTGCAATAGTCTGCAGTATGGGCTTGCCTACAAGGACAACCTTTTGGAATAGTTCACAGAAATTGGGAAACACCCAATTAGACGACTCTTGAGGTCTCTTCCAGCTTTAAAATTTTGTAATTCTTAAAATGTAAGTATACTAAGCACTGTTGTTACTGACGAGAAAGTAATGTCTAGTAATTTACATTGTCAATTTTTTCCAGTTTACATATTATGAAAGTATTTATTGGAACATTTATAAGTTTGTTCTATTTGTTTTTAAGAGCACACTGAAATCCAAGTCCAGGCACCAGAGGTCCTTTCAGACAATCGAAAGCAGAATTTTCCAACCAGGCAGCTGTAGTTCATTAGATCTGCCATGGACCGTGAAAGCCACTTGCCAATAGTGTCGAAAGACTATTACTCATTTCAATCTCTCCGAAGAGGACAAATCTGTCTCTCTCTCTGACAAAGCATTAGTGAAAAATACTGAATTTGGGGCTATGGCTGGCCCAGTTCAGCACACATGGATGGAAGCTCAATGGAGAAACTAAAGCCAAGTGGGGATGACAGATTGATGTTCAAACTTTTCACCTTCAGAGACCAGAGCTTCCATCTAGATCCCAAGGCAGGGAGGGAAGACTCAGGCAATAACAATATGCTGGCAGCGTGCATGATAATCATGCTATCTGACCTGACAGAGCTGTCAGTCTGAGCTGCAAAGTCTCTGTTTCTGATTGAGACCTTCTAATCCCATCAGTTCAAAACAGAAAAACTTTAGGGGCCAATCAAATCAGCTCTGAATGTCAGTCACTGTCCAACCAATGCAATGCAATTAATCATAAAAATCAAGATCACCTTCAGAAGTATATCAGGCCTTGGGTCAAAGATCTTTGTTGAAGGGAACCAGGAAAGTGTCAGAAATTTTAAACCCCCAGCAACTAAAATTCATGAAGGTTTCATTGCTTTTCTCTCTAGAGGTTATATAATTATTTGGCAATTTGAACTAAACGAGGGCGGGTTTTTGCTCTAATCCATCGCTGGTTTCAAAATCCTCTAAAGAACTCAGGCTGTGTCTATACAGCCTAGACATAAACTTGAACTGAATTGAGATGAGAGAATAAAACGGGCACCTCATCCTTTCAATATTGTCTACAAGAGAAATTTTGCTTTATGATCAAAGAATAAAATTAATTCTTTCAGATAACATTCCCCAATGGTCTCCAGTCACTAAGACCATGATAATAGCTGCCAAGAAAAGCAAGGGTTTCAAGTTCCCATTCTGTTACCATGAGGTATATCCAGCTTCATACTCATAAGGCATTTCTAAGTATTCCATGATTGACCATTATTCACATCAGATGTTTTAAATCTCCTACGATGTGCCAAGCAATGTGCTAAGTGCTTTTATCTCATTTTGTCATCACAACAACCCTGTAAAGTAGGTGGCATTATTACCCTCATTTTACAGTTGAGGCAAGAGGCAAACAGATTTTTTTTTTCTAAGTGACTTGCCCGATAGTGTCAAAGGTCAAATTTGAACTCAGGTCTGATTCCAGGCCCAGTGCTCTATCCAACTGCATCTCCTAGTTGTCTTCGCCTTAAAGTAAAGAGACATCTGTCACCCCCTCTGGGTCTTTATCTCATGTTGTAGATTCTAACAGTGAACCATGTTGTCATTCTAATACCTTATTGAAGTATTTTAAAATAGCCTTGATAATCATAACGTTTTATTCCAGAAAGGAAGGCTGGTCAAACCACAACTTTAATGATCTGTGGTAGCCTCTAGAGAATATATACTAATATTTAGCACAGTGGATATTATATGTTATGTTATATTTACATATTATAGATAACATCTAGCCCAAAGTAGGCATTCAATAAAACTATTATATGCACATCCAAAAATATTTTATAAAAATAAATGTTAACTTATACAGAAGGTAGGGGTAGGGAAGATTATCATTTTCCCATTCTACTTTCATAAACTCCATCCCAGTATTTTATTAGTATGGTATTCTATATTGAATTATATTTAGCAAGAAAGCAAGAGAAAGAAGTAACCCACAGAGGACTCTTGATGCCCAAAGAAAAAGGGAAAAAGGAAGGGGCAGGGGGGAGACCATTGCATGATAGACATTTACAAAAGAAATTGTATTTGCTCGTGTAAAGCATAAGAATGATACCTGACTTAAAAGGTGGGTATGAAGATATGCATGGGAAATGAGATGTTTAAAACCAGGTGTGAAAAAGGAAAATTAGGCAGTCACTCTATAAAACTTCTATGACTCAGAAATCTCACTTCACTAATGCATTCTGGAAATATATCTCTCTTATAAGCATTAGTTGTGAGCAAACCCCAAAGTTCTCAAAATCTAATGAGTTGATAACCAAATCTGGCCAAAGAGATGTGAAAAGCTGCCTCCCCCTGTTCCTCTGCAGAGGTGGAGGGAGGTCCATGGCACATTGCATATCATATACTTTTTCAATGTGTTGACTGGGTTTGCTGAAGTTTTTTCTCTTCCCATTTAAAAAAATTCTTTATTGAAGGCATTAGCTCTCTCTGAGGGAGGAAGAGGGAAGAGATGAGTAAGGGAAGGGGAATATACAAGATGCAAAACCAAAAAATTTTAAATACATAAATAAAAAATATAAATATAAAATTAAAAAATATAAAAAATATATTTAAATAAAAAATTATAAAAATATTTAAATAATTGTAAACCACAAAAAAATCTAGCTAATTAGCCATAACTTAAAATTATAAGTGTCCCACAGCCCCCACCCAATGCTTTGCTTTCCTGATTTGCTGACCCCTAGGAAACCAAAGACCCTGGAGGGCTCCCCTTCCTGACATGGAAACACTACTACTATGGGAATAACTTGATGGTAGTAACAACTATGAATGCAGTATTAAAATGAAAAAAAAAACACATATGCAAATTTCTGTAAAAGTTTATCCAAAGTTTTTAAACTTGTGAAGATTAACACACAAAGGTCAGTAAGTGGGGTGTTTTTTATCTAAAGATTTCACTACAGTTGACATGGTACTAGCATATCTTTACCTTTGTTCTAGTGAGTAAACACCCCAAGATGGAATTCATTAAGCGAATGTTTTAAAAGGCACAGAAAGTGTTTTGGCTTGCTGTTTTACTTATTAATAAGGGAGCATCAATTTAAAGTTTGGTTCCATGAAAGCATCCCCTCCTTCCAAAATGGTCATATAAATTATGTTATTAGTAGTTTAAGCATTAAAGAAAAAGTTTATATTATTTCTCTAACTCACTAGCATAGTACTCATTATAAATAATGTGGCAAGGGAAATTTAAAATTCTAAGACAGAATGACCTTAGTTAAGTTTGATCTAACCTTTAAAAAAAATCACAAATATAATACCACTGTTTCCTGCAACATAAGGATGGTACAACAAAGAACAAAGTTCAGATTTGTTTTTTTCCATCTAGGTTCCCTATTTGAATTTATTTTTTGGCAAAAGGGGCAACTAGAACCACCAATTGACCAATTTTTTTATAAATATATTTTTTATTTTTAGTTTACAACAACTCAGTTCCACAAGTTTTGGAGTTCCAAATTTTCTCTCCCTCCCTCTCCCCCTTCCCCCGACAAGATGGCATGTAATCCAATGTAGGTTCTACATATACCTTCACATTGTACTTATTTATATAGTAGTCCGGTTGTAAAGAAGAATTATAACCAATGAAATGAATCATGAGAAAGGAGAAACAAAATAAAAAAAAGAGCAAAAAGTTTGCCTCCATCTGCATTCAGACTCCATGATTCTTTCTCTGGATGTGCACAGCTTTTTCCATCATGAGTCTTTTGGAGCTGCCTTCGAACCTTGATGAGAGGAGCCAAGTCTATCAAAGTTAGTCCTTACAGATACCGTGTGTCTGTAATCGTGTATAATGATCTCCTTGCTCTGCTCCCCTCTCTCAGCATCAGTTCACACAAAAACTAACCAATTTTTATGGCCCAAGTAAAATCATTCCTATCTTTCTTACATTAAGGATGGTTCTGGTTAAGTACTTTGATCAGATGCATACAATATTAACTGAGCTAGGTGATGTCATAGTGCAAAGAGTGCTGGTCACGGAGTCAGAAGACCTGAGCTCAAATTCAGTCTCTGACACTTATCAGGAGTGTGTTATTGTTGTTCAATCATTTTCAGTCATGTCCAACTCTCTGTGACTGTTTTGGGCTTTTCTTGGCAAAGATACCCGAGTGGTTTGCCATTTCCTTCTCCAGCTCATTTTACAGATAAAGAGATTGAGGCAAACAGGGTTAAGTGACTTGCCCAGGTTCATACAGCTAGGAAATGTCTGAGGCTGGATTTGAACTCAAGAAGATGAGTCTTCTTGACTCCAAGCCCAGAGCCCTGTGCACTAGGGCGTCATCTAGAGGCTACTGGAATGTTACAAAGCCTCTGTTTGTCTCAGTTTCTTCAACTACAAAACTCTTCACCTGCTTTGTTGTGAGGTTTAAATGAGATAAAGTGCGTGATGTGCTTAACATAGTGCCTGGCATGTAGTAGGCTTCCTCTTCCCCCCATTATTTCCAACCAAGCAGAAGCTGCATTAAGAAATCATATATGTAGTTGACTAGAAAGGCCCGGCTCCACTCCAGGAAAAAATACATATCACAGATCAAATGATTGTTGACATAATATGAGAATGCATGCACAAAACACACACACACACATATTCAGAAAAAAATGTGAAGGAAACAACTGAATAAAGGGAGAAAAGAAGAAATAAAAATAGTGGGTTTTATGAAAAGGGGTGGGGGGAAGCACATAGTTCAACAGGTTCCTGAAATCCTGGTAGTGATCAATAAATTGACTTTTGCTTCACCTTTTATGAAGAGGCTGTACTTAGCAAATCACTGTGTAAGCTGCCTCAATAACAGCACTCCTGCTATCAAGTTTACTTGCAAGGATTCCAACAAAGAAATTAATTTCTTAGATGACAAGGAAAGGTTATCTAGAACGGAGAAAACACAAGAGACTGAGCGTTCACCTAATAAAACAGACAAATATCGGTCTAGGCACTGAATTCAGAAAGCTCTACTTTCCATAGGATCTGAATTCCCTATAGTCCAACCACTACAATTTAAGGGGAGAAAAAAAATCTTCCCTTTCAAAGGATGCATTCTTGAAAATACTAAGACTTTATAACTTTATAATGTATTGACTAGACCTTCTGTCAGTATGGGCTGCGATGAAACTTCTCCAGTGGCCACTTTTCACATAAAGACCATATCAATAAAGCATTCCACAATAACAATGATCAAATCTGAAAACTTAGAAATTGACACTCATCAAAAGTCACTGGGGGAGTTTTCCTTCCCATCAAATACCAGGAAACTTTCCTAATTCTTTCATGTTTCAGACTGTACTCACAGCATCAACCTATCAACAGGTAACACACAAGGGTGACTCCTCTTCTATTTTAGATACACCATGGGGGCCATCTCCAGATGTCCCGATCTATAACTGGCCAGTGGACCCACATGGCTCTGGAGGAGTAAGTGAGGCTCGTGACTTTGCATGGCCCTGTCTCACTTAAATCCAATTCACTTGCAAGTCATGGCATCATCTTCCTGATGTCATGGTCCTCTTCAAGAATGAAGGACAAACAACAACCTGCGAGCAGTCTGAGCTGCTCCACTGAGGACCCAACTGGCAAGTTCCACTTGGGCAACTCAGTTCATTCCTTCCTCCTTCCTCCTTCCTCCTTCTTCCCTTCCCTTCCCTTCCCATCCCTTTCCTTCCCTTCCCTTATGAACTCAGATAGCTCCAGAGGAGAAAGTGAGGCTGATGACTTTGTACAACCCTCCCTCACTTAAATCCACTTCATTTGCAAGTCATGGCATCATCTTCCTGAGGTCATAGTCCTCTTTGAGAATGAAGGACAAACAACAACAACCATAAATTCAGGGACAGTGTCCCAATCAACCAGTTGGTTCTTCCTGTCTAGGAGCTATGGTCATGTTGAAAATGGCGGTTACCCAATCCACTGGCTGCACTAGAGATTCTGATATTTTGCAGAGGAGGAGTGCAGAGGTGGATTTTGCTTCTATGAATTCAAGTTTTATCCCATACATATACCTCATAACACTGCTCCACCAACACCATTTTGCAGATGCAAACCCTACTTTTAATAACATAGAATCCCAATGTAAAATTGATTTGAAAAATAAAAAAAAACTTAAGTATACAAATCAGAAGGAAGGGGGCAAATTGAGCTAGTCCTTAAATCCCAAAAATGTGAATTGCCTTCAACTTCATTGTATTAACTGTCATCATATTGTTTATTGCATGTACATAAACCAGGGAAACAACAGTACAAGGGGCAGTAAATTCACTAAGGAACTCGGAAAGACATACAAGTCAAGAAGCTATAAAACAGGAACTAGCTGTGAACACTAGTGACACAGAGAAGGCATATGTGGTGACATCAGCCCCCAGGGGGAATGAAGTTGTAAAAAGTATGGAAGAGGGGGCTCAGAATCAGAGATCGACCCAGGCAAGAGCCACCATGTTATCATATGAACATCCTTGAGTGAGAGCTCACCTCACAAAGAAAAGTTGACTTTTTTACATAATGCATTTTTTCTTCATTTTGGGGAAATCTTTGTATAACTTCAATAAAGATTTCATGCAAAGGTTGAGACTTTCATGGTTTTCCTTAAGGACTGTTGATGCCTTCAAGTAATACCAGATTTTAGATTTTGGTTGAAGGTGCTAGTTGCCATAATAATTGTTTGTGTGGTAAAGTCATCACCATCATCTGGTTAATAATATTAGAAGGAGTATCACTACTCTTCAAACTACACAAACTATAAAAGTTGTTGAAGAAGGACTGGTTACCATCATAATGAGATTGCCATCAAAACGGCATCTTCCTAATAAACTTCAATGCCCTTATCCAACACCACAGTTATATAGCAAGAAAATATAAGTAAAGAATGAAAATAAGACCCTTTTGCCTCTCAACTTTAATCCTAGCATAATGTGTAAGTGGCGTAATACAAAGATAATGAATTCGTATCCTTGCTGGGACCTTTAAAAAAAAATTAAACATTCGATCAAGTCAGAATCCTAAGATTTTAGTATGGAGAAGGGCTTTATAGTTCATCCAATCCAACTCTTATTTTACATGTGGTGAAACTGAGTCCCAGAGAGATTAACTGATTTGGTCAAGGAACCACAGGTAGTTTATGTCAGAACCAGAACTAGAATACAGGTCTCATGATTCACATTTTCCTCTCTACTATGCACCCTCTCTGAAACCATCCATGGGAGTAACGATATAGACCCCCATTTCAGAATTTCCAATACAGACAACTCATCAAAATGCTGTAGCCAGTGAAAATAATAGAAGGTTGGAGTTAGAACAAAAAGACTAAAAATACTTGCTTTGTAGCAAAGCTGCCTAAGGCAGAATGTAGGGCTGAGGCTGATGTTCAAATAGCCTCATATCTCTCCATAGAAATGAAATGTATTAGGAACTAATCTTGGTCTTTATAGTTTTGGGTAGACCTGGTTAATGTAACTGAATGTTAGGTAATATTAGAAGGCATACATAGCTATTATATATGTAACTGCACATGTGCATACGTACATCCATATACATGTATATAAATATACATATGTATATATATACATATTTATGGAGTAACATATATTTTATATGTGTGTATGTATGCATATATATTATATGTGTGTGTATGTATGTATACAAAGGATCCACATAAGACCAGCTTAATATGGAGAATATCTTCCATTCCAGAAGAAATGAGACCTTTAGCATCTCATCCAGATCTTCCAAAATCCCCAATTTAAAGGTTAATAAAAGAAAAATAAACAATGGAAAAACCATACCCAACACACTTCCAGGGAATATAGACAAGTCTGATTATCAACTGATTAAAAAAAGATCTCCCTCTGTACTTGGTAAAAAATGTATGATCTCTAGGCCCAAAGGGAAATTAAACCACAAAGTTTAAACAAAACAAAAATAAAATCAATGCTTACCAAAGAAGAAGGAAAAAAAAAATCTTGTTGCTCTTAAAGAGAATTCAGATTCCAGCTTTCTAGTTATAAAAAAAAAATCCTATTTTTAGATGATACACAGGTTTAAGATACTCCTATGCCTTTAATCCCCATTTGATAGTCAAATACACCTGTCTGGCCCTGCTCCTTCTGATGGTAAATAGGAGGGTTTGCATTTAAGTTACAATGTGGAGTGCTTCAGAGCAACCTCGTGCCAAAATGGCACATTTCTGAGGGATGCAAAGGTATTCAATAAAAAGCTTTTAAAGGCATATTTTTAAACTTGCAGCAGGAAAGCTTTTCTGTGTCAAGACAGTAATTCTTTTAACAGCATTGATCAAAATGTCATTCTTTTATGAGTGTACAATACCTTTTAATGGCATACAACAAGCCATTAGGGTTATACACCTCCGTATAGCAGACAGCTTACTGGAAAAAAGAGAACACTGGCCAAGATACAGTCACTAGTTTTTTAATGCTTCTAATAAGGAATGTTTTTCCCTCACTGTGTTTCATCCTGCAGGCCACAACTGAAATTATCTAAAGATAAAGCACAGGTTCTCTAAATTCCTACTTGAAAATAGCTCTCAAACTGCAGCTTTCTGGAGATCTGAAGCCAGCCTTGCAAACCACCTCCTACCCAGGGCCAGTAAACAAAGATCTATGCCATGACATTAGACAAGGAGAGCTTGGGTACTTTATGCTTTCTGAAAGATGAATAAACTGATTCTCTAAAAGTTAATCACCTTTTTACATTTATTTGTGGGGTTTCAATAAAATATTCTAAGTGAAACTAAAGACTAAGAGGTTATTAAACCTCTCTATTTCTCCACTATCATTACCTAACGCTGATTATGTCCCTTCTGTGATGCCATAGGGTGCTAAGTAGTATTCAAGAATCATTTTTAAAAGATACAATCAATCCTAATCCCTTTCTTGCCCTGGATGTGTTTATGCTTTAAAAAAGAAACTATAAAATTGCAATTATATATAAAAGCTTTTGTTTGCCAAGTGTTTGTCCCCTCATGAGAGAATGGGCTAGAACAGGGGTAGGAACCCTGAGGCCTTAAGGATACATGTGGCCTTCTAAGTGTGGCACTTAAGGATTTAGAAATCCACATGTGCCCTCAAGGCTGCAAGCTCCCCACCCCTGGTCTAGAAGTAGAGTAAGGAAAACAGAGGCAAGGTTTTGAAAAGAAAGGATTAATTCTTAATTTTCATTTTAAAAGTAAAAATTCTCTAGGGAGGGGCAAAGATGAAACTGTCAATACTACAATTTTGTTTTAGTTTTAGTTTTGCGAATTATAAAAGCAGTTTCTAGTTAACTGGATTGTAGCTCAGGGCTTGACCTTCCCACAGTTTCAACACCTTACAAAAGAAGGTCTTCAGAGACTCTGAGCAGTGCTTCTGCTATTATTTACTGTGCTCCAACAAAAAGGGAACTGTCTACAGTTGTTCTTTAGAACTTTTCCCAAAAAGGGGAAGGTAAAAGTCTGGCAGAGCATCTCTCCTTTTTAAGGCTTGTGTCTACGTGTGTGTTTTGAAGAGGTAGGAGAAAAAGAGGCCTGGAGAATGACCAAGCTCCTGTTTATGGACTTAAGCAAAAGAGAATGTGGAAGAGGACAACTTTCCAGATCTCATTCCATGAGAAATCTGTAGGAGGTCTTCAGTTCTCTCACCAAGATACAGTGGTTATCAAATTAAAAAAAAAGAAAAGGAAAAAAACCTACTGAAATCCAAATACTGAAGGTACGGGAAGGGATTGAGGAAGAACACAGATTGCAATAAAAGTAGAACTCTATCAACAGTTACAAAACCATAACCCCAAAGGATTCACTTACAGCTGAGAAACGTGTTTGGATCCCCCAGATTCTCTCTCCGAGCTTCTGCAGTGGCTCCTGCCACACACTTCTAGACATAAATAGCACCCCAAGATGGAAATAGCTGAACCAGAAATAGCAATGGGAAATGCCTCTAGAATCGAAAAGAGTTAGCTACGTTGCATTTTTGCAAAAAAAAATTCAGAAAGATACCAAAAAAACCCCAACTAGGCAAATCAAATTTTAAAAACCACACCACACTTCTCATGGTATAACCATTTGTTATATAAAATGCTCATTTCATTGAATAGCACACCACAAGACCAATTGCATTTACACCTTTCATTTGCCCTGCATCTATAATTAAAGATACAATTAAATAAAATGAAATCTCTCCACAGGGTTAGCAGGTCACCCTCAAATAGCCTGACCCACACATGGCTTGCCTAGCAGGCCAACTACTCTTTTCACTAATCAATCCTCCTCTTGCCTCACCCCTTTAAAAATCCAACACATATAGTAAGAAGAAGAGGGGGAAACAACAGATTCTTAAACAATAAAGAATTTAAACCGATTCATTCAAGAAATGCAAATGAAAAGGTGGCACTCCCCCTAAATATCAGGAAAAGCCAGGTCGCTGCGTGGAGAGACATTCATGATACCTTACAAAGTTAGACGTTTGAGACAGTGAGAGTACAATACTAGGCTGATAAAAGATAAAAAACAGCAGCAATTTCTCTTTAAAGTCTGAACATTCAATGTATGTTTGGGGAGAGGTAACAACTCAGAATAATTACAAAAAGACATTTGGTTGATTCAGTTCTGAATCCTCTAGAAATCTAAACTGATGTCTCAGGATTGAGCGTGACTATTGATCTGCTTGCTGGAACTAAGAAAGGATCAGGTTTCAATGGTTCTATTAAAGGGTCACAGACCACACCCATCATCTCATACCACTGTCTCTCAAATGCCAGTCATCAGTCAAAATGAGGACAAAATGAAAGAAAGGGAATGGAACCATGTAAATTCATCACCACCCCTGGAAAATTAGTCCAAAGTATATTGGTTATTCTAGAGGTTATTCACAACCACCTTTTCCCACTCATAAAACCATCCAATCCCTTTATTTGGTAGATGAGAAGGAAACCTAGGGTGGTTAAGTGACTTGCCCAAGGGAACATGGGTAGCATCAAAGTCAGTATCTGAATCCAGGTCCTCTAACTACAAAAGCAGTACAAACTGTTAGCACCTGGTCCATGGAGTTTACAGTTTTAGTAGCTAAAGAAGAAACATGGTTAACTTCAAGGGTTACAGTTTAACATCGTAACAGAGCTTCCTGTGTTTGTGCAGCAAATGCATCAATGTTGGCTTAAGTTATAGACAAACTCGATGGTCAAGGTGATCGTCACAGCTAAGTATCAAGCCACTAAGAATTATTTAATTCTTCAGTAGCCAAAGACTTGTGTTTTTAAATTCACTCATCATGAGCATACTTGAGATAATTTTTTAAATACAGCTTATTCTGACATGACTTTGAAATCTATTAAGTCCAAAAAGTGAAGACTAAGTTCCTTGGATTATTTGCTGTCATAGAATCACAGCATATTTAGAGATGACGTAGTCCAGGTCCCTCATTGCATGGATGAGAAAACTGAAGCACAGAGAGCTTCTAACTTGCCCAAAGTGGGATTAGAACCAACACCTCCTGACTCCAGGGGCAGCTAGGTGGCACAGTAAATAGAGCACCAGCCCTGAGTTCATATCTGGGCTCAGGCATTTGACAGTTACTAGTTGTGTGACCTTGGGCAAGTCACTTAACCCCGATTACCTCGCCTTCCCCCTCCAAAAAAAAAAAAAGACCTCCTGACTCCTAATCTGGTGCTTTACCTTCTATACCACACTAGTGCCTACTAAATGGCAAATCAAATCCAAAAATCTGGGTCATAAGAGAGTTACATTCCCATATTGTTATGTGCATTTAAAAATAATTTTTTTTTAAATCAAAGAATCGCTAAGGTAGTATATTCAAGAAAAAAATCACCCCCAAATTCTTGGCTGATAATCTATATTTTTGATTCCCTCCTACCTCCCTAGGCATTTTTACTGATGCATTTCTTAAGTTATTTAGTTTAGTAAAAATAAATCACTTTAATTTATTCAAATGATGAGGGAGGGGATGTTGATCCATACAAGGCCATGTGACTGGTTTAACTGATTCTACCCCACCTAGCCCCTTATCCCCTCAGTTTCAACTAGTTATTTTTGCAAAAGAGAGTGAACGAGCTGGATCTTCACATTTGGAAAATTGCGTGATGTTTTCAACAGTCCCAGGCTGTGGAAGCTTATTGTTTTAATACTGATAACCTCCCACCATATATCTTCCATATGGAATCACTATGAAACACCAAGGAAAATCAAAAATTCAAGTGATATGAAGGATGATGGAAAGAAGCATCCGGTTTGTCAGGTGTCAAGATATTGCCAACAGAGGCTCAGATAGGAGACATGGCATAAAAGGCATCGTCAAGGACATGTGGGCCCATAAAGGGCAGTGGGCCATGAGAGATATTGAATGGATGGCATAAATGCTACACTTCTATCCAATAAGGTACTAAAAGATGGAGGAAGGTCTTCATGATGTTGGGTAATTTATGAACAGTTTACCAAAGGACGTGGATAACCACCCGGGATCTCTCTAGTACTGGAACAATTTCTTATTTTATATCGTGGAAAATCTGCAATTGATTGTTCACAAGTTTCCCTCAGCTTTCTTGCCAAACACCTTGTTTGTTACCCAGTAGTCAATCCATTTAGCCTTTTTGGTCATCTCTACTCTGACAACTTGAAAATTAAAATAAGCTTCAGGAGGTGGATCAGTCTGGGATAGGGGATCTTAATCGATAGCAGTAAGAGGTATACATGGCATGGAAGTCTTTGAAGCAGGAAAACCTGGGTCCATGTCTTGACTCTGAAATATACTAACTGTATAACCCCGGGCAAGTTAAACTCCCAGAGCTATAGGATATTGGTTCTCAAACCTTTTGGTCTCAGGACCCCTTTACACTCTTGAAAATTATTGGGGACCTCCTAAAGAGCTTTTGTTTATGTGGTTTGTGTTTATTGATAATTAACATATTAGAAATTAAAATGTCAGTGTTATTATGAAAAGATTTTTGACTTTATACACCCCTGAGAGGATATCAGAGACCTGCAGGGACCCCAGACCATGCTTTAAGAGGTGCTTCTCTAGGCAACTCTCTAAGACTAAGTTACAAAAAAGATGGTTATCCATTGGGAAGTAGGGTTTTTTCATCCAGAAATTCCCTACAACAATAAGATCACAGGTCTTGTCCTCATCTCCAATCCCCAATCACTAATATTCCCAAATTCCTAGGATTGTGGAATCATGGATTTGGAGCTAGAAAGGAACTGAGACATCATCTAGTCCATTTTATAGATGAGGAAATCAGAGTAGTTAAGCCATTTATTTCAGGTCACATCTGCAGTAAATGGTAGATCTTTTAAAAAACATTTAATAATGAAAAATGCTTTTCAAATGCATATTCTTTTTGAAGAATTTCCATAAGAGACTTCTTTCAGATTGCTTCAGTTGCTATTTATTGTGTTAAGCAAGATTATACCAGATGCTTGTCTAATGGACTTTAAGTAAGGCAGAAGAATCAAGAAAAAGTGAGATCTTAAAAAATCTCAGTGGGGAAGCCTTACTGGCCTTTCATTTCATTTTCCTTTATTCATTTTCTTCTCCTTTCTTATGGAAAAGTCCTTAGGATTAGATATATTACCCATGAAAGACTTCTTTGAAAAAGTATATATTTCATAAAGATGGTAAAGGAGAGATGGGTATTCAATTAGGAAATAAAAAGGAATAACCAGTTCACCAAATCAGAAAAAGAATGAAAAAGGGAACAGATACAAAACTAAGAAAAAGGGAGGAAAAGGAAAGCCAAGCAAAATATTTTAAAGACAAGGATAATTTATACAGGAAAATGCAAAATGCTGGCAAACCCAGAATGGGGAGGGGGGTGGAATTGATCTATCAGTCTGAATAGTGACTCTCTTAAGAAGAAAAAGCAACATCAGATGTAGAACTGAGGATAGCAAGATCAGCTTACAAAAATAGGGGGAAAAAACAAAAGGAAAATTTGTATACATGAAGTCATAACAACCATCTTTAGAAGAAGTAACAATTTCCTTAGGGAATACTTCTCCAAGTAAAATGCGAAGCATGATGACCTGGAAGCAATTTCACTAATGCACATTTCACAAAGTGGCAATACTTTCAGAAGTCAAATCAATGCCTTCTCTGAGATTTAAGAAAGGACATCAAATACTCTCAGTGGGAATGTGAGGAAGTCATAAGGATATGGGGTCCTCAGGATGTGGACAACCACCCATGAATCCAGATGGTGATTTCTGGTAGACAGCCTGACTCACTCTCAAATTCAACATTCACACAAAAGCAATCGCCATTAGCAATTATTTTTAGAAGAGAATGATGAGCCTAACATGGCAATTATTTCATATACTTCATACTAACTTTTAAATTAATTATTGTGAAAAGACACCTGGAAAGATATTGCATGACCAGTTGCTTGCTATGTGAAAGTAATCAGATTTTTTCACGTATTGCTATTTAGTAGGATTTTTTTTTTGTAAAGTGAAGATTCGCAGAAAATATTCCAGTCATAATAAGTAGAAGTACTAGATTAGTGACAATGAAAAATCATGAAAAAGAATGGCTGGTTAAAAAAAAAAATCTCCTACAATAGTTATCAGGTGGTATGTTTGGATTATCTCTTGTGATACTTCCTTCCTCCCCATCCTTCCTGTTACTACTGAGTAGCTAAGTCAGTATTACCATTTTTCTGTGCAACTGCAATGGCCCCCTAATGGGTCTTCCTATCTATATTCTCTTTCTCCTTTAATCTACCCTTCATATCACAGCATAGTCTTTGGAAGTGATTGGCCATGCATTCCCAGCCTGTGGGTCCTGGACCCATAGAGACGTGGAGCAATGACAAGAGGGTTTACAAATACTTATGTGCATGGAGCACTGGTTAGTGCATGTAAGTAGACTTTAATTTAGCTCCAACAAAACATGTGAAGTTATTCAATATAATAAAAAAGCAAATATATCTTCTATAGACTGAATAGATAATGTCTTACATCTGCAAATGTGATTACTTATTAAATGTAGAGAGAGGTTATTGTGATAAACGAAATACAAATTCATTAAAAAGCCTAACAAAAACATAGAAAAGGCCATCAGATATAGCTATTTAAAAATGATTGGTGGAAACATATCTTGAAGAGAACAGATTTACTCAAGCATTGGAGTCAAATATGAGATAGAAAGAGGTCGAGAAGTGAGTAGAAGGTGAGGAAGTAAGAGACAGTGGATAGAAAAAACTCCTTTCAGGAGTTTGGCTATAAAAGAGGATAGCTTGAGGGGACATAAGGGTCAAGTGAAGGTTTTCAGGTTGTAGTGGTGGTAATCAGGGCAGGGCTTTTTGCTGTTCTCTTAAGTGCCTTTAATGATTCTGGTCTTTGTTTGAATGAGGCAGGTAAAATGGGATCTTTTTGTCTTGGAGCTTTCTCAGCACTAAGACAATGTAATGGTAATCAGGGCAGGACATTTTGTTGTCTTCTCTTTTGGAATGCGGAGGTAATTAAATACCTTTGATGAGTCTTGCCTTTCAAATGTAATGGCCAGCAAAATTGGACTTTTCACGTTCTTTGTTTGAGTCCTTCTCAGCACTGAGGTAATCAAGTGCCCCAGGGCCCTGAGATGGGTATATAAGATCCTAGGTTGATATTTGACTTTTCGGGCTCACTCATGGAAGGAATGTTGAGACTCTGGGCAAGCTGGTATAACTGCCCCCCAGCTTTGCTAACCCAGACCCACTGGTTCTTCTCTGGTAACTACTAATTGTGATTTGAATCAGACGACGTCTGTCTGTTGATGTTTGTAATTTCTGTTTGTATTTGCCCTGAAGTCCGGGGGGCTGATCTTTTCCCCTTGAACTGAGTGAATAATACATGTATGTTTAATTAAACTGAGATTGTAAACCCCTTAAAGTTGCTTTCCTTAGAAAAGCAGATTGGAGAACCTGTGCTAGCAGCCTTCTTGGTGTTGGTCTTGTGTTGGTCTTCCAACCCTACAAGAGCTGCGAGCCAAATAGTTGTTACACAGATATCATTACTTATGTTTGAGTAGCATCCCTATATTAGTCTACATGCTCCCATCTTATCCAAACTTTGTAGCAACTTCAAGGCTTAGCATATAGTCCTATACACAGAAGATGAATTGAATTACATTTCCTGAAGGTGTCCAGCAAGATGAAGAAAAACAAAAGTGAGATGAAACATAGCAATTTATTTGTTGAGGGCCATGTAATTGACTCAATCCTGTAGACACTTATGTGGTAGATGGTGGGGTAGGTTGATGGCATACCAGATAGAGCATTGGGCCTGGAGTCAGGAAGACCTAAGGTCAAATCTGGCCTTAGACACTGACTTGGCAAGTCACTTTACCCTGTCTGCTTTAGTTTCCTCATCTGTAAAATGAGCTAGAGAAAGAAATGGCAAACCACTCTGTTATCTCTGCCAAGAAAATGCTAAATGGGGTCACGGAGAGTTAGATATGACTAAAAATGACTGAAGAACAAAGATGCTACAGACTTGGCTTTGAAGAATCAAAGATGAAATATCTGCTAATAACTATAATATGTCAACCAGCAATGGCATCTGTTGGATTGTTATAGACTACTATGTCAAATGGTCAAATGCAGAAATCACTAGGCCTGTAGACCTGATACTTGTCTGAGATGCTTGGCAGAAATCTTGCATTTGCATGTGTAGCTTGAAGAATGTATATGACAAAGAAATAACTATTTGAAAGCCAATCTTTTCTTGAATCTTACAGAAATCAAACTAAAATGAGGAGAAAGTTTTGCAAACTGTAAACTGTAATCAAAATGTGAGCTATAGTAGTAGTAGTAGTAATAGTAGTAGTAGTAGTAGTAACAGTAACAGTAATAGAGTAAAGGAAACCTTCCCTTCCTTTTTTAAAAACATATTTTCCAAAAGAACAAAATATTTTCCAGATTGGAAGAGGGCTTCAAATAGCCTAAAAGAATAACAATTAACTACAAAGTTCACCACTCAGCATAAGTCATTAATACCTCACACCAAACCAACTTCAACATGTGTCAAGAATGTGGGGGAATTTGGAATGGACCATTGGGAAAGAAGAACCCAACAACAACTAACTATATGAGAGTCTGAGCCAAAGGCTTAATGATATTAGAAACATAAAATCAAGGCTTTGGGTTAGATGTCCTGATGCTGATCTCCATTGATAGGTCCCTTGTAGCTGCACAGTTTGATCTTGTTGACTTTTGAAAATAAGTGAATCATGGCCAATAACCAGGAGATCATATATTTTTCATTTTCTTTGCTGTCAATTTCCGTTTGTATTTGCATATGTTTGTTTTAAATTAATCTGGAAAGAGCCTCTTCACTACTTACTCAGAGGATTTTTTCTTGCTCTCTATCCATCAATTCCTGCTGTTTCAGATGGCCCTGGTACAACACATGAGGTTCTCCAAAAATCTTCATTTCAGAGGAGGCAGTGAGACCTACATCTCCACCGCAATTTCAGCTTCTAAGAACAAAAATAGACAGCTAAAAATAGCAGAGAATCCTAGAATTGTAGAGTAGGAAGAGGCTTAGGGGTGATGGAGGCCAATCATCTAATTTTGTATACAATGACACCAAGGCATGGAAAGGAAGCAACTTGCCCAAAGTGAATAAGCATTTATTAAGCATTTACTGTGTCCCAGGCACAGTGATAAGACCTGGGGATACAAAAAAAGAAAAGTTCTTGCCCACAAAGAGGGGGCATTTTAATAGGGAAGACAACATGGAAACAACTAGACATATTTCAAAGTAGATGAAAATAATCTGAAAGGGGAAAGCATTCCCAACTGGGGAGGTGGTTTTTGCTTTTAAAAAGCATTTAATTTCCTCTGGAAGAATTCACATTACCAACTTATTCTTCAGGTAGACTTCCACAGTTTTGCCTCACTTTATTAGAGGCAATTGGTAAGTACAGTAGATAGAGTACTGGGTCTGGAGTCAGGAGGACATGAGTTCAAATCTGGCCTCAGACACTTAGTAATTGTGTAACCTCCATTTGCCTCAGTTTCCTTATCTGTAAAATGGCAATAATAATAGCACCTATCTCGCAGAGTTGTTTTGAGGATCAAGCGAGATAATAATTGTAAAATGCTTAGCACAGTGCCCAGCTCAGAGTAAGAGCTTAATAAATGTTAGCTATCTTTATTACTACTAGTCTTCATGCTAATGAGAGCTAAAGAATTTATACAAAGCAAATATAGCAATCTTTCCATATAACAGTATCTGCAAATGCTTGTCTGTAAAAAACAGAATAAATTGGTTTTTCTGGATTTGGGCTTTTTACTTTGTGTTCTAGATTTCTGCTACTTCAATGATCACTGTTATCTTTGTTTATGCTGTTTTGGACAGCTTCGGTAGATCTTTTCTTCAAACTAATTATATATTTAACCATTCTGAAGGGATATCATCTCGCTTTTAAAAGATGAGATGGTAAAAATTTTAAATAATTAGATTTAAATTTAGTTGTTGAAAAGTGAAACAATGATCAATAACCATTCTCAAGGTATTGTGATTTTTAATTGCATTTTAAAAAGAAACAAACCAGATTCTATCAGATTTGCAAAAATGAATGTTGAGAGACAGAACAAACGTCATGGTGCTTTTAGCTTCCACGTAAAGATTGTTTACCTTCAACTTTATACGTTTCACTTAATTTAAATGCCACAGTCATGAGCCTATGGTAATTGATGGTAATATTGGCAGATGATGCCAATACTGAGATCTGACATGTACCAGCTCAAATTTAACATCATTCGAGTATATCATCTAAAAATAGTCAGCATTTATATAGAGCTTTAAAGTTTACAAAGCACAATATGTTACCTCATTTGCTCCTCATAACTCTGTGGCATAGTGCTACTATTATCCCCATTTTACGGGTGAGAAAACTCATCCTGTATTAACACCATTATTTATCATAATATGGAAGATCTTAATTATATATTATTTCTTGTTATATATTATTTATTACAGCATTCACTCAGTTGGAGTAAATTTGCAGCATTCATTTCACTTTATTGGCTTTAAATTGAACAGAATTTCATTAAAAAGGGGGAATGTTTCCTGTGATCACATGAAACTCCTAATGCTGACTAGTACAATCTGAGCAAAAACTTGGGGATGACTTGAAGACTTCAGGGACCTGTGATTTTGTTTAACATCGGTATTCCCCATATGGACAGAGATCACAATCTCCCCATATCTTAGCAGGTAGTCATCAACAGTTACTGTGGCCAGAAGAATCATCCCCCTACGGCCAAATAAACGATGATCCTTTCCAACATCAGGTCAGCCTGTCCTTGAACAGCAGCCATAATATACATCACCTGGCCCATAGTCAAAGCCTTTCCAGCTTGATGGAACTTGTCAGAGCTAGTAAGCACTTCATTGACATAGCCTTTGAAAGCCTCCGGGGTCACCTCCATGCCATGAGGAGGGGTCAGAATCTGACTCTGATGGTTAACAAATAACAGAGTACAAGAAATCCAACATTGCTACTAGAAAACGCAGTAGACTAACAGCTTCACCTTCCTTTAAGAAAGGACTGTGAGCTCCCTGGGAGCCAGGATTAAGAGGCACTATCATCATCCAAGTAGTCAGCATTCATAAATAACCTTGGAATAAATACCCAAAGACTGGGTTTGGAAGCCTCCAAACTTGGGAAGCAACTGCCCTGGAACCTACTACTAAAAATGCCCAATAATTTTAGCCGTTGCTTCCCATCTTCCCAAGGTGAGCATACCCCACAGCTGGTAAAACTCTACCTTAATCCAACCTTACAACCATTGATAATGTGGAGTCTTTGTTTTGGACCCAATCTGCTCTCCCATCCCCACCCCCATATATAGTATCTTCATCTAATCCCTACCCCCATACATAGTATCTTCATCTAATCAGTCAATCAGTCAACAAACATTTATTAAATGTTTACTACATTCCAGGCTCCATGTTAAGTGTGCTGGGAATACAAAGAAAGACAAAAAACAGTCCCTGCCCTCAAGGGACTGACATTCAGATAGGAGGGACAACATGCAAATAACTACGTACATAGAAGACAGATGTAGTGTAAATGTTAGATAATCTCAGAGGGAAGGTGCTAGAGGTGAGGACAGAGATGGAGAAGGTGGGATTTGAGCTGATCTTGTTGGCCAGGGAAGCTAAAAGACCAAGGTGGGTAGAGAGAGCATTCTAGGCATTGAGGTAGACGGTGCAAAGGCCGAGTCAAGAGATGAAGTATTGTATGTGAGGAACTGCAAATAAGCCAGTGTGCCCAGACCTTAGAGTATGTGGAGGGAAGTAAAGTGAAAGAAGAGTAGGAAGGTAGGAAGGGGCCAGGTTGAGAACTCCATGTTACCTCAGCATCTTAACCTTTCACTAGTACAGAACGTATAGGGTAGGAGTACCTGCCACTGAAACCAAGGGGTCAGCCACAGCACTCTCCCTTCCTTCTGGATGTGGGAGAGTGTGGCTCCTGGCCTAATATCTCTCAGGGATCAAGTCTAGAAGCCTCCCAGTCCCAGAACCTACTCCAGGTGAACCTACTCCTCTACTAAACCTGCCTGCCTTTTACACTTCCAAGGCCCAGACTTACTTGGGATTCCAAGACCAGAGCCTCAGACCCAAGACCAACCAAGAACCTGCACTTGTTCCATTTGTAGGGTATTATTTGGGTGTACTTCAACCCCAGTAATGTTGGAATGAGGACTATGTTGCAATTGGCAAGTTATCAAGTCCCCAAGGATCTCTTCACCAGTCATTCATAGTCACCTTACCCAAGTTCCTTGGTACCTCAATTTCTTCCCTGGTGTTTGTGAGAGTATGGTATGATGCTTCCCTCCATCATCATAGGACTGTGAGGGGTGGGAGCCTTAGTTGGTGGCTACCCATACCCTATGACTAGCAAACTCCTACATTCTCCCCTCCTAATCCTTGTGATTCAGAATCTCTGACAGAAAAGCTTCCTTTCCCTACTACTACTCATTCCCATCCACTTCAGCCCTACCTTTCCACATAACCCTCTCTATCCTCATTTCCTTTATTAAAATTTTTTTCAAATGAAGATCCACCTTCTCTCCTTTCCACACTGCCCTGCCTCTCACTGAGAAAGTGGGAAAAAGAAAATCCTTCATAACCAACATATATAGTAAAGCAAAATAAATTCTTATATTGGCTATGTCCAAAGAAATATTTCTCCATCACTCTACTCAGAGTACATCTGAGCCCACTGGCTCTCTCTCAGGAGGTAAGTAGCATGTTTCTTTGAGAGTCCTCGGGAATTGTGGTTGGTCATTGCATTAATCAGAGTTCCAAGACTTTCAAAGTTTATTGTCCTTACAATATCATTATTATCATTATTATTTAAATTGTCCCCCTGGTTCTGCTCACTTCATTCTGTTTCAGTTCATACAACTCTTCTCAGGTTTCCCAGAAACCTTCCCCCCTTGATCATTTCTTGCAGCACAATATTATTCCATTGTATTCATGTACCATAACTCATTCAACCATTCTGTAATTGATGGCTGCCCCTTTCCTTTCCAATCCTTTACCACCACAAAATGCTACTAGAGATATTTTTTGTATTAGGAATCCTTTTCCTCTTTTTGGGGTCTTTTTCAGGGAGAAAGACCTAGTAGTGGTATCACTGAAAAGATTTGCACAGTTTAATAGAATCATGGGCATTATTCTAAATTGCTTTCCAGAATGGATGGACCAGTTCACAGCTCCATCACAGTTCAGTTCACTAATGTAACTGTTTTCCCACAATTTTTCCAGCATTTATTGTTTTCATTTTTTGTCACCTTTACCAATCTGATGCTGTGAGATAGAATCTTATAGTTGTTTTAATTTGCATTTCTCTAATTAGTGATTTAGAGGATTTGTTCATATGGCTATTGGTAGCTTGGATTTCTTTCTCTGAAAATTGCCTGTTTATACCCTTTGACCACTTATCAGATGGGAACTGGCTCTTTCCTCCAAATTCTTTTGGCTTCTGAAATTCTGTTAACTTCCCTTTTACTCTGATGTTCTTTCCATCTTCTTAGACCAATGGAAATTTGACTCCCTCCAGAAGACAATGCATCTCTAGATATGCTCTCTCAAACTGAGTGTTCATTTTCTCATTGCCTCCTGAAACACTAAGCCAAGAGAAGAAATATATATCTTCTTACTCTTCACTGTCACTTCCACACCATCTCTTTGCCATTATTACTCATCTTCTCCATTGAAGTTCATTCCATTGGTCTAACATAACCTGGCTCATATCCTCCTGGCAGCCACGTACCAGCCTCCTTTCTCAAGGACTTTTACCAGGGTCTGAGTCTTACCCTCCTTACCAACCCTTTTCTTCATATCTGGGGACTTCAATATACACACTGATCTCCCCTCAAACACTCTGGCCTCTCAGTTTACCAATCCATGACCTACATCTCCATTCTACCTGACCTACCCACAGGGTTATTCATATTTTATGCTATAGAATCTCAATAGGAAAGAGTCTCTGAGGCCATCTAGCTCAGATGGCATCTGATCAAGAATCTGATCAAGAAAAAGCTATGCACATCCAGAGAAAGAATTACGGAGTCTGAATGTAGATTGAGGCAAACTTTTTGCTTTCTCTTTTTTTTTTCCCTTCTTTTTTTGGTTTCGTTTCTCTTTTCTCATGATTCATTCCATTGATTATAATTCATTACAATTGGACTGTTATGTAAATAAGTTTGATATGGAGGGGTACTTAGAACCTACATTGGATTACATGCCTTCTTGGGGGGGGAGTGGGAGGGAGAGAAAATTTGGAACCCCAAAACTTATGGAACTGAGTGTTGTAAACTAAAAATAAAAAATAAATTTATTTTTAAAAAAGAATGCTATCTACAACAAATCTACAACAAATCTGACAGGTGGCCATCCAGTCTTTGTTTAAAGACCTCTAGTGAATGAAAACCCATGACTGAAATTACAGACTTCCTCATTTCCACTTTTCTGAACCTCCTTCAAGGCTCAGTTAAGATGGCACCTCCTGCTGAAAGTCTTTCCTGAATCCCTCTCCCCAGCTGTAAGTGCACTCTCTTCAGAAATTATCTAATATTTAATTAGCTACATCCCTTTCAATAAGTCAGAAGACAGCTTCATTTTAGTTGTATTCCTGAGGGCTAGAAAAATGCCTTGCTTAATAAATGTTTGTTGAATTAAATTGACTTAATAGATTTGGTTAGAATGGCCACAAAAAAAGTCATATTAAAAAGACACCGAGGAACATCTCATGGCATATCGCTGAGGTTCATCTTGCATCGTGCTTTGCACTATACCAATAAAGTTTTGGGATGATGATAGGATAACTGAATCTATAGGGTCAGTCAGTCAGCTAGCATCTAAATAACCAGTATGCATGTCTGGTTCTGTGCTAAATGCTAGAGATACAAAGAAAGGCAAAAGAAAAAGAAAAACAAAACAGTCCCTGATCTCTAGGAGTTCACAGTCCAAATAGAGAAGAGCAAGGAGCAACGGGGTTGAAGGTGGGAGATGGTGGAGTTTTACATTTTTGGATAATAAGGGACTAAGGATGGAGCCTGGCAGGTAAGGTTAAAAGGACTTTTTCTCTGGGCTTAGAAGATGGAAGGGGGTGGGGGTGTGGAGGGCTGAATTGTCTCAGAGACAGGAAATTCCCTGCCAGGAGGCAGATATGTTGTGGGGGTAGGGCTGGGGGTGGGTGAAAGAGAGAGAATTTAAGGCAGGTAAGGGTTATTCACCTTTTCTCTTTTTTTTTTTTTTTTGCCAGTTTGACGAAGCTTCTAAGAATGTTTTTAAATGTCCAATACACTTAGAATTTCAAAGGAGGCCAATTATATGGAAATACATTTATCTAAATATTTTTAAGCCGTAAGTTCATGGGCGCCAGGTTGAGAACCCCCGATTTAAGGGATAAGAAGAAATATTTGGAGGCAGTGTCCCCAGAGAAGTGAGGCACCTCAGACCAGAGGGTGGCGGTCCGCTCCCACCCCAGGCCGTGACCCCTCCACTATCTCTCACCCTCCGGCTCCAGGGACGCCACGGCTCCGGGTTTTTCTCTCGCACATCTTCCAAGCTACCCTAGCCCCAGATTCGAATGTGAGCTCGGGACCGCGCTACCTTTGGCTCCTCCCAAAGAGAGCTGCGAAATGACCAATAGCTGCTTCCTTTTGCACTCCCCCACAACCCGTCCTGCTGTAGCCAATTGGAGCCTCGGCTGCGTGGGTGTGGCAGGGTCTGGGAGCAGAGGAGAGAACGCGTTGTCAGGGCAACGGCTTCCAGGTGGGAGGAGTGGGTACCTCTGACTTTTTGCTGTGGGGCGGGACGCTGAGAATGGATGCAGCAATGGGAGGGCAGCAGGACCCATCTCCGCGCAGGGGATTGGTTGGTGCCTCCGCATCCGAGCTAATTGATGCTCGGGAACCAGGGAAAGAGCGTCTGTTGGTTTCCAAGGAGATAAAGACCGAGGCTAATGGCAGGTTCCCGGTGAATACCGGCAGGACTTGACCACGCCTTCTTTCCTCCAGTCTTCCACTCTTCCCAGTACCTGTGTTTGTCTGTTCTGAAAGTAAGCCGCAAAAGAATGGGGCGGGGTGGAGAAGGGGGCCCAGCGGTTTATTACCCCTTACTCCACTTCCACGGGGGGAAATGAGGCTCACGGAAGAATGCGTGGTTAAAAGATCTAAGGCGAAAGTGTAGAGGAATAGAAAAGCAACCCGGGCCTTTATAAAGCACCCCTTAATCCATAACCATTTTATAATGTGGGAGATTTTCCCCTCTGAGAGAAGTATAAACTCAACAAATTTTACATTCTAGAATTTTAAATCAAAACTTTAATTTAAAATGTTGAAACTAGTCACCCAGAAACAGCTGTGTAAAGTTTTTATTCCTTTTGTGCCAGGGAATAGAATGGTGAGTCAACAGTTGAAGTGTGTGCCAGGCACTGTGCTAAGCACTGAGGCTACAAAGAAAGGCAAAAAGCAGATACCTTCCCTATAGGAGCTCACAGTCTGATGGGGGAGGAGGGGGATAATAGGCGCTCAACCTTGTACATACAAGATATGTACCATTGAAGGCTTTAGCAATGGAGGGAATGACAGGAAACACCTTCTGCAGGAAGTGAGATTTGAGATGTGCCTTGAAGGAAATCTAGGAAATCCAAACATGAAGGACAGCCAGTGAAAAGGTCTGCAGTCAGGAGTGCTATTCACAAAGATAATAGACTGTTATGTGTCAGAAACATAGAAAAGATAGAAGCAAAGCATCAGAAAATTAGATAGGTGTGAAGTGCTTTAAAAAACCAGAGTATTTTATATTTGATCCAGTGTAGGTTAAGAGGGAGCCACTGGAATTTATTGAGTAGGAGTATAACATGGTTGCATCTGCCCTATAGGAAGATCACTTTGGCAGTTGAATGGAGGATCCATTGGAAGGAAGACAGACTTGAGGATGGAGACCAACCAGAAGGCTAACTGCAGTAGTGAGTTGAGACCGCACTGTAGACTAATAATAGTAGATTCCATTTCTATAAGGCCTTACCATTTTTAACTGATTTACTCACATCATCTCTTTTGACTCCAATAATAGCCAGCACCCCCATTTTACAGATGAGAAAACAGACTTAGAGAAAGAGGTGAGATGATCTATTCAAGATCACATAACTAGCTGCTAAGGGCTCAGAGCTTGGACTTTATCAAATGTATTGCTTTGTCCACTATAGCTCACTACCCCTGGAACAAAAATGATCTCTAGGGATTGCATCCCACCTCCAAGTACAAAGACATCTCTACTGCCTTTGGGAATAGAAGGCAGGCATAGAACAGGGACAGTGAGGGATGTAAAATATTTCATTGAAACAACTCAGGCCATAATGTTTCATGGCCTATTTAGATTAAAGGTAGAGGGAAAGTATCTCTAGGGACTAAACCCAAATCATCTCATGGAACAAGCCAAGCAGCTAAAGGTGGTTAAAACTGAATCCAGTTGTCGGCTTTGGCTCTTGGAAGTAATTTGTACCTCACTTTATCAAGTTTTTTTTTTCTCATATTTTAAAAGATATTCAGAGCAGAAAGAATTACTAGAGGGAAACTTGCCAGATTTTCTACAGAAAATGAATTTGCTACAGCATCCAAACCAGATTCATTTTCAAGTAGGAATCTTTTACAAGAAGATTTTCCAATTATCCTTTGTTACAAAATGAATTAATGAATCTGGAGAAAGAAAAAATTGCAATATCCCTAATTAGTTATGAAACACAAGTAATTTCCTCATCCAGATTTAAGGTAGGTAAAGCATCCATGAAAGCTTAATTTTAGACATTCTCAGGTTGTAGGCAACTGGTTCCTGTTCCAACTTGAAATCCTCCCCTCTCCCACCCCAAACTAAAGAGCACTTTTCCAACAGCTTGAATGAAACGCTCTGGCTAACTTCCTCAGTCTGAAGGTTAGAAATTTCATTAAATAAAAAATTAAATACATTAGAATACTTTCATATGAAACATTAATGAGCTGGGTAATATATTTCTTCTGGAGACAGGAACTATTAAGAAAACACAGGCCACCTGTCCTGCCAAGCAGTGGCCCTCTAACTTGATGGAGATTAAATATAGGCAAAGGCTTACCAAATAATGCCAAAGGAACTATAGTTTCCAAAGAGATGTACTTGGAGATGCATGCCACCATTGAAGAGGACTTTGAAAATAAAGTGCAACTCAGCATATTTCCAAATTAAACCCTTACAAAAAACCCCAGAATATATCATTACCATACTGAACAAACTCAACAGAATTATTAATCTGACAATATTGTAAGTCAACCCTGATTTACTTCAATTTATTGGGGCAAGTTTGGGATTGGAACAATATGAGACACTCATAGTGTCTCATTTAATGGTTAATAAAAGGAAGTTTATTTATTTATGGTTATGGAAAAGGATACTGGGCAATGATATAGCATGATAGTTGGGCCAAGGCCAACACCATCTTCTTCTCTCGGTAGGGCATGCAACAAACAGTTTTTCAGTGGCCTGAGAATCCATCTGATTTAAACCCCTTTGAAATTCTATGGGGGTAAAAAGATCATTGTACACAGTAAGAGCAATATTGTACAATGATCAACTGTGAATAACTTAGTCATTCTCAGCAATCCGAATGATCCAAGAAAATACAAAGGACTCATGATGAAAAATGCTATCCACCTCCAAAGAAAGAACTGATGGAGTCTGAATGCAGATCAAAGCATACTTTTTTATTTTGCTTGGCTATTTTCTTTCCTTTTTTTGGTCTATATTCTCTTTTGAAACATGGCTAATATAGAAATATGTTTTACATGACTACATATGTATATTATATATCAAAGTGCTTGCATTCTCAAGGAAGGAAAAAGAGAGGGAGGGAATGAATATAGAACTCAAAAATTATAAAAAATGAATGTTAAAAATTGTTTTTATGTGTCATTTAGAAAAAAATAAAACAAAAACATTCTTTAAAAAAAAACAAGAAGTTAGGAGTAGCTAGGTGGTGCAGTGAATAGAGCACCAACCCCGGAGTCAGGAGGATCTGAGTTCAAATCTGGCCTCAGACACCTGACGTTAGCTGTGTGACCTTGGACAAGTCACTTGACCCCAATTGCTTTGCCTTCCCTCCTCCAAAAAACAAAAAACAAGAAGTCATATGGACTATAATCAAGGCTGGTTTAGAAAACTAGATCATTCATCAAAACATCTAATATAATATCCAATATGATAAAAGTGTAGTTTCATGATGAACTAAAGAATATGTTTCAAAAAACTTGAGCACTTGATGTCAAATCTTACAGTAAAAGAAGGAAATATTGAAGATTAAAAGGTCAAGGATGCAAAAAAATTATAAAGGTTATTAAAAGGATAACAAATTTAATTAAATTAATAAACTTATTTATCCTACATTGTCTGGTTGACTTGCAAACCATGGTATCAGCAAAAACAACTGAATTGAAAAACAGGTTGAGAAAAGATAAGAATTATCAGACTATCTAAAAGCAATAAGCAAACAAAAACCTGGTACCATATTTAAAGAAATCAAAAGAAAAATGGCCCAAATTAATTAGAACTTGAAGGCAAAGTAAAACTAGAAGAAATTCACCTATTATATCCTGAAAGAAATCCCAAATTGAAAACTCCCAGTAAAGCCTAGGGCAGCCAGGCGGTATGGTGGACGGAGCGCTGAGCCTGGAGTCAGGGAGATTCGTCTTAAGGAGTTCAAAGCCAGCCTTGGACGTTAGCTGTGTGACCCGGGCAATCCTGTTTGTAAAACGAGCTGGAGAAGGAAATGGCAAACCATTCTAGTATCTTTGCCAAGAAAACCCCAAATGTGGTCACAAAGAGTCAGATACAAGTGAACAACAAGTAAAGCCATAGCCAAAATCAATAGCTTCCATGTTAAATAATAATAATAATAATAATAAAGCAAACTGCCAGAGAGAAAGAGTTAAAATACCAAGGAAGCACTCAAATGAAACTAATATAAATGAAAGGGAATTTTGTAATACAACATGCCAAAGTATAATATTAAATGACATAATAACAACAATTTATCCTGCAAAACAATCCTAAGAGGGGAAAAAATGGAATAGAATAAAAGATTTTCAAAAGTTCCTGATGAAATGACCAGAGATGGTATTGCCCTCCAGTTATAGGGGGTGGAGTGATTAGGGGTAGAAATAACAAAGTCAGTTTTGAACACGTTGAGTTTAAGATGTCTACCAGACTCCAGTTTGAGATGTCTGAAAGGCAGTTTGGAGATGTGAGAATGAAGGTCAGCAGAGAGTTTGAGGCAGGATAGGTAGATTTGAGAGTCATCATCATAGAGATAGTAATTAAATCCATGGAAGTTTATGAGGGAGTAGTATAGAGGGAGAAGAAAAGAAAGCCCAAGACAGAAACTCGAGGGACACCTATGGTTAGAAGGTGTGATGTGGAGGAATATTCCTCAAAGGAGAAAGAGGAGTGGTCATATAAGAAGGAGAAAAACCAGGAGAGAGGGTTGCCCTGAAAACCTAGAGAGAAGGAAATATCAAGGAGGAGTTAGTGTTAATGTGTTAAAGAGTGCAGAAATGTTGAAAGAAAATGAGGATTGAGAAAAGGTCATGAGATTTGACAACCAGGAGATCTTTGGAGAGAGCAGTTTTGATGGAACGATAAGGTCGAAATTTGGAAGAGAGTGAGAAGAGAAGGTTATCTACTGTAGATGGCCTTTTCAAGGAACTTAGCTACAAATGGCAGAAGAGATATAGGATGATAGTGAAGGTAGAAGGATCAAGAGTCCTATCAAGAGTCTGATGCATTAGAACTCAGGTCTTCCTGACTCCAAGTCTAGCACTCTGACAACTATTAAATGAAGTGCCAGGGGAAATGCACACACACACACACACACACACACACACACCCTCTATTCTATATACTAGGGCTTCTTAAACTGTGTTTAGGCAAATGTGGATGGCGTTGTGTGGCCTGAGGGCATGCACAGTGCAAAATGCCCATGCTGTGTGTCCAGAACCAAAGCTGCAGTGAAGAGGAACATGGGAAAGTGCTGCGAGAAACACCTCAGATTCATTACATATTTGATTTTTTCATTAATTTTTGATCATTGCATTTTCAGAAACCTTTAACCGACTTTTACTGTTTCTAAATTTGGTCACGACCCACAGTTTAAGAAGTGCTGAGAGTATATATATATGTATATATATGTATGTATGCATATATACACACACATATATATAGATATAATGTATATATGTGTATATATACATATATGTAGGTATGTCGGTATGTGTATGTATGTATATTATGTATGTATATATGCATATGTAATATATACTATATAGTATATACTATATATACACACATACATATATATACTGATTATAGTCATATAAAGGAAAGCAAGTTTGAAAAACTTACAAACTCTGATGAGGAAGCATTCTTTCCATCTCTCGGCAGAGAAGCAATGAACTAGAGATAAGAATGAAGCAGACATAGGAGACGTGATGTTGCCAACTAATGATTTAATTTGCCATTACTACACAGATTTGCTTCAAGGAAGGGCTTTTATCCAATTTGGGGTAGTGGTGGCTGTGAGAATAGAGTAGAGATAGTGCTAATGATGAAAAAAAAAAGAGAAGAAAGAAGAATATCAATAAAATATTTTAAAAATATAAAAAAGAGTACCTAAGGAAGCTCAGAAAGGGGAACAGAAAAGTTGGCAAGTGTTGGTACTATCAGGTTCATTTTTTTAACATTGAATTTTTATTTCATTTTTTCTCAATTACATATAAATCTTGGAAATAGAGAGAGAGAGAGAGAGAGAGAGAGAGAGAGAGAGAGAGAGAGAGAGAGGAGGAGGAGGAGGAGGAGAGTATGGTGTTTAAAAAGTTTGAGAGACATAGTTTCAGGATAATTATTTTATTAGTAATGCTAGCATTTTATTAATAAAAGGAATGGTCATTTGGCCATCTCTCAGTCCAAAGACAATCATGGCAGTGGGCTCGAGGCTTATATACCCTTGGAAAAGTGCATATTCCAGAGGGTGGCAATCAACTCTGATTGGTTAACAATTAATGATAGGTGAACCTATTCTAATGATGGGGTGGGAGAGTAACATTCACTCTTGGGATAAAGAGACTACCTGTACACCCAGACCAAATTAGCTTGAGTAGAACAAAATGGGCAGGAATTCACCCTAGATCAAATTCCTTGTGAGGTTGGGTGGGGCCTGACCTCAATTGAGGAGAAATTTTGTTGAATCTTCAGAGACTTAGCTTTGAAATGAGGTCTTTAGAAAAAAGGGGAACTCTGGATCCTTGCTAATCATTGGTTATTAATAATCATTTCTCTTGAGAGGGAAGAAAGAGGGAGAGGTTGAGAGAGAGAGAAAGAGAGAAAGCACCGAAGCATTTTTTTTTAAAGAGAGAAAAAAGGAAACAGACAAGCAGGACAATTTTGAAAACAAAGTACAGAATTGAATATACATAAAAATTTATGTTTACATTATTTAAGAAGCATGCAATATGAAATGGAGATTCACAGTCTCATATATAATCCTCTTTTTTGTTCTACTTTTTGCATGCAAATGATCTTTTTTGGTGTTTAAATTCAGAATTCTTAAAAATTAAACTAATAAAAAAAAACCCCAGCTTGTGGTCCAGTTTGGCAGGAACATAGAATATGTAAAGATGTGTACAGCGAAGTATTTCTGAAAAAGATAGGTTCTAGTTAGACTGTCAAGGGCTTTAAATGCCATCCAGAGGAGTTAGTATTTTATCATTCCTGAGAGTACAAGTGGTGAGATCAGTGTTTCTCAAGGGGCAGGTGGGGTCAGAAATAACAAAGGGGAGTTGCTAACAATGTACCCTTCTTCCTGTCTAGTCCCTCAGTCAGTCAATTAAACAATCAATCAACAAACGTTTATTTAGTACCTATAAAGGGACCTACCCGAACTGAATGACAATTATAGGAGAACTTTATTAAACAACTAAGATTTTGTAATCAATGAATTCCACTAGGGAAAAAATGGACCTATTATAGTATCTTTTGACAACCTTGCAAAAAAAGAATCCTCTCAGTGACAGGATCAAAATGGTCAGCATGTCTATTGGAGGGAGGATTGTGGTTGTTAGGTCATTTCATTTGTGCCCAACTCTTTGTGACCACATTTGGGTTTTTCTTGGCAAAGACACTGGAACGGTTTACCATTTCCCTCTCTAGCTCATTTTACAGATGAAGAAACTGAGGCAAACAGGGTTAAGTGACTTGCTCAGTATCATAGGAGCTAGTAAGTGTCTGAGGCTGAATTTGAATTCCTGAAGATTAACCTTCCTGACTCCCCGCCCAGTGCTCCATCTACTGTACCACCTAGCTGCTCCAAGGGAGAATTACTGATAGAATTATTTCAACCAAAATTATTGTGAGAGACCATTCATTAACAAGACCTAGGTCATACTGAGGCATTCTGGAGGTCACGTTGTATGTAGGATAAATCAAAGAGGAAAAGGAAAAATAAGAAAATGGTTTCTTATGACAAAGAAATTAGTAAAAATGTACCTTGTTATAAAATTAATTCTTGGAATGAAGCAAACTCAAAGAAATTTCCAATACAAATTAATATCTTTCTATGGTAGTTTGTCATAACAAATATAGGTTCAACCTTAGAGTTGAGAAGACCTGAATTCAAAGCCTGCCTCTGACATTTATTAGCTCTGTGACCTTAAGACAGGTCACTTATAAATTCCAGTGTCCTCAGGAAGCTCTCGACTAAGTTACAGAAGATTGTTCATCTTAATCTATGGAGAGAGTTTCCTCCCATCAGTGATGAACTCATAGCTTGAGACCAAAACAAAACAAAACTCCTTTTGTGGATTTAGCAATCAAAGTAGTTTTGTAAACTTCACATATCACAGGCCAGTCCTGTATGCTTCAAATGCAAAAAAGAGAAAAAGTAGTTTCCATATGGGCACCATAAAACTCCCTTTAGACTACTAATCCCCAGGCTGGATGATAAAGCCAACTTCAGTGAAATGTGGGTACCAACCCATTGAAAAAGAGGAGGGGCCTTGTGGAGAATTTTGATCAATGCCAATAGCGTCACTGTACAGCCAGGGAAGAGATCAAATAGACGTAAATAGTCCAAGCTGGAATGTAGGCACAAATACTAAAAAACAAAAAATGCAAAAAACAACTTGGCAGTTCAAAATGAAGTGTCTATCAGCTAAATACTCTTATAGAAAGCATAGTACTTTTTCCAGGGACAGAGGGACAGAAAAGTAATTTGCTTATGATCTCAAAGTAAAATGTAGGCCTTCAATCCAGTATCTGTGAATATCAGGCCTGTTTCCAGGTCCCTTGATGAGATGCTTGAATTTCAAAGAACAGACATTTGAATCAACCCAAGAATCTTGACTTCCAGATAGCATTAAAAAGATTGGCAGAATCAAACTCTAGGACAGGAGTCATCAGAAATAGAGACTCTGAGGTTTAGGTACTAACTTGTGGTTATTATATTTATAGGTAGCAATAGTAACTCAGAATTTTTTCTGCATAAAACTAGTCAAGTATTTATAGTATTTTTTCTATTTTTACTTGCATATTCATTCAGGATGATATTTTTAAAAATCATAACATCAGCTACAATGATGTAATAATAACAGTTAATAATGATAATAATAAGCCAATATTTATATAGCACTTTCAGGTTTGCAAAGTACTTTACAAATACAAATATCCTTTCCCCATTGCAACTTTCCCCATTGTGTGAGAGTTGGCATTAGAGATTAAATGGAAATTTGGGAGGAGTTTTGCAGAAGCTACATGCAACAGCCAAAGGCCAGCAGATGACACAAAAAAGTTTCAGAACTCAGAAATGCACAAAATATATGTAGAGGATTATATAATATCAACTTATTTTCTATTTTAGTATATGAATATATTATTGTATTTAATATATTATACAATATATTTATTTAAATGTATTATATTTATTCATTAATATATTTATAATGTGATTAATGTATTTTAATGTAATATACAAAACTATACACAATTTATCTTGTATAAAGGGAGGGCCAAAAAGTTTTACATGGATTTTCAAAATCACAGGGACACTGCACACCTAATCCCCGAGATGTGGAAGGGATAACTCTATCTCATTTTATCCATCTCAAGAACCTTGGGAAGTAGGGGCTATTATTGTCCTCATTTTGCAGATAAACAAACTTAGGCAAGCAGGTGACTTGCCCAAGGTCACCTAGCTAGTAAGTGTCTGAGGCCAAATTTGGACTTTGTTGTTGTTGTTCAGTTGTTTCAGCAGTACCCAATTCTTCATGATTTCACATGGGATTTTCTTGGCAACGATCCTGGAGTAGCTTGTCATTTCCTTTTCTAGCTCATTTTGCAGATGAGGGAACTGAGGCAACAGAGTTAAGTGACTTGCCCAGGGTCACAGAACTAGTAAGTGTCTGAGGCCAGATATGAACTTGGGTCTTCCTGACTCCAGGCCCTGTACTCTATCCACTGTACTACCTAGTTACCTCAAAAAATATAGCATGTCCCCAAAATCTTAGTGCAGTTTTAAGCCAATAGCCTAAAGACTTTAAGGATTCTTCTGTAGGTCCAAATGTAACTGAAATATATAAAGGAGAACAGAAATTCCGGAACTTGAATGGACTTGTTACCCCATCACTGTGGATATTTCTTCTCTAAATACATATCACAACATTCATTCCTCACCTTCTGGTATGAATCATGTCCATGTTCTCCCAAAGATCTTTCTCAAAGGATCCACTCAAAACTCCTCTAGGTCAGAGGTTCCTAACCTGGCATCTGCCAACTTTAAAATATACACTACATAATACATATTCATAATTTTTTTGCTAGCTGTATTGGAATAAAATTGGTTTCTTTTATAATTCTATGTATTTCACATGATGCATTTAAAAAGATTATTCAGAGATGGGATCCATAGGCTTCTCAAAACTGCCAAAAGGGGGGATATGAGAAAAACAATTAAGAGCCTCTGCTCTAAGATCAGGCACAGCTGTATGCTGATAATCCTAGCCACTGGAAAGGTTGGGGCTAATCAAATGGATTGCTTGAGCTCTGGAGTTCTGAGCTGCAGTAGGGCTGAGCTCATCCTCTGTCCACATTAGGTCAAACACCAAAATAGTGAACACTTTGGGAACAGGGCAGCCCACCAGGCTGCCTAAGAATGGGAAAACTGATTCAGGTCAGAAACAGAGCACATCAAAGGTCCCATGCCCAAAAGTGAGTGGCTACTGTGCTTTAAGCCTGGACAAGATAGAGAAACCCAGTCTAAATTTTTTTTTAAATAAATAAAATAAAGAACGTCTGCTCTTGATTTTTTTATACTTTATAAGTAGCATTACATTATGGCTGTTTGTATGTTGTCCTTTATTCCTGCCCCATTTCTAACCCACATCTTTTTCTGCTCATCCACTGCCTCAGTGATAACACTCACATTACTTTTTGTATGTGAGTTGCCCCTGGAGACATAACACAGCCAGATAGCACCCGTCAAATGTTGCTCCTTTGTCCTTTGGGTCACCTGCAACTTATAATCATCACAGATTGTGATGTTCCAAGATTTACAGCCATCTGGTATCACTGAGAGAACACTTGTATTTTTAAAAAAAGATGATAATTTGTGCCTGAAGGCAGCTCGGGGATCCTTAAAAGCATTGCATGTTTTCCCAAATGCTATCCTCCTAATTAATTATGAGCCCCACTCATTGTCCATCTGCAATGCCTGTCCTAGATAGAAGTATCCATGTACTGACTCAAAGCCATCTAATGCCATATCATAGTTTGAAAAAGTTACTTTTCATCAATTCGGTTTTTCCTATACTCTTTATTAGACTGAATTATTTTGAATAAGCATAGATCTCACTGAAGAGAGGTCTTGAAACGTTCTGGGCTGATTCAGTCAGTGAAATATCATCTACAGAAATCCGTCTTTTGTGTGACCCCAATACAGTGCATTTTCCAAAGCAGTGAAACGCACCCTTGGCATATACATGTCCCCTGTTTTATGCTTCACTTAAGGTTAGCAATCAAGAAGTCATTGAGCAGAGTTACCATCTCAGTTGCATTTCTCAAAGAGTCTTGCTTATCAAATTTGCAGCTGAGAAAAAATTATGAGTGCTAATTAAAATGCTGAACAGCAAGGTAAGGGAGGGAGGCAATAAACATTTATTAAGTGCCAGATAATGTGCTACTACATACTTTACAAATATTACTTCGTTTTATCCTTAAAACAACCCCATGAAATAGATGCTATCATCCCATTTTACAGTTGAGGAAACTGAGGCCAACAGACTACACAGACAGAATATTGTATAGTTATTAATCATATTTCCTTTATCTGTTTTTCTTTGTTAGAATAAGTATTCAATGGCCAACATATGAACTTGTTCTCTTTGGCTATGCTGATTTATCACAAGAGAGAAGGTTTGAAAAAAAATTGGAAATGATGTGAGGGGGAGAAGAATAATTGTGATGACCCAAAAAAAGAAGAAAAGAAAGAAAGGGAAGGAAGACAAGATAACTTTGAAACAAACATGTTGAATTTATTATATATTTTTTAAAGGAATCAAGTTGTATGTAACAGAAAATCATGGTTTCATATATAAGCTGCTTTTTTGTTCTTCTTTGTATATTGAAATGCCCATATTTGTTAGTGTTGACCATATTTAAAATAACTATTTATACACATGTGTATATGTGCACGTGTGTGTGTGAGTGCACACACACACACACACACACACACACACACACACACACACACACCCACAAGAATGGATGGTTCGGTCCCAGGGAGAAAGGAGGATTGAATCAGAAATAACTGTGATAGAAAAAAAAAAATTGTCGCCACCATCATCGAATTTCCTCATGGATACTTGGTCAGGTCCAGCTACTCTTCTTAATATCTCATTAAGTACTATTTCAATTTTTCCATATAGCACATTAAGAACTAAAGTTTTAGGGTCCAGATTTGATGGTTCCTCCTTTATACTTTATCTTTTGATGGATTTGTGCCTCAGTGATATGGATACCAATGGTACAGATCATAATCCATCCATGACTTTTTACTGTATGGATATTATCCATGTCCCCCTATAAATTTTCCCTAGGGGGTCTCATCAACATGCTGAAGACCTTCCTCTAGATTTCCTGACATTGAATAGAATACCAAAGGAATGCACAGACTGCCTAGTCAGTTATCCTTCCCTTTTGCTACATGTACATCCCATTCCCTTTTTTGATCATATATTTCCTTGATAAAAAAAATCATTCATACTCCTCCTCCTGGACAATTAATTGTTAGTAATACGTTGCAGCTTAATCATGCCCACTATGAACCTCTCCATTACCCTCTGAGTGACCTGCAACTTTAATTTTTAGGAAACTATGATATTTTACGTCTGGCAACCACGCAGTGTCACAGGAAGAATATTGATGCTAAAAAGACAGGACTTAGTTTCAGGGAGAAACTCAGGGGTCATTAAAAGCAGTGCACAATTTCCCAAAGGCAATCTAGCTCACTCTCCTCTTATTCAATTCTAGGTCCTCTCTGTCACTTATTACAAAAATAGATCATCACAGAAACATTGACAAATTTGTTCCATTTTCCATCCTTTTTTTTTTTGTTCCCCTGTCAGTTTCATCTATGAATACCCTTGGACTTATTTTCACTCTTACTGGTTTGTGCTGTTCATGAGGCAATATAGATCATAATTTTCTGCAGTCTTTCTTGGTAGAATTATTTATAAATGAGTTTGCATTCTAAACCAGCATTTTTGCCCTTGGATGCCATTTCTCAGTTTGGCAAGGAAGTTGGTTGTGGGTGCTTAAGGTGGCTTCCAGGCTCTTTTTTCCTTCTCCTTGTGGCAACTGCTTTATATTAATTAAGATTTTGCAGGAAATGGTGAAAAATCAAAGACAATATCATCTCATTTTTTGGTATTGTCTAGGTTCATTTGAATAGTTCAAGTTTAATGTGTCACAATTATTTACAATGTTTTCTTATCTTTAGCCTTTCTTCTAATTTGATGTGGATTTTGACCTTTGGTCTAACCAGTCAAACATCTCTTATATACAGACAGTTGAATCTGCTGTAATTCTACATCAGTAACCGATTATTTCCTATCAATTAAAAAATAGTCAGTTTCATTTTTATGGTTTTGTCAGATATTCTTTGTGTCTACTGTTTTCAAATTCACATCTGGAAGAGAGCTATACGTACAGGCATGAGACTTTTACAAGCAACTTATAAGCTACTGGCTTCATTTATTTCTCAGACTGAAACTTTACGTTCCAAAATACTTTTCACCACCATCTCGTCTTTGCACTGAATCCCAAGTATTAAAGTAAAATTGGCATGTTTTGGACACTCTTGTCAAGTTCCAACATTTTCTGCCTCTTCGTTTTTGGCAACAGTTGCTGGCTCATAAGTGCAAGTTCCCTCCACACTGTTCTTATCCTTAAGTTCATCATAAGTACTAGAAGGCAAGATCATAGACTGAGCTAGAAGAGGTCTCAGAGGTCATCCAACTCCCTTATTCTTAAATGGATGAATGAAAAATTCAAGCCCTTACTACAGGCAAAACACTTGGGATGCAAATAGAGAAGCAGGACATTTTTGTAATGAAATGTCCTATGAAATAATATTTCTTGTTCTTCAAATAAGTGATAAAACCAAATTGTTTGTCTCTTCAAAAACCATAAGCCTTGATTCCAGTTGGAAGTTCCTCTGATCTTCTGGGTTTGTTTATTACAAAAAATATCAACATTATTATGACTGATTTCTTCTGATGGTATGGGGATATGTTGACCATTAGACAAATATCTCATATTTAGAGTGTCTACATATAAATATTTATAGATAGATTAAAAATGTAATTCTTTGTATCCTCTGTTCTCTGTTCCACAATTTCACAACTGTCATTGCAGAAAAGGAAGGGGGCCACATAGATCTGAACTCCATTTGAAAATGTTGCTTTGTTTCATAGGTTGCCATGGTCACAACTCAGCCCCAAGTAGCCAGCTTACTGTAATGATCTGCTCTATACGAGGGCTAGGTTGGTCCTTGGACAAGAGACTGCATGGGGACCATATCTGAAGGCTTTCTTCTGGCTCCTCTCCGCTGAGGCATCAGACTTTGTGAAATAAATGTTCAATTTCGTTTTATGAACATTTAGTAAAGACCCTCTTAGATGGAATCAGAGATTGCCACTTTAAATTTCTGCTTAGGTATCAGATAAACTGGATGTTCTCTGAGGTCTTATTCTAGCCCTGAAAATCTATGATTCTATGAAATCTAATCTGTATAAATTGGGATTTTGTAGCTATAAAAGGATTGGACATAGGTATGAGAAAAGGGTTATGGAAACAAAACAAACTATATGGCTCATTTGGGGTAGATATAGAAAAGGATTCTAGTGAACCTGAAATCTATACTTCATAATTAAGTATTCAATTGCACGGTATTCCATATTGTTTTCTAATTGCCTCCTATGCGTTCCTCTGGTGTCACACTGAATAAAGGCTGCTTACAGGCTAGAATCAAGTGTTTTTTTTTTTTTTAAACTCCTTTATTCCTCAAGATAACTTAATACAATGCTGGACAGACTTTACATATTCAATGAATACTTGTTGAGTGATTCATTTTTAATAATTGATTTTTTTGTTCATGTCCTGACAGTATGTGTAGTATGGCAGAAAAAACTGCCTGGACCATAGTTAAAAAAACACCTCTGATACTTAGGAGAGGTATGGATTAAGCAAATCATTTAATCCTCTAGGTTTTAGTTTCCTTATCTGGAAAATGGGGAAAACAATACTACCCATAATGCCTACCTCACAGGATCATCCTAAGGTGGAAATTACATATGGGCAAATATTAAAGCAGTTGCCCAGTTATCATTGATACCAACAGACACTTTGAATAAGTGATTGTCATAGTACTCCAAAATACTGGCATTAGTTAGAGGTTGCTCTCCTATATTTCCCAATGGATAAAGACCTGATAAGAGGGATTCATACCTTTGGGAACCACAGAATAGTAGCTCATTGCAACTCAATTTGCAACCTAAACTCCTGAAAATGGGCAATTTACTTAGCAAAAGTTCTGCAAGTAGAAAAGAATACGCCTTGTCCTATTTGTCGTCCTGGCTTGGTATTTGTTTTGTATACTATCTAAGGTGTTCTTTCTCATAGGGGGCTTACCCCCGAATGTTATTCAACAAGGACAAGATATAGTTGAACTGATTCTCTGTGAGATATGGAAGATTTTTAGTTAATTAATTTAATTAATTTAGTTAATTTTCACACTCTCCTAGAAAGATGTTCTTATTCTTTTCCATTACAGCCCAATGCTATCCCTGTCTCCCATGTTAGATCAGCCATTCTAGCCATATTCTCATTCTAGTCTTAAGAAAATATTACACTCCAGGGTGTTGCTGCTGTTGGCAGAACCGTGAAAGAATGCTTAAGCTGAGAGAGTCAATATGCTCCCAAGCAGTGCTTCAGAGAGCAACTATCAGAAATTCCCTTAGAAAAGATAGCTGCCCAGGAATAACCGATTTTTTTTTAAATCCAAGACAAGTAAAAAGCATGAATAGCATGTTAGGAGAATTGTTTATAAGTTTGATCTGGGATCTAGGACTCAGCCTGGAGCCAGGCCAGATGGCCATGATTGGCTGATTTTGCCACTGAGGCTCCAGGACTCAACCTATGCTGAGGGTTGAGAACCAAGAACTAGGTCAACTCTATGGGTTGCCCAGAAAGGACTGGGCTCAACCCCAGAACCAGACCAGGAGCAATGGGTCTCCCAAGGAAAAATCTAGCACTCAGGCCCCAAGGTTTCAACTAGGGCTGGGCCAAGCCTGCACCCAGACCAGCATTATGAGCTCTTCCAGAGATGCTTGAGCAGATCCATCCTCTCACTTGGGCTGGCCCAGCAGCCTTGGGTTACCCAGAAAAAAATGGGGATTTTTGTCCAAGGCTTATGGTCACTCTGAACTTGCCAAGCTGACAGGGGCTGGGGACAGCTACTGACTACCAAAGTGACAGCGCACTACTAGTTTGCTGCTAAGTTGCCACAGTACAAGCTAAGGCCTGGAGCTTAGAAAGCCCAAGAAGGAAGTGCACTTGACTTGACTCTATAGGGCCTGTTGAAGTCTACAGCTCCCTGTCTCCAGTCATCCCCATGATCCTTGAAGAATGCAGCACCTAATATCTGCAGAACATAGTGGCACGACTCTAGGTAAGACAGGCCAGTATCATACAAGCCCATGACATTACCACTAGAAATAGAGAGAGCCAGGTCCTAACACAAAATCTCAGTCCACAAAGAAAGACTGTAAGAATGGACAATTAATAAATGAACGAATGATAAGCTATTAGAATGCTGCAAATTCCCAATATACAAACCCCAAATAGAAGAATATCTCCCAAATACCTGTAAACAAAGCCTCAAAGAAAAATCTGAGAAGACTTGAGTTTGAATCTTTACTCAGACACTAACCGTATCCCTGAGCAAGTCTCCTAATCTCTGTGAGCCTCAGTTTTCCTGTCTGTAAAATGGAGATAGCATCTAATGGCACTCACTGTGTTATCGTGGGGATCAAATGAGTTTACATTTGTAAAGCACTTTGCAAACCTTAAAGTATTTTATAAATTTTAGCTCTTATGACTATGATTAATATTAAAGCAGATGGACATCTCCCTTCCAAGACATGGAGAGGAACTATAGAAATACATCTAGAAAACACTCCTTACACAAATAAGTACGGATTTTTAAAATTGGAGAAATATTAATTGTTCATGAGTAGGCTGAGCCGATATAATAAGATGACATCACTACCTAAATTAATTTACTTACTCAATACCATACCAATCAATCTACTACACAGAGCTAAGAAAAATAATAATGAAATTTATCAGGATGAGTAAAAAAAATCAATATTCTTAAGTGAAATAAAAAGAAAAATGTGAGAAAGAAGGGAATAATAGTACCACAGTTCAATCTATACTCCAAAGAGATATCAAAAAGATTTGGTCCTGGTTAAGAAATAGAGAAGTTGATCAGTGGAACAGATTAGATATACAACATACAGAAGCAAATAAATCTAGTAGCCTAATGCTTGATAATCTTTTAACACCTAGCTACCAGAATTAGAACTCACTATTCAACAAAAACTGCTAGGAAAACTAGAAAGCAAACTCAGCATAAACCAACATCTTACACCATATTCTAAGATAAGCTCCAAATGGATACAAGCCCAAGATATAAAAGGTGACATCATCAACAAATTAGAGGAACAAGAACATAACCAAAAAGGATCACTTCACTGAAGATAAAATGGACAATTATGATTATGTAAAATTTAAAAGTTTTTGTACAAACAAAATCAATGCAGCTAAAATTAGAAAGGAAATGGTTAACCAGAGGAAATGTATTTGCAGCAAGTTTCACTGATAATGGCTTCATTTCTAAGACATATGAGGAAATGATTAAAATCTATAAAAATAACTATCATTCCAGTTTTCTAAGGAAGAAATCTAAGCCATCAATAGCCAAATAAAAAAAAAATTCTCCAAATCACTACTAATTAGAGAAATACAAATTAAAGCAACTCTGAAGTTTCAACTTATACCTGTCAGACTGGCAAAGTTGACGGAAACAGAAAATGGCAAATATTAGCAGGTCCATGGGATAACAAGCACATTAACGCACTGTTGGAGGAGCTGTGAATTGGTCCAGTCCTTCTAAAGAAAGCAATTTTGAATCATGCCCCAAAAGTTACTAAACTGTGTCTACTGTTTGACCCAGCAAGACCACTACTAGATCTATACCCCAAAGAGATCAAAGGAACAGAAAAAAGGCCTAAAGTACAAAACTATTTAGGTGCCCATCAATTGTGGAATGACTAAACAAATTAGGTAATATAAATGTAATGGAATGCCATTGTATCATAAGAAATGATGAAAGGGGTGGCTTCAGCAAAACCTGGGAAGATTTGTATGAACAGAGTATGAGCAGAGTGAAGTGAGCCGAACAAAGAGAGAACTATGACTCCATGATAATAATAATAACTCCATAATCATAATAATAACTCAATAAAATCAACTTTGAAAGCCTTAATAAAATCTTGTAATGTTAGAGGAATAGGAAGATCTTCTCCATCCATTAACAGGCCTACGTGACCACATGTGTTCAATTGCAACTGATACATCCTGAGTCACATAAAGCCCATTGGGAGAAGAACTTGCCTAAGGAGGAGCTTGCTTACTGGGAGGCTTGTTTGTAGAAAGACTTTCACACCCTTTGGTACTAAGCTAATCAGGCAATGAGTCATGAAGGTTGTGATTCCTTCTGGCTCTGAGAAGTATATATCCATTCTAAGGTTGGTATTTTGCTTTGGGGGCTTGCTCACAAGGAGGACCTTTTGATTCCCTGGTCAGGACTCTGATTAGCTGTTTGTTAAGAGCCCCCTGACTACTCAGATGCAGTGGTGCTCCCCTGATCCGGTGGTATATGTAGGTAGTTCTATTACTTTGATCAGACAGTTGGAGCCCTGTCTGTTGATCTTTGTGCTAATTTCTCCTCTTGTATTTTTTCTGCTTGTATTTTCTCCACATTTAGGGTGCTAACTTTTCCCTTTAACTAGTGAATGTAATTAAAGTAAGATTGTTGACCCCTTTAAAGTTGCTTTCCTTCAGAAAAGCAGATCAAAGAACCTGTGCTAGCAGGCCATCCTGGGTGTGCCAGGGTACTTGCTGTTACAGATCTCTACTTAATTCAATGACCAACTGTAACAACAATGTGGCTAGCAGCTGCTGTAGGGGTGTAAGACCCAACAAGATCAGCAACAAGAGCTGCTAGCATAGGTTCTTTGATCTATTTTTCTAAGGAAAGCAACTTTAAGGGGTTAACAATCTTACTTTAATTAAGCATACATATATCATTCACTTAGGTCAGGGGGAAAAGCCAGCACCTTGAACTTCAGAGCAAATACAAAGAGAGACAATATAAACAGAGCAAATAACACAATTCAACAGACAGGCTTTGTCTGATCAAGACATCACATACATAATTACCAAAAAGAGAAGCACCAACATCTGGGTTTTCAAGTTGGGGGTGGGGAGGGCTCCAGTGGCTACCCAGAGTCTCCACGTCAACACGCTTTCAATGAGCGAGAGCCTCAAACGAAACCTGAGTTTATATACCCTTCTTAGGGCCTGAAGGTTTCACACTTAATCAGCAAAAGGGTGTGGGCCTGGGGCTTTGCACCTAATAAGACTTAATCAAAGGCACTTGATTACTTTACCATTCTAAAAGAGAAAACATTAAAAAAAAATAAATCCCACCTTAATTAATATTATACCAACCATGATTTCAAATAACCAATGATGAAGCATACTACCCTCTCTTGGCAGAGAAATAATAGACTCAAGGTGCAGAATAAAACATATTTTTTTGACACAGCCAATGCAGTAATCTGTTTTGCTTGACTATGAATATTTGTTATAAGTACTTTGTTGTTTTTTTCCTCCAATGATGGAGATGAGGGAGAGAAAAATGATGTTTGTTGAAAAAAAATAAAATTTAATAAATTAAAAAATTAAAACCCCAATTAACTTAACCATAGATGACAATAGTTTAAATATACGTGGTGAATTTACATCTTACATGCATTAATCCTTTGTTTAAGGTGAAGAAACTCACCTCAGAGAGATGAAGTAAATGGTTCAACATTATACAGTTGGAATTCAAACCCAGGCTTGCTGACTCCAAGTTTTCCTACAGGAGGCTGCCTCTATCTCTGTAATACAGAGTTTCCTACTCTAGTTCCTGTTAGCCAGAGCTTTTCAGCTGGGTCCCTAAGCTATATATATAAAAAGCAAAGCTAAATAAGAAGAGTTATTATTCATATTCCTTGCATAATTTCTGTTGAAATATGAAGAGAATTTTGTTAATTATCACATTAAATCTGAAATTTTCTTTCAAAAGAATACTTAAAAACAGGGACCTATTAAAACCCAACATGATAAGAATCATAATAAAAGTATACCTCACAAATAAAATCCTTTGTTCAATATCTCCATTTATCACTAAAAAAAAAATTACAGGACAAAAGGAATAAATAGGTAGGTAAAAATTAAACATCTAAAGAGCAATGGAATTATAAATATTAAGCAAAATTGGGGCAAATCAAGACAAAAAATGATTTTATATAAAATCATTAGTAGGTTGAAATATATAATAGGAGCCATATTTCTCAAATTTTGATGCAGTACCTCATGACATTTTCTTTTCAAAATTAATTCAAATTGTCCTAGATATAAGCAGAGACCCATGGATTGAAAACTGGCTGAAGAACCATAAAAGATATTGATAAACCATAAATGGCAATGTATCAAGTTGGGGGATGGGTCTAGGTGCTTCAGGGATCAGTGTTATGTCCTGTCTTATATAGCAACGACATTAATGATGTAGAAGACAGAGTAAAAAGCATGTTAATGAAATTCACAGATGATATTAAATTGGGAGGTGATGCAAATACTCTGAAGGACAGCAACACATTATGAGGGTACCCAGAGTGCTTCGAAATGGAGAACAGAAATAGCAAAATGAGATTCAGCCTGTAAAAAAAAAAATGCCAGCTCCCACAGCACTTGGTGGGGGTGGACTCAATAAAACGAAGTAGATATTCAAAAAGAAAAAGAGAGACCTGGAAATCAGTAGTGGTCAAAGAAACTGATCTACTGGTGAAAGTGGTGAAAATAGATATATGAATTTACTATATGTTATTTTGATGACTTCATGCACAGCTAGATCATGCCAGAGATAAGGAATAGAATATTACTTTGTTCCTCCCTCTATACACATATCCAGGGAAATGGCATCTGAATACAATCCTTTCAACGCAACTCAGTACCTAACCAAGTGTCCACAAAATAGAAGCAGTAATAAAAATGATTAAGCCTTAGAACACTGCAGACAAGTATATTCATCTTCAGTAAATTATACTGAGCTATTGCTCAAGTCCACTCATTTATAACTGCTGATTCTGCTTTATATCCCCACGACAAGTGACCCTTCCTTCCTTTAAGACATCAAACCCTTCCACGATCTTTCTTATAGCAGTGTTTCAACCAAGCTTTTTCCTTTAATTTTTAGCTCTCTCTCTCTCTTTTCTCTCTCTCTCTGTCACTGGCTCTGTTTCTGTCTTTCTATATGTATGTGTATATCTCTGTCTCTCTCTGTCTGTTTGGCTTCCTGCCCTCAAGTTAAAATGAGTTACATTAACTGCTCAAACCAACTTAGGCTTGTGTCCTACTCAAATAAACAATCTAAATACTGAAAACCTTATTGTAAATCTAGATACACATCTCTTACCAGAGCAAAGGGGAAAGAGCAGGGTGCATTCTGAGAGGTCTATTCCTCTGTCCATTCAGCAATGCTGGCTAAAGCAGGAAAACCACAAGTCAGAAAAATCTAGCACCCTCACAACGTGAGCAGCATTGATGAGAATTTAGGTAAATTTAATAGATAAATTTCTTTTCTGTGCGACTGTCTTTGTATCTGACTTTGCACATAGAGACAGAAAAGATGATTTTATAATTACATTGTCTCAATCAATACTAAAAATAAGTTTGCCTAAATGCTTCATTTTGATACTCTGGTGGAGCTATCATCTCCCTGGAGCTTCTTATTGCTGCTTTATACTCATATGATGGGGAAATGATGTCAACAGTTTGAGTCTTTTGTCTCTTGAGTCAACCCAATTTTGAGATCTTGGGGTGGGGGGTCTTGACACCTTTTAGGGAAAAACTAGGGGCCGGAGCCAAGATGGCCTCATGAAAACAGGGTCTTACCAGAGCTCTCTCACAAGTTCTGTCAGATTCCTATAAAAAAGTGAATTTGAGCAGATTTGAGAGAGTTAGAAACCGCGAGAAGTCTGAGTGGGGCAAATCCTCCAGCCCGGAGAGTCTGAAAGCCTGAAGGAACGAATCTGTAAGCTAGGAGAGCGCTCGTCGTGCAGAGCTGCTCCAGACGGGACCAAAGTGGAAGCGGCTGGCCAGGAAACTCATGTGGCAGACAGGCTGGGGAAAAGCTGGGTGCCCGAAACCAGCAGAGATCCCCAAGCCTCCCAACACAGGACACCAGTCTGTGGAAGCGACAAGAGGCAGCACAATGCCACCGATCATGAGATACCAGCTCCTGAGGTTTGCAGCCCAAAGGTATAAAAAGCGTCTTCTTGAACTTCTGGGAGACATAATGGCCAGGTAAATGGCTCTAATCCCTCCCCTCCCCACCCAGAGAATTCTTGTGGGGGGGGGG
>CM053625.1:338939981-338979183 GCA_028646595.1 Phalanger gymnotis
GAACCTTGTGTTGACTAACCCTGACAGACTTTGCTCTTCTCAGCAACACAATATGCAGAGACAGCTCCAAAGGACTCATGATGGAGAGGGCTATCTACATCCAGAGAAGGAACTAGGAAGTATGAATGCAGATCGAGGCACACTTCATGCTCGCCTTTTTCTCTCCCCCCCCTTTTTTTTCTCTCTTTTGTATTTGTTGTTGGGTTGTGTTTTTGGTTTTATTTTTGGTTCTGTTTCTTCTTTTTCATGATTCATTCCATTGGTCATAATTCTTCTCTTCAACTTGACTAGTGTGTAAATTAATTCAATGCCAAGTTATACATGGAAGTTATATGGGATTCCATGCCATCTTGGGGAGGGAGGTGGAGGGAGGGAAGAAAATCTGGAACTCAAAATTATGTAGAACTGTGTGTTGCAAACTAGAAATAAAAATTTAAAAGAAAAGAAAAAAAAAGAAAAACTAGACTAACTTGCATGGGGGGAGGGGTTAGGATACTATTCCTACTATGGAAGGAAAGAATCATAAGAAGAGAGTACATAATTAGATTATTGTCTGGATTTTAAAGGATGGAAAGGTTATTGAGTGATGAAAGTAGATGAGCATCTGGAGGATAGTACAGGGCATAAAGTATATTAACACCTTCTTCTGCCCTGGTTAATTTGGGAGCAGGGTGCTAGGGAATGAGAGGATCAGAAGATCATTAATTTAGAACTTGAAGGAATCTTTTTTTTTTTTTGGTGAGGCAGTGACTTGCCCAGGGTCACACAGCTAGTAAGTGTCAAGTGTCTGGATTTGAACCTCCTGCCTCTAATGCTGGTGCTCTAGCCACTGCACCATCTAGCTGCCCCAAGAAGGAATCTTGAAGAGCATCTAGTATAACCTTCTCATTTTACAGATGAAGAAATTAAGGTCCAGTGATGGAAAGAGATTTTCCCAAAGTCACAGAGATAGGAAATTGCTCAATCAGGATTTGAAAATAGGTCCTCTGACTTCAAATCTAGCACTTTCCACTATATTATTCTGCTACTTTAATCAATTGATTAGCAAACATTTATTAAGTACCTATCAGGTATTATGTTAAGTGCAAAGGATTCAAAGAAAGGCAAAATATAGCATTTTCTCAAAGAGCTCACAGTCTAATAAGGGGGAGATAACACGTAAACAATCAGGTACAAGCAAGCCATATACAGGATAAATTGGAGAAAATTTTAGGGGAAAGGCACTAAGACCGAGGACTATGAAAAGTTTTCTGCAAAAGATGGGATTTTATCTGTAATTTGAAGGAAGCCAAGGAAACCAGGAGGCACAGGTGAGGAGAGAGAGTTCCAAGTATGGAGGACATGGAGTGAAAATGGCTGATTTTGAGAGATGAACTATCTTTTTTGAAAAAAAGCAAGAAAGTCAATGTCACTGGATTGCAGAATATATGGAACGGTATAAGAAGTGTGAAGTTCAAGGTAGGAAAAGGTAGGAAAGGTTCAGTTCATGAAGGGCTTTGAAAGGCAAAAACAGGAATTTATATTTGATCCTAGAGGTAACAGGGAGCTGCTGATTGAATGCGGGGGTGGGGAGGGAAGTCATATGGTCAGACCTGTGCTTTACAAAGATCACTTTGATAGCTAGAGTGGGGAGAGACTTGAGGCAAGGAAACACTAGTCTCCAGGCTATTGCAATAGTCCAGGTGGAGGTGAACCATGGTGCACCATGGTGGTGACAGTGTCAGAAGAGGGAAAGGGGTGTATATGAGGGATGTTATGGAAGTGGAAGGGACAGGACTTGGCAACTGAGTAGTTAAAGATGGCATCTAGCTTTTGAGTCTTGGTGACTGTTAGTATAGTGACACCCTTGATAGTGACAGACAGGTTGGGAAATGGAGACAATTTTGGGGGGAGGACTGAGTTCGGTTTTGGACATGTTGAGTTTAACAAGTCTATAAGACATCCAGTTTGAGATATCTAATAGGCAGTTGGTAATGGAAGACTGGAGGTCTACAGGTTAGAGCTGGATAAATCAATCCAAGCATTATCTGTATAGAGGTGATCATTAAAACCACGGGAGCTGACAAAATCATAAAGTAATAGTTTAGAGAGAGAAGAGAAGAGGGCCAAGGGCAAAGTCTTGAGTATAATCATGGTTAGTGGGTATGTTCCTGATGAATATATATATATATATATATATATATGTACATATATATGTATATGTACATATATGAATATAAAATATATACAAATTAAGTTCAAGACAACTTAGGACCAGGGAGGAGATAGTAGAGAGTTGTAAAGGTATGGTGTCATGGGAAAGCAGTGTTTAAATAAATTGAAGAGATGCAAGGAGTCCTAGAGAAAAAGTTTAATGATTTAGAGGAATTCACAAATAAAGAAGAGATTCAAAAGGGTATCGTGGAATATCGTTGTTGTTTGTCCTTCCTTCTCAAAAAGGACCAACAATGTCCCGACTTGAACATGAATTGGAGACTCCGTGGAATATACTAAACAAAGTGTGAGTGTTGTTGCTGCTGTTCAGTCACTTTTTTAGTCATGTCCAACTCTTCATGACCCCATTTGGATTTTTTTTGGTGGGGGGAAAGATACTGGGCTGGTTTGCCATTTCCTTCTCCAGCTTGTTTTACAGATGAAGAAAGTGAGGCAGAGTTAAACGTCTTGCCCAGGGTAACACAGCCAGTCAGTGTCCGAGGCCAGACTTGAACTCAAGAAGGTGAGTCCTCCTGACTCCAGGCCCAGCACTCTATCCACTATGGCGCCACCTAGCCACCAAAGTTCAAAAAAAGTCTAATCTGAAACAAGAGGTTCTGCTGTGAAGGAACCTAAATTTAGGAAAGTATGACATTTATACATTAATAATGACCACCCTGGCCCTCCGTGCCTCATTCCTGAATGCCCTTAAAGGAGTGTGGGGGTTTTTAGTCTCTCTCTGCCATTGGCTCCAGTCTCCACTGATGGCATTCCCTCAGTTGTAGGGGTGAGTCCTCTGTACTCCAGTTCCATTTAACCATTAACAATCGGATTTGCTTTTGCAAAGGAATATTTACTTCAAAAGGCATAATTACAAATGGACAAATTTACTGCCTTCAGGAGAGAGGCGTAATCCTCCTTCCCCCTTATGCCCTGGGGGAGTGGGGGGTGATGGTAAAAAGGATTAGGTTCATAGCTTAGCATGTTTCCTATAAAGTAGAGTCTCATTTCCAAGTCCAAACCCCTTCTTTGGGCCAGAGTCCCCAGAACCCTGAATCTCCAGGCTTTCCTGCTGGGAAACATCTCTAGCCAGAATTAGACTGGCTGTAGTATCTTGTATAGAGTCCTGGTTCCAAGGTTGCCATAGCTCAAACTACTGAGGCTGGTGGGGGTCACTGCCAGCACTTGAAAGTGAGGACGAACAACACAAAACAGAAACAAAACATCCCAGGCTTGTTTCTCTGAGCTGGGGTAAAAGAGGGAGATCATTCCCCTCTCACCAGTTCATGGTACCCAGGCTGTTAAAAATAAATGGATGGATAGATAAAATACATATTGGTTTAGACAACGGAGAAACTTGACCCCAGAGTCATAAAGTGAATTCAGAATGCCGGCATTTCACTAGCCATATAGGGCTTCTTACTCCCGGGTGAAGGCAGCTGTGGAACTTTATGTATCTCAGATTTCTGAAGAAGGCGTTATGGTACAGAGCGCTGAGCTTTATAGTCAGAATACCCTAATGTTCCTTAAAGCTCTGTCGTGGGCCACCCAGGCTTTGGCTTGAAACAATGTGACTCCCTTCTGACTATCATCAACTCCTCCCCTAAGAACCCTGGATTCTACTCCCCTGGAACCAAACCAGGATCTGACACCTCACTTCCTGGCCACCACCATAGGTCCCCTCCCACCAATCCTCCCCATTCACCCAACTAGATACAGTAAGTAGTAGGGGACAGAATGCTAAATTTGTAGACCAAAACACCTGGCTTTAATCCTGTCTTAGTGACTCACTATGTGACCCTGGGCAAGTCGCTTAACCTCTCCCAATCTGGGTTTTCTCATTCATAAGATGGAAGTGATAGTAGCATTTGCTTCTTGTAAGGATCAAATAAGATTGCATATTTAAGGTGTTTTACAAACCTTAAAGCGACATACGTACCATAAAAGTAACAGCTGTTATTGGTTGTTGTTTTCCTTCACTAGAATGTAAGCTTCTTGAGGACAGGGACTGTCTTACTTGTATTTGTATCCCCAGCGCTTAGCACAGTGCTTAGCACATAGTGAACATTTAATAAATATTCTCTGTCTCTGTCTCCCCACATATATGTGTGTATAAATATATATTTATGATATACAAATGGTTATACAAAATATATAACTATCACATATATATGTTTATTTGTATATTTCATATATAAATAAAGTGTATATAAACTATATATAACTATGTGTGTATATGTGCACACATATAAACATGCACCTTTATTTATTTACTTATTCATCCATTTATTTATCCTTTTGTTTATTCATTTGTTTGTTTGTTTACATAATCCCAGTGTCTTGGTTAAATTCCAATCTATCTCTCTAGTTGGACAGCACTAACATGTACTATTGGATGTCAAATAGGTATATGAAGATTAACATGTCCAAGAAGGAACTTAAAATCTGTCCCTCTAAACCCAGCCTCTCCTCCAAACTTCCTTATCAGGTGAAAGTACCATTGGCCTCCCAGGTTTACCACCTATGATTTCATTCATCTCCCCTCCCTCACCCTCTACACCCAAGTCTTGTCGATTCTATCTCTACAGCATCTTTGTGCATTTATCCCTTTCTCTTCACTCAGACGGTGATGAGTATAATTCAAATCCTTGTGACCTATTGCCAGGACTATTAGGACAGACTCCCAACTGGGCACTCAGCTTCTACCATCTTCCTTCTCTAGTCCATATAGCTACCAAAATAATTTTTCTAGAGTGTTAGGCTGACCATGTCACTCCCACACTTAAGAATCTTCCATGGCTCTCTACTGCCTTTAAGATAAATAGAAACTCCTCAGGTTGGCATTTAAAGTGCTTCACAACCTTGGCTGCAATTTGCCTTTCCTGCCTTACAATGTATTATGACACAGTGAATACAACACTGGGTCTGGAGTCAGGAAGACTCATCTTCCTGAGTTCAAATCTGACCTCATACACTTTCTAGCTGTGTGACCCTGGGCAAGGCACTTAACCCTGTTTTCCTCAGTTTCCCCATCTACAAAATGAGCTGAAGAAGGAATGGCAAACCACTCCAGTATCTTTGCCAAGAAAGTCCCAAATGGGGTCATGAAGAGTTGCACACAACCAAAATGACTAACAATAGTATTTCTCTTCATACACACTACATTCCACTCAGACTGGTCTACTTTCTGGTCTCTGAATTAATTATTGTCTCTCCTGCCTCTATATCTTGTACAAGTTGTACCCCATGCCTGGAATATACTCAGTCCTTACCTTCGTTATTTAGAATTTTAAACTTCCTTCAAGACTCGTGCTATTCCTTTGGGAAGTCTTTTCTCACACTTCTACTTGTTAGTATAGGGATTTCTCCCTCCCCCCAACTCATCATGAATATGCTTTTCTGTGTCAATGGTATATCCCTCCCCCCAGACCAGTAGAATTGAAACTTCATGTGGACAGAGCTTAGTTGAAAGCCTAGCATTGTATCTCTGTATCTCTCTCTCTCTGTCTCTCTCTTTCTGTCTTTCTCTGTCTCTGTCTCTCTGTCTCTCTCTGTCTCTCTGTCTCTCTCTCTGTCTGTCTTTCTCTGTCTCTCTGTCTCTATGTCTATATATAATATATGTGTATGTGTGTATGTATATGTGTATGTATACACACATATATGTATATATACGTATACATACGTAAATGCTTATTAAATTGAATTGGATTAATCTATCAGCATTCATAGTATTTAAAGCTAAAAAAAATCTAAGTGATTACCTTGGAACTTTGAAAGTTACGTGTTGAATTCATTATTTTATATTTTTTAAAAGTAGCCCGAAGACTCCTTAAGGTAGTAAAAGGTCTTCAAGTGATAATATGTTACCAAACAGGAATTGTGCCTGAAAAGCAGACTGAAAGATGATTGCTAGAAAGATGGAGGACTGGAAAAGATGGTGAGCCCTTAAGGAGCAACAGCCTGCCATCCTCTTCTGGGATCCCCGTAATGACAAGATAACTCAAAGGAGGCCCCCTCCATCATGTAGGGATGGATCCAAAGTAGAGGATGTAAGGCAGAATAAGTCGCACAGGATGAGATGAAGTCGGCATTGTTGGAAGGCCCAGGCTCTATGCTCAGGTAATCCTGGGGACTCTTTTTTCTGGCAGTAGGATGAGAATGGTGACTCTGAGTAGAGAGCTCAGCTCCATAGGATGGCATTAGTATAGCCCCTGATAAAGCCAGTAGTGGTGGCATGTGTGAAGAGAATTAGAGTCCAACAGTTTTGCCCTTCCTCTGTGTCTGTGTCCCCCATGAGTCCTGACTCCATAGTCCAGAAACAAGTAGTAGGGGCTGAGTAGGAGTAAGAGAGCAAGAAAATGAGAAATGGGAAAGAGGGAGAGGGAAGCACCAAAGAACAATAACAGGGAGTGAAGGGAAGTTTCATCATCAGTTATACTTGGTTGACTGTTGGAACATAAGTGAGGAACATATATAAATTGGATATATACCGATCAATCAGTCAACAAGTATTTCTTGAGTACCTAGAATGTGCCAGGCATTTGGCTAGACTCTAGGGGTTCGAGAATGAAATTAAATTCTCACTGTCCTCAAAGAGATTATATTTTATCAAGTGAGACAGTTAAATTAAACATAAAATAAATACAAGGAACTTTATTGTGTGGGGTGAGGAACACTAGTGGTTATAGTATCAGGAAAGGCCTTGTATAGGAGGTGATATTTGAGCTGGATTTTGAAAGAAACTAGAAATTCTAAGAGGTAGAGGTGAGGAGAGAATGCATTCTAGGCATGGGGGACAATTTATTCAAAGGTGGTATGATGCATAGAGTACTGGGCCTGGAGTCAGGAAGACATGAGTTCAAATCTAGCCTCACATACTTACTAGCTGTGTGACTCCGGGCAAATCACTTAACCACGTTTGCCTCGCTCAGTTCTCTTGATGTGAAAAATGAGCAGGAGAAAGAAATGGCAAATTACCCCAGTATCTCTGCCAAGAAAACTCCCACCCCTCCCCAAAAAGGGGGGCCATGAAGATTAAGACAAGACTGAAACAACTAAACAATTTTTCAGACAGCAAGGTAGCACAGTGGATAGAGTGCCAGACCTGGAGTTGAAGATGAGTCTTCCTGAGTTCAAATCTGATCCCACACACTTTCTAGCTATGTGACCCTGGGCAAGTTACTTAACCCTGTTTGCCTCAGTAAAATGAGCTGGAGAAGGAAATGGCAATCCACTCTAGTATCTTTGCCAAGAAACCCTCAAACGGAGTCACAAAGACATGACTGAAACTACTCAACAACAACAACATGGTGATAGGAGGTGGGATGTCACGTGTGAAGAAAAGCAAGAATAAGAATCTGACTGGGCCAAAGCATATGAGAAAGTGAATAATTTATAATAAGCATGGAAAAGTTGGTTGGAACTATGTTCTGAAGGGCTTTAATGTCCAAGTTGTTTTACTCGATCCTAAAGTTAACAAGGAGATATTAGACTTTATTGAACAATGGATTGAAATAGTCAGACCTGTGTTTCTGCTTTGGCAGCTAAAAGTTTGGAAAGAGGGGAGACTCAGGGCAGAAAGACCAATAAAGAGGCTGTTCCTGTAGTCTAGTTTTTGGCGACGAAGACCTTCAGGGTGATGGCCAGGTGAATGAAGAAAAGGGAATGGATGCAAGAGATATAAAGGTAGAATTGAGAAGACTTGATAACTGATTGGTTATATGGGAACAGAGGAAGTGAGAAGCCAAGGATGACCCTAAAGTTTTTAACCCAGTTGACTAGAAACATAGTGTGCCCAAAACAGATATAGGTTAAGTCTGCCTCTCTATCTAATTTTGTTCATCCAGGAATTGGTTAATCTTTCTAGATGGCTGTTGAGGTTCCTTCTAACACTCAAATTCTGTGATTCTGTGGATCCAGCTGTAAATAATTCTGTGTGAAGAATTGCCTATCTCTATGAAGACCTTTGGATAACTGCGAAACTAAAATCTCTCTATTTTGCCTTGCAAGTGAATGAAGCAGCAGACGTAGTTAAAGATATTCATTTGATTACATTTTTATGATATGTGTTTGAAAATGATGTTAGAAAAGGCTTGCTATTTTGGAAACCTATCCATGGCAATGACACGCAAAAGAAATTTCAATGTGATTGATGGGTTCTAAAAGTGAAAATTACATAATGTGGAGAATTGTATTGGACTTTTTGCTGATGGAGCTCAACTGATGTTAGTCTTGGCTGAAATAGGACTTGGTCCACCAGTCCTAGCTAAAAAAAAAAAAAGTGGCCTTTTATGTAGTTTGGTATATTGAGTGCTTTAGTCACTTGTCTTAAGAAACATGAATGACGAACTATATGCAGTCTTTCAAGTTGTTAACAAGAACAATTAGCTTTATAAAAAAACAGTATTAAAAAGAAAGTTCTTTGCAAAACTGTGTGATAATATGTGAGCAGAGTGTAGGGCATCTTTGTTATTGTGAATCATTCTAGCTTTCTCATGCCAGACTTCTTCTAAGAGTGTTAGAGCCAAAAGAAGGAACTGTCATTATTCTTAGTAATAATAAAAATGAAACAAAGTCATTTTACAGGAAGGAAAATTTTCCCCTGAAATGTGTTTATTTGGGTGGATTTTTTTTTTAAAACCCAACCCAAATGCTCTAAATAAATCAGTGCAAGGTAGTCATATTTATGATCCAGAAAGGTAATAGCTAGCATTTATGACTAGTGCTTTAAGACTTGCAAAGTACTTTACGTATATTATCTCATTTGATAAAGTGACTACATTTATGCAAAAGTTAGAGCTAGCAATAATGATTTTAAAATATAATTTTGATATTTCCCAATTTCAAAAGATCTGCCCCACAAATGAAATAAAATAAAATAAAGACTTGATTATCAATCAGTTGACCAGTCAACAAATGCAATTCTCATTTTCTTTTTAGAAACCTATACATTTCCAGATATGAATGGATAGGAAATAGATTTGTCGTCAACAAATATGAAACATCCATTCTTATTACTTTTGAAAAAGAATGGTCAGTCTTGTGTTATGAGGTTGAGCTTCTGGCCAAGATGGCAGCTTGAACAAAGATAGACAGTCCAGCTCCCACAGACCTACTCCAATAAAAACCTAAAAATGGCACTAGACTGAACAATAATCAGGAAATACAAAGAGAAACTAAAGAAATTGATTTCGTCCACTTCAGAATTTCACAAAACAGCAGTCAGAAGCCCATAGGCAATAGGAAATGGTGCCTTTGTGAAAAGTCAGCATCAATACACATAAACAAGTTGGAAGCCTCCAATTGTGACCAGAGACGGGCCAGAGATACCTCCTTGTGTCCTATATGACCATCTCCAGAGACAGCAAGAATAGAAGGCCCCTTTGAGAAAGCTAGAGGGTAGTCATAAAAACCCTACATGGACCTGGGAAATTACTTGGAGTGGCTGTCTGAGAGGGACAATGGTCAGACTGGGACACCCCAGGTCAGAGACGCTGAGGTCTATCTATAGCAACTCTGTCCTGAGATGCTATACAGGGGCCTGGTGATCCAGCACTCTGAACCTCAAAGATCCAGGGGGGTCTAAAAACCTAACAGTGCATAGACATATCCCAAAGGCTGGAGGTCAGCACAGAAACCTAGGTGACTCAGGATAAGACCAAGCTGGGAGGGCCACCTTGCCCAAGAGCACAGAATCTGGTTTTGGCACAAAGTCCCAATTCAAAACCCAAGGCTAAAATGTGAAAAAGCAACAATAACAACAAAAAGACACCAACTACTATAAAGAATTATTGTTCCAGAGGCTCATCAAGATCCAATCTAGAATGGATTTTCCACAAGGAGTATGCGAACATCTAGAAAAAAATGAAGGAAGAAATAAAAATAAAATAAAAGCTCTGGAGGAAAGAATTAGAAGATTACATACCTTAGAAGAGAAAGGGGTAAAGCTTACACAAGTAAGAGATTCCCTGAAAATGAGATTAGACCAAACAGAAATCAATGACTTCATATGACAATAAGAAATAAAAAGATTAGTATTCTATCACTTATCAAAAACAATTGATCTGGAAAAATAGGTCAAAGAGAGATAATTTGAGAATATCAGACTCCCTTGAAACCACGATTTAAAAAAAAAGCCTATATAAGATGTTTCAAGATACCCTAAATGAAAGCTATATATATCTATTAGAACCAGAATGTAAAATAAAAATAGAAAGAATCTACTAATTAAATCTTGAAAGAAAACTCGAATGAATTGCTCTCAGGGATATGATAACCAAAATCCAGAGCTCCCACATCAAAGAAAACACGCTACAAGCAACCAGAAGGAAAAAAAAAAAAGCAATTTAAGTACTAAAGGAATCACAGGCAGGAACACTCAAGACTGGGCAGAAATTACTATAAACGAGAAGATCTTGAAATACAGTATTCCAAAAGGCAAAAGCTATAGGCTGATAAGCAACAATAATTTTAAAAGATAAATATAATCCTAGAGGGGAAGAAATGGATTTTTAATGGAATAGAAGACTTTGCCGCATTTTTGATAAAAAGCCTAGAGCAAAGTAATTACAAAGAAATGAAAATACAGGAGTCAAGAGAAACCTAGAAAGGTGAATTTGTTTGGGCAATTGGAAGGGGCTGTATGATAATGAAGTGCTAACATTCTAATGGGGGAAGAAGAAAGAAGTGTCCCTTCAGAACCTCAGTGTCTTCAAAGGTTGTCAAGGGAAAGAAATGATAGAAAAGATGACTTAGGGGTGGATAAGTTCTGTTTTAAGAATTTTTTAAAATGGAAAGAAAAGGGTGGGTAAAAGGAATACACTAGGGGAGAAAAGAGGATGAAGGAAGTGGAACCTTCTACTTCTCGTAACTATAGAGAGGTGAGAAGAAGAACATATAAACACAGAGGAAGGTGTGGAGAGTGCAGGCATCAGAAGAAACTCACTCTTATATAAAGCAGATAAAGTAGATTTGAACACACAGGTAATATGCATGCAGAATTTGATGTAGAAATACATCAAACCCAGCATGGAAATGGATAGGGATAAGGAAGGAGAGGTTAAAAGGTAGCATGATACTGCCAAGTAAATCGTCATGAGCAAAATATGAACTTCGAAAGGTGGATCCCAAAGCGGAGATTAAAGGAAAGAAAAAGAAAGGAAAGAACTAGAAACTAAAGGGGTGTCTATCAATTCAGGAATGGCCAAACAAAATATAACATATAAATGTAATGAAATATTATTATTACGTCACAAGAATTCTGGAAAGACTTGTATAACTGATGAATGAACAGAACTGAACAACAGAATGAACAGAAATAGGAGAACAATTTATACAATAGTAACAACATTGTAAAGACCAATGGGACTCTGAAAAACTTAAGAACTCTGATTTAAGCAATGATAAACCAGGTCTTCAGATTACTCACAATAGGGCAGGGGAGGGATGAAGGACTAAAGATTTCCTTTTTGGAGCCCTCTGGAAATGCTAAGGAGCAATGATTTTAGTGCTTGATGGAACCATGAGGCTACTTGATGCTCCTTCTAACTGGGACTTGGGTAGATTTTGTTGAAAGAAAAAAAAAAGGATTGGAAATTATGTTGACAGCAATTCCAGAGAATAAGGACATGATATAAATGCTGGCTTCTCTATATGTTGGTTTCTTTTCTGAATCTTTCTCCCTTCAGAAAACTGAAAGAATGGCATGACTTCTCGCTTGAAGTCAGAAGGCCAAGATCTCTCTTCTCTCCAGCATCCACCAATTCTGCCTGTCACTCAGACATGAAGCATTTGAGAAATCATTCTCTACCAATGAAGAGAATCTTCGGCAAATGGACCTTTGAGCCAAGGGTTATAGTATTGGGGGAAGGCAAGGGAGAAAGGAATTAGCAATAATGATTTAAAAAGAAAAAAATAAAAAGAGAACCTTTAAAAAGTTCAAAAAAATAAATAGATGAGAACAAAAAAATTCAGAAGGAAACATGGAAAATCAGGACAGCTTTAAAAGCGTTATGTTGGGTTTATTTTGTACTTACTAAAAAGCAAGCTGGTTGGGACAGAGATGGATGACTTCATATACAATCTTTTCTTTATGTTCTATTTGTGTAAGTGTAGGAATGATTGAGCAAATCAATCAAAACACCTACAGTAAGGGATAAGATGCCCTGCTACATTTACCAGGTAAGAACAAATCTCAATTATTCACTGGTTTTATACAAAATCCAGATACCTCTCCAGGAATGATAGAAAGTTAGTTAAGATTGACTGAGGGACTTGGTTATGATCCATATGTCCCATAAGACAGATATGAAACCATTAACCTAATTGGAGTTGAAGACTCAAGCACCTGACTGCCAAGAGGACAGGCCATTCCAGCTAACCCTCCTCCCCTACCCCACCATCAAAGGAATTGCTTTGGTTAGGGGGAGGGAATGCCTCAACATCTTCCACCCCTACTTTGGAGGAGGATCTCGTGAACTTTAGTAGGTCAGAGAATTTGTACTTTTTCACTGGTGTCCTACTACTATCTTCTACAGAGTAGTGGCTGGAAATTGTCTATATTGGAAGGTAAGGACAACCTGGATGAGAAGAAGAAGGTAGATTAAAGGCTCTACATAAAGCCCATCAGACAAGCTATTCCAGAACTAAAGGGAACATCTCAAAGACTCTCCAAAAGGACTTCCAGGTGCTGTTATCTTTTTTTACCACGTGTTCTCTAATCTTGAGCCCACTTTCTCCTGGATTCTGTATGTTCTGGTAAGAGACTATGCAACAAACTTTAAGAGGTCAAGTTTTATACCATCTTAGTAAATACTCCTTTCTACAAATTAATTAAGGCTGGCTGACTAATTAATAACACATGGTCATGGCAGGAAGCACATTACTATGGCTGTAGCACAAGAGAAAACAAATTCCCAGGCCCTCAGGGCTCTTTTGAGATCCCTGAGAAGATCTACTATAGTGGACAGTTTCTGGGGATCTGACTCATCAGTGCAAGTGGGAGTTGGGATAGTCACTATGGAACATACCAGAGTCCTCCTTAATAGGTTGATTCTTCACCAGAAAGGTGGTCATCTACCTGAGAGCCAGTATGGCTTCCAAAAAGGCTAAGAAAGGGTCAATATGGTATTTGCTGCCCAACAACTCCAGAAGAAATGCCAGGAGCAGAACCAAGGTCTGTATACAATGTTCATCGATCTGACCAAGACCTTTGATACCGTTGGTCTTAGTTAGGGCTTGTGGAAGATCATGGCAAAATTTGGTTGCCTGGAGAAGTTCATCAATATTGTGTGTCAGTTTCATGATGGCATAACTTGCATGAGTTCTGGATAGTGGACAATGAGCTCTCATGCTTTCCCAGTCACCAATGAAGTGAAGCAGGGCTGTGTGCTTGCTCCCAAGCTTTTTAGCAAGATACGTTCAACAATATTGTCAGATACCTTCAATGAGGATGAAAATGGCATCAAGGTCAGCTACCACACTGACAGTAAATTATTTAATTTGAAAAAGCTACAAGCCAAGACTAACATGGAGGGAGAGCTAGTGCATGACTTTTTGTTTGCAGATGATTATGCACTCAATGCAGCCTCTGAGGCTGAGATGCAACAGAGTATGGATCAATTCTCTGCTGCTTGTGTTCATTTTGGCCTGACAATTAACATCGAGGAAATAGAGGTTCTCCACCAACCAGAACCATACCATCCATCCATGGAACCATCAGTTCCAGGAAACAGGGAGATTTTAAATGCAGTGGATAAGTTCACTTACCTTGACAGTATACTTTCCAGGCATATACACATAAATGATGAGGCTAATGGACGCATTATGAGAGTTAGTTCAGTGTTTAGGGGGCTCCAAAGGCAGGTGTGGGAGAAAAGAGATATTAGACTGCCTACCAAACTGAAAGTCTAGAGAGCAGTTGTGTTGACCTCATTGCTGTATGCCTGTGAAACCTGGACTATTAATATATCAGTGCCATAACAGGAAGTGAAATTGCTTCCATTTGAATTGCCTTAGGAATATTTCTGAAGATCACCTGGCAAGATGAGGTACTAGACACTGAGATCCTTTCTCAAGCTGAATTGCCAAGTGTTCTTTCTAGTGCAGAGAGCACAACATCAATGGGCTGGCCACATTGTTTGAATGCCAAGCATACCTTTGTCTAAAAGAGTATTTTATGGAAAACTCATGCAAGGAAGATGCTCCCGTGATGGTCAGAAGAAGCGATAGGAGGAAATTTTAAAGGTTTCTTTGAAGAACTTTGGAATTGATTGTGAGAGATGGGAGACACTGGCACAAGACTGCCCAGCATGGCATGCCCACATCAAAGAAGACAAAGCAGAATTGCAGTAGCTTAAAAGAAATGTGAGATATGCAAATTTAGAGACATCTCTTCTCCAAATGTTAATATGGACTATTTGTGCCTGACCTGTGGTAGACTCTCCTGAACTCACATTGCTCGCATCAGCCATAGCTAGACAAGCTGTACCTTGACCCAGCATAGTGATATTATTGTGGTCCTCTTTGAGCACGAAGGACAACCAACCACAGAACGTGCACTACATTTGTATATGGAAATGCTATGTGTGTGTGTGTATTTTTCTTAAGTTCAGAATTTTTAAAAATGGAAAAAAAATTCTTGAAGAAAATAGATTAAAACAAGTATTTGAACCTGAAAATGTGATTATGTTTTGTGTGTGAATGAAGGTTTCTTTGATGATAAAAATAAAATCAAGTGATGGAAATTTTCCTATCATTTGTAATGTCTTTTTTTGCATGAAATGGAGTTTTCTGCTTTAATTGTTACAAAAACAAAATACTAATCTTGATTAGTGGTTGAAAAGGAATTATAAATAGCAATATCATGAATGTCACCATATTTTAAGACACGTTGAGTTGAAAAACAATCCTACCTCTCCCATGAATAATGTTATTACAGCTATTATTTTGATAAGTTATAAATATGAACATTATAAAGGATTCTATCAATAAATAAAATTCTGTATTATGTTGTTGTTATATTTAAGAATTGTTATACAATTTTAAATAAATTCTTAATTTTTGAATAAAACAAGAGCTAAAATTACTTTCATAGGCTGTTTTCTGAAAAGTGTAGGGAGTGACAATATTTTTGTAGAAAAACAGGTGCATTTTTTTGCACGGAATTTGGAAATTATTGGCAAAATCTCCAACTTCATTAATCTCCTTGCCTCCTATACTATACCCTACATCTTTACAACTCAGCCACACGTGGGGATGGTCATGTATCATCACCCAGAACCATGTTACTTCCATGATCATAGGATCATAGATTTAAAGCTAGAAGTGACCTTTGAGGAAGTCAAGAAAGCTAGGATTTAACGGTCAGATGCATTATCTGCTGTGCCATTGGTCCCACACTGATCTTGAGATCTGAAATTCTTCTCTCTGATCATATTTTCCCACCCTTACAGATTCTTCTATACCTTATTCCTCCTAAATCTTACCACAGCTACTAGTCCCTCCACTCCTCCCTGTTCTCCAAGTCCATCACCTTTAACTTAGTTTCAGTTTTCTGCTTTTAAATTCTTGACCACAGTCAATCAGTTCAACTTTATACCATCTTCTACTTTCCTCCCTTGTCTGTTGGCATTCACGCCTTGCCAAACCCAATACTGGGTTATCTCCTCCATCTACCTTCTTTGCTCCTCATATGTTGCTGAATGCTAATAGGAAAGTCACACAGCTGTGTTGGTTATATCTATATTATCTAATGTATATAATCTAATGCTATCTATCTACATGTAGATAAATGATATATCTATATCTATATTGTCTAATCTCAACTGGGTCCTCACCACTGCGCAGCAATCCTTATATTTATCCCTGACGGAGTATCACATTCCCCACAGATGCTATTTCAAACTTTCTCTTCTCTCTTTATGCCACCTAAGCTACTCTTTCCTTTGCCTCTCACCAGAAAACCTTTTGTCTCACTTGACTAAGGAAAGAGGTGACATCTGTCATGAGCTCCATCTTTTCCTGAATTCTATATTTCAAGATTCCACTACATCAAAGGTGTCCAACACTTGGCTGCATACTTCAACAATTCCAAATTAAAAGGTAATTGGGAAATATTTAACAAAATAAATAAAAATACAACAGAACATATTGTTAATGTGTGGCTTCCTAAGTCAATAAGCAGCCTACAGGGATCCTTATGTACAGGTTAGTGCTTCCCATTTATATTTCAGTTTTATGCCCTGCCCTACATCATCTTCCATTCCAGGTTCCAATTAATGAAGAAGTGATGGCCCTCCTTGCCAAATCTAACCCTGATCACATCCCTTCCTATCTACTTCTGGAACTTGACCACTTTATCCCTCTCAATTTTCCTCTTCTTATTCCCTAGATCCTGCCCTATGGCTTACAGACTATTGAGGTCTTGGTAATTTTTTATCTTTTTACACACATTATTTTTCTCTTCCTCTCTCTTCTCTCATCCTCCAGTCCTCCAGAACAATTAAAAAAATCTTCCTAATAAGTATGTATAGTCCAATGAAACAAATTCCCACATTCATCATATCCAAAAATGTATGTTTCATTCTGCATTTTACATCCATCACCTCTGGTAGGAGGTGTACAGTGTGCTTACTCTTTGGTTTTCTGGAATCCTGGCTTGTCATTGTATTCATCAAAGTTCTTTTGTCAACCTTAAAAACAAACAAAAATGAAAATCCCATTTGATCCTTCCATTCCCTCAAGTTATCATTCTATATCTCAATTCCTCTTTACCACCAAAGGTATAGTCACCCATAATAACCTCTTTTCCTTCACTTCCCACTCATTACTCAGCCCCTTTCAATGAGAGTGCCAACTCTAACTTTCTACTGAAACTTTCCAATTCTGTTTACTGCTGACTCCAATGGCTTTTTCTTAGTCCTCTTCCACCTTAACCTCTGCAGCCTTTGACACCTCTTCTGCCTGAATCTCCTCCCTTGACTTTTGTGATATTATTCTCTCCTGGTTATCTTTTTACCTGTCTAATGGATTCTAGTCAGTTTCCTTTGCTATGCCCATTACTTTTAACCTAACCTAATCACTATGCTGCTAACTCAAGCCTTGATTGACACCATCTCCCTCAATCTCCCCTCTGATTATAGAGTAGGAGAGCAGAGTACCAAACTCCTCCCAATGCTTTCCTTTATAGTTGGCAGAAACTGGACTCCCAACTCACTCCATTTTGCATTTGCTGCTTTTCAACTCCACATGGAACAAGATGCCCCCAAGCTGGATAAGCTCTGTCCCCTCCCTCCCCCTTCCCTGACTTCTTTTGTGTGTTGTCTCACCCTCTAGGCTGTAAACTCCTTGAGGTCGGAGATTGTCTTTCTTTTCATTAATTGTGTCCCTAGTGCTTAGGACAGTGTCTGCCACATAGTAGGTGCTAAAATGTTTATTGGATTGGATTGGACTGGATTGCATTCTAGCCAAACCAGCTTTCTAGCTATTACCTCAAACTCAACATTCAATGGCCACTTCTGACCCTTTGTGCAAGCTCTTTCTTATACTAGGAATGCATTCCCTCCTCACTTCTTAGAATCTGTATCTTCCTTCAAGGCTTATCTGAGATGCTATTCTTCCAGGAAGCCTTCCTCAGCTGTCTTTGCCTTTGGTTCTCTATCTCCTGGGATTACCTGGTATTTACTTATCTATTTGTAATTGTTCCCCATCCTCTTCCTCTAGTAGAATTTTAGCTCCTTGAGGGTGCAGAGGATTTTATCTTTGTTTTTGTATGTCTATAACAGTGCCTGGAACATGATAAGTACTTAGCAATTGTTTGTTGAATTGAATTGAAGACCATCCAATAGGAGAATGAACTGGAGTGAAATATGAGTTACTGTAGAAAGTAAAGTTATTACACAGCTAATTTCTCCACCACCCTGATGCCTTATCCTATCCCGGCATTATGGTGACCTTTTATTTTCAAAGGTTTCGTAAGTGAAATGCAAACCCTTTAGGTCTAATGGACTAAGCTGAAAAGATTTGGAGGCTAGAAGCTCAGGGCACCAAATACACATTTGTGGTCCAAGGATCAGCCTAGCTGAGGGCACAGGGATCATTGCCAGAAGGCTGGCCACCAGAGAATTAGGATTATTGTTATTATCATCCTCACCATCATCATCATCATCATCATCATTGTCCTCCTCCTCATCATCATCACCATTTAAAGAATGTAATAAGCCATTTACCAAACATTAAGTGCCTACTGTGTGCCAGGCTTTGTGCTAACAGTTTTACAAAGATTTTCTTACCTGATCATCATGACAACCTTAAGAGGAGATGCTATTATTATTATTTTCATATTAGCATTGGGGAAACTGAGGAAAGATAGAGGTTAAGGGACTTGCCTAGAGTTACACAGCAAATAAGTATCTGAGATCATGTTTGAGCTTAGGTCTTCTTGACTACAGCTCCAGGACTCTGTGTACCATGAAGCACCCCCTAGCTGTCCACAATGAGGGTAAAGACAGACAAAAGACATGGGGCAGCTAGGTGGCACAGTGAGTAGAGCACCAGCCCTGGAGCCAGAAGCCCCTGAGTTCGAATCCGGCCTCAGACACTTGACACACTTACTAGCTGCGTGACTTGGGCAAGTCACTTAACCCCAATTGCCCTGCCTTCCTCCCTCAAAAAAAAAAAAAGAAAGAAAGAAAGAAAGAAAGGCAAAAGACAGTCCCTGCTCTCAAGGTGCTCACAGTCGAATCACATCGTAGTTAATGAGTAGAAGGTTTGTTGTCTCTAGTGAATGGGGGGGGAGGGGGTGGTATTTCCACCAGGGAACAGATGGCTCTTGAAGATATATTCAAGAACACGGTGCTAATTAAATTTACTTAGAGCTCCTGCAGCCCTCAAGAATTAAGCTGTGTGGCCCCAGATTCTGCTTTTCTCTGCTTTTTTGCTATTCACTTCTCCAAATTCCAGATTTCTCTTGTCCTTCCTTTTCCTGCCTCATCACAGTGGGTGGTAGGATCTTTTCATCTTTGCCTTTCCACCTGGAAATAGTCTCCTTGCATCTGAGTGCCTAATAGACTTCCTGACTCTTCAAATTCCATCTTAAGACCCATTGCCTTGGCCTATGACTCCTGACCTTCTCTATAATAAACCAGTCAAAACCCTCTCTCTGAACTGCCCAGAATCCCCTGTGCTTAATCATTCTCTCTGAAACTTGGCTATTGTATTCTCTCTCAGCCTTCTCCCATGCCCTACCACAGCTATAGATGCCACCTGTGATATATTGCAGCCTTCATCATTTATTTATATTTGCATAGATTGGAATCATCCATGATATACCTCCGGCACTTTTAAATAAACCATATTTTACTAAAATAAGCTGCATTTTAACTTTCAAAATGAGTTTCTAGTTAATGTAGTCTACAGACTACTTTTATTTCTAAAAAGCTTATAACCAAGGCATTAAAAGAGTCTGTTATTCAGAATGTTTGCTGTGCATGCATTGAAAGAGGAATACCTTATTTTCTATTACCTGAAAGACTGTTATTGTCTTTAATAACAGTAACTTTGCTGATAGTCTAGTGAGCTAAATGGAATTATGTGTCAGACGTCTCCTCTAATTAGTAGGTATATGGGTGTTTTTTTTAAAGTTGGGTGCTTGTTTATTAATATATATTATATGTACATATTTATATGTGTTTTAAACGTTGGTTGTGTTGTTTGTACATATTGCATAAATATATGTGTTATATGCATATGTGTGCACATAATGCATATATTAGTATGTGAGTTATAGGTCTATATTTACACATATTTAAAAGTTGGTGCTTGTTTTTAATAAATTACATATGTATATGTATATTTTATGTTTATTAATGGGGAAAGAGAGAGAGAAAGAGAGACAGAGAGAGAAGAGAGAGAGGAGAGGAAAAAAGAGAAACAAGGAGAGGAGAGACAGAGACAGAGAGAGAGAAAGAAAGAGATGGGGGGAAGGGAGACCTTAAATTAGATTTGTAAGTGAAAACAGAGGACTGAGACAATGTATGATTTTTCTATGGCCAGCTGGTCTACTCATTCTACTAATGATTTCCAAAGGGGATTCTATGGAATTGTAACCTATGTGTCAACTGAAGACAGACAGACTGAGCTCGATCTGGGAGACTTATCGATGACATCCATCATACTCTCTGGCTCGTGTACCCATCAGAGGGGCCCCCAGGAATATTTGGCTTTGGCTTATTTCTAGCTCTCATTTAGGTGGCTTCAGTTTCCCTGCCTGCGCCAAACTAACAAGACGTGGGAACACAGAACAAAGTAATTACACCCGAAAAATACAAAACACACTTGATTTGACAAATATTTCTTAAATGCCTACTATGTGCAAGGCACTGGGGCTTCAAAGGCAAAGGCTAACAATCAGTTTATATTTTCTTGGGCAATACAATATGTAAACAGATAAATAAATACAAGATATTCTGAGGAAAGAGAGACCACTAATGACTGGTTAACATCAGGAAAGCCTTCAAGAAGAGGTGGTACCTGAGAAACAGTGAGGAGGTGGGGCTATATTCCAGAAGTGGGGAAACAACCTTTTTCAAAGCCATGGAGATAGGAGATGGAATGTACGTGTAGGAGTAACTGCTATGCCAATTTGGCTGGAACAGCATGTGAAGGGAAGCAATGTGAAATAAACCTGGAAAGAGAGAAGAAAATCAGGTTTGGAAGGATTGAAATTCCAGGCTGAAGAGTTTTCATTTTATCACTGGCTTCTTTTGAGCAGGCAACTGAGCCCAGTCAGAACCATACTTGAGAAAGATTAGTTTAGTAGCTGTCTGAATCAGAGTTGCTGTTGTTTGTCCTTTGTTCTCAAGAGAACCATGACATCAGGGAGGTGATGCCATGACTTGCAAGGGAATTCGATTTGAGTGAGGGCTATGCAAAGTCACCAGCCTCACTTTCTCCTCCAGAGCCATCTAGGTCCAGCAGTGAGATATAGATCAGGATGACTGGAGATGGCCCTGGATGCAGTAGGAGAGGGAAAGACTGGAAGTAGGGAGTCCAAATAGGAGAGGAGACTACAATCCAGGTAAGAGGTGGTGAAGAGCTCAGGGCAGTGGTCATGTGAATGCAGAAAAGTGGACGGATGTAGGAGATAGTGTAGGGGTAGAATCAACTCATTCCCAGGCCTGTTGAGGGCCAAGAAAAATTTCCCTACTGGTGAACCCCCCCTCTCCAGGAAACTGTACAGTAGTTTCAGAGCTACAGGTCCCATCTGGGGTTGAGGTCTCCTTAAGTGGGGAAAGAAGGATTCCCAGAAAGTCCAGCAACCTTCTCTTCTGACAGGTGCTATCTTACTCCGGGGTCTATCCAGGCTTCACAACTCAGTACCAGGGAAGAGCAAGATTCAGATTTCTGACTCACTGCTTGGTTCTCCCTCCTGCAATTCCTTGCCATGGTCCAGGCACTCCATTGCTACTATCTCTTTGTATCTTCAGGATTTCCTTCTTGAGAGATTCTCATCATTTCCGCCTCAGCAACATGTTCCTCCTATTAGTGTGAATCTAATTCAGAATAGAAGTTACCCTTTTTAGTCCTTTGCTTTTAGAAATCCTACCTAGCAGAAAATTAGAGTGATAGATCATTTGGTACAGTGGAAAGAGTGCTGACTTTGGGGGTCAGAGGTCTGGGTTCAAATTCTATCCTTTCTCACCCAGTACTTGAATGACGTGACTATAGGCAAATCAGTTAAGCTCCCTGAGCCTCCTCGCCTATAAAATGGGTGGGTCACCCTAGATGGTTTCTAAGGTCCTGTCCAGCTCTAAATCTATGATTTTATGACCTTCTAATTTCATGATCATAATCTGGATCCTCTTTGAACCCTCATTCTAGGGTTAGAAATAGAAGTTGTGTCAGAGTCAGCAGCATCCTTTCCATCAGTAGTTTTTCACTAGTGTCTGACTCTCCATGATTCCCATTTGGGATTTTCTTGGCAAAGATACTGGAGTGGTTTGCCATTTCTTTCTCCAGCTGATTTTACCAATGAGGAAAATAAGGTAAACAGGGTTAAGTGAGTTGCCCAGGGTCACACAGCTAGTAAGTGTCTGAGGCCAGATTTGAACTCATGAAGATGAGTCTTCTTGACTCCAGCCCTGGCATTCTATCCACTGTACCACCTAGCTACCCCAAATTCATATTTGTAGCACCATAGAGTGATAGGTGTCTTTTAGGAATTATTACTAAATTTCATGGATTTTCTCTCACGACTCGTCTCTTTTTTTCTTTTCCCCCAGAGCCAACGCTGTCCCTTAACAAAGATTAAAGGAAATAATTTAGATAGAAATCTTTTCCCTTTGTTTGACAACTGGGTAGAAAGGTACTTCCTTTTGGAGGGGCAAGGAGGAACAATGCTTTCCACTACTGATAAAAAAGAGTAATTGATATGAGGTTTAATTTTGTCTCTCCATAATATTTCTGTTATTGGCGTTCTTGCTTTTGAGCACTATATTTTACTCCTAATTCATGAACTAATTTCTAACAGATGGTATCATAACACTTAGAGCTCACTTTCTTCTGCACAGAATTCATCACAGCAGCACATAATTGTGCACTAGGTGACCAGAGCTAATGAAGTAACTGGGACTTCTCCATCACCTTTCTAGGCACTCATATATAAATCAGCCCATAATAATTTTATCTTTTTGGAATTTGTCCAGTATCTACAAAAGTTTATTGGAGGATACTATTGCAAAGTGTTTGCTTAAAATCCAAGCATTCTTCATCTCTCTACTGTGAGTTCTATGAAATCTATAGTTATACCAAGATTATACGTGATTGGTTTGACATGGGTTATTTTGACAAAACCAGGATTGCTCATCCTGTATGAGTCATATTTTCTCAGATTTCACATGAATTGCAAGTGTACTTACATGTGCATAATATGTTTATCATGCAAGTATACACATACACACACACACACATATATAATTTTATATATGCACACACACAAATACAATTTGCTTGAAATAGGCACCATATCATGGAACTTGCTATTTCCCAATTCTTCTATCATTAGGATGTTGGAGCTATAGCTAGACCTTTTATACTATATCTACCTTATACATACATACATATATATGTATATATATATGTATATATATATATACCTAAGATATATATATATATATCTTAGGTACGCTTCCAGATTCCAAGGATAACTCAGGTTATGCCAAGATTTCCTTTACTAGTTCTTCGAAAAGTCTCAAGGATCTATCCTCCAGATCTATCTTTGGATGCCTGCTTCTCTTTCCCTATCACTCGGTTTACCCTTTATTCTCAGCTTTTGCAGTGATTGTTTTTCATTTCCTGGCTTCTTGAACTAGGTTCTTGAGTTTCTTGTTATCATTATCCTTTTTTATCAAAAGCTGAGCAAAAGGGTTATTTAAAATTCCTGCTAAATTCCCCTTTTTCTTGCTTTGCAGCAGTCCTATTTTCCCCTACTAATTTTTCTCTTTCTAAATGTATTTATTGAATCCTCCCTGATTTCCTTTAACTCCCCTAGTGAGAATTATTTCATTTCACTTTTTTGTCTCCTTTATTTTATGTCTGCATCCCTTATGATTAATATACTGTATTCATTCAATCTCCCTTCTTTTTCTGTTCCTATACAATTCTTCCTTTTATTCAGTTCTTTCACCGGCCCTCTTTTCATCCCCCCGCCCCCACTTTTTATCTTCCTCGTATGTTTAATCTGAGGTGGAATTGTTTGCCTTGGGCTTCTAGTATTGTGTTTCTTAAACTCTGCTATCCTGCTTTTTTCCAGCTGTAACCCATTTTACAGTAGCTATTATTTTCTTCCTTTTTATAAAGTTTGCTTTATGAAAATGTAATGTCCTACAGTGGCTGCTTGTAATTGTAATCCTTATTTGTGTCATAAATTTGATTAGGTTGGGGTTGCGAGCTCCCAAATTTCCTCTCACCTTCAGATCTATTTTCCTTGTGGTATAGTTAACACCAGCCTTGGGAAAACTAAGGGTAGGAACAAATAGATATCTATGCCAGTTGAGGGGCAGGGGTGGGGAGACTTGGATGGGACTGAAACTAGGTTATACTAGAATGCAGCTCAGACCCACTCCAAGTCTGGGCTTCTGGAGCAACAAGAAGCCACATCCATAAGGCTCACCTAAGCTCTGTGAACCTTTAGCACCTCCTATAGGCTGGCATTTGATTGGCTGTTGTTTATCCTTTGTTCTAGAAGAGGACCAGTGACATCAGGAGGGCCATGTCTCGACTTGCAAGTGAATTGGATTTAAGTGAGGCATAGCTGTGCGAAGCCATCAGCCTCGCTCTCTTCTCTAGAGCCATCCAGTGGAAAGACATATGTTAAGAGGACTGACAATGGCCCCGGATGCAGTGGGGGACCTTGGTTTTTTTAAGCTAAGGTCTTTTCTAGGTCTCAGTTTGTCTGAGGGAAAGCCCATTCAATAATTAAAGGCTAGGTAATAATTGAGGTAAAAGATGGCTTAGTTTACTTTCATAAAAGAATCATTCTGGAAGCGGAAGACTCTTAGAGTTTCGGCCACCTTTTTGTCCTACCCCCAGGCTCTTGGAACAGTCCCTCGTTTCAGAACCCAAGTCTCACCATAAGCACATCTCATTGCTGTTTGTGGTTCAGTAAATTAAGAACCCCAAATCATCTTCTACTTGTAGGATCTGAGAGAGAAACACTAGAAAATGCTACAGTTTAGCTTTTCCCCACCACACAACCTTTCTTAAATCCTTCCATTATCTCTCCTCAGAAAAGAAAAATTCTCAGGTTTGCTTCAGAGGGTGAAGGTCTTTCAACACTGTTATGTTAAATAAACTTACAATCGTCAAAATCCTAATTTTATACTCAAAGTTCTCCTTCAAAGTCACCTAGCAAAATTGTCCCAATTATTAGATGCTTAAATACACATTTATACTACATTTTTGTCTATGTGTGGTACTTATTTTGTTTTTTGTTTTGCTTAACTAGCAATGTTTACTTTCACTCCATGTAAACAGTATTTGCTCTTATGGTGACCATAGTGATTTCAGATTCAAAAATAAAACCATCATTTAGAAGAAATGTTTGTATTTGCACAAAAATTTAAATCCATATCAGTGATTAGATTTTTTTTTTTACCAAATAGCAAGAACAGAATAAAATTATTTGATAAGATGAAATAAGAACTAAGATTTATTTAATTCTATTTTTGAATAATCCCCTCTTGGAGAAAGAGAGATGGAAGAGATAGCAGCGGGATTAAAATAAGAAGGATTTTTTTTTTAACTCGAGCCTGAAGAGGAGAAAGAAACCCAGAACAGTGACTTGCCTTACAGTTAATCCAGGGCCTTGTAAATAAAATCGTAGACAGTTAATAAATTATAAGAATAAAAAGACCAGAAATAATATTTTCCAGTAGGATTAGTTCATCTGTGGAGTACCTGGTGCTTGTGGGAAGTGTGAAGGGGGTGGAGGAGGGGGAAGGGAAAGAAGAAGGGGTAGAGAAGACACTAAATTACCTTTCAGCTTTTTAAATTATTTCTGCGGATCCTATTACGGTAGAGAAAGGAGAAGAGGCTGCAGAACAAATCATATGAATTCCTGTATCCAGCTGTCCACTGGTCCCTAAAAAGAGAGAGAAAGAGAGTGGTGGAAGCAATAAGGGATGCATTCGGGTCCCATTCATCACCATGTCATCTTCAGATGCAGATATTGTTTCGAGCCGCTATAGAGTTGGGGTTTGGTGCAAATTAACACATACTCTCTGATTTCAGATCTTCCCCTTCCCCCGATTCAGAATTTTCCTGCCTTTTATCCCCTCTCATTTTCTAGAGAAGCATCCTATGATTCAGAGGCTTTCTTTTTTCTTTCAAGGGTCTTTTAAAATGGAAGAGGTGACTTCTTTTTGTCTTTGTCCCTGAGGTTATCCTGGGCTAATAGTATTATTTTTCAAAAGAGGAGAAAAGAATTGGATATCATATAGAAATTTCAGCCCTAGAAGGGATCTCAGAGATCATGCAGTTCATCCTCTTAAGTTTACATGAGAGGAAATGGAGGCTTAGCGATGTTCAATGACTTATCCAAGGTCACACAGATTAGAACTAAGCATCAGATCGCTCGAGAAGAAAACTACTCTTTCCATAAACTTTATGGGGGAAATGACCTGAAATGAGCTAGAGTTCAAATTTCTGGAATGTTTCCACTCTGACCTTAAGAAACTAAAATAGAATTGATTAGAATGTTAATAACAGAATAACAAGCATCTGGAATGGTAGAACTGAGTGAAGAGTCAAGCTTGACATAAGTGTGTGGTGTTTGTTGCAAAGGGTGACTAAGGACCGTAGGCAAGAAACATGACGAGGTGGAAGTATGAGATGCGACAAGAGATAAAGTTGTCAGGGCATTATGGGAATTCCAGAGTCCCATAATAAGATGACTTGCAAAGTAGGAGTGAGAAGGCATTGGTAAATTTATATAATTATATCAAGCTAGGAGGTACAGTGAGTAGAACATCGGGCCTGAAGTCAGGAAGACATGAGTTCAAATTTAACCTTAGACACTATCTGTATGACCCTGGGCAAGTCATTTAACCTTGTTTGCCTCAGTTTCCTCATCTGTAAAATGAGCTGGAGAAGAAAATGGCAAACTGTTCTAGTATCTCTGCCAAGAAAAACCCAAATGAGGTCATGAAGAGTTCAATGTGATTGGAATGACTGAATAGCAACATAAGCTGGAAATGCATCTAGGTCTCAGGTACCCAATCTACCTACCAGTCTTATTTTTATAATCACAGTAAAATTAGTCATTCAGTAACTGGACTCTCTTCTCTGGATTTCCACATAGTGCTCCAAGCAAAATTGAAGTTTTTAAGAGATGAGGTTTATGTAGAGACAAAAACAACCCAGTGATTTTTGGTTAGCTGATGAAAGCCACATTGAGTGGCTGGTCCAGGTTACAAAACCTTACTTTCTATTCTCCAAAGCCTAGAGAAATGCAATTTCTATAGAGCTGCTGAATTGCTTTAAGTGATTTCTTAATGCTATATTAGGGACTATCTCAAAAGCACAGAAGTGTAGAATAAATATTGTACATTCTGTATTAAATATTTTAAACCAAATATATCATGCAAATGAACACATTCCCCAATCCCTATAAGAGAACCAGGGAGAATTTTAATATTGCAAATCATTCCCATTCTTCTTCCCAACAAGACTCCCTACCCTCCCTATTGCCTTTCCTTCCATATTAAAGTAACACAGATAGCTTTAAAATGGATACTTTATCTTATCTTTTATCATTTCTATGCTACAGTTCCTTTCTATGCATTTTTGTTAGGTTTAATATGAATTTGTGTTCATGGAGACTCTATATGCTTGCCTAGAGGGAGGTGCTTCCCCCACTTTAGTTCATTGATATAGGAAATAGAGCTCTATGAGATTTGGAGAAGACAGCATGTAATGATTGTATTCATACCATGGAGACTGTTTTGGTAGGAAGTCAGAAAAAAAGGCTCAGTGATATTAATGACTTGCTCAAGGTCACAAAGCTAGTAAATGACAGAAGGCTTGGAGCGCATCTGTGAGACTCCTTTCCCATGATACATTTCTTTTTAGTCTGGGGCAGGTTCCTTACTCCTGGCTCAGATCTCATCATCTCATTAAAGTAAGGAAGTTATGGTGTGGAAATTCTCTCCCTGATGCAGATTAACAGTTTATCTGTAACTTAAACTCTTAATAAAGAATTCTTAGACAAGTTGGCCACTGAGAAGTCCGTGGTCATACAGTTATTATGCATCAAAGACAGGGCTTGATAGTAGAATTCAGGTTTTCCTAAATTCAAGACCAGAGCTCTATCCATTACACCATAGTCCATCTTGCCATATATGAATTTTTTAAAAATGTGATTACATTGGTATAGAGAATGCCCAGTGAGTAATTGCTTCTACCAATAATTTTTTAGAGCAAAGAAACCCATTTACCAATGTTGATAACAGAAATCAGAGAAAGTATACATAGGAGAGTATATACTAGACAATACAGAATGAAGAAACTCTCCTGTTGGGGGAGATTTCATAACACAGCTCAAGACAGAGAGAGAGTCCCAGATCTTACCCAAGGGGAAATTCCCTAAAGTCTCTAGTGTAGCAATCTGGGGATAGGAACATGATAGAGATTGCCAGCTCCTCTCATGTCACCTTCCCACAGTCTTAGTATCTCTTCAGCAACCTGAGGTGGAGTTGGCATCCATTTTCTCTCTTGAAGCTAGAAGCCAGAACCATCTAACATGACTACAGAGTCATGAAAGACTCAAGAGACTAGAAGAAAGTGAAGAGATTGAAGAAAGTGGAGCTTTCCTCTCTCTCGCCCTTGCAACTCTGACTTACCCCTCACATGGGCTCAAAGCATTGACCTCCACTACTGAAGAGAGATCCTACTCCAATGGGCTTTGGGACTTGAGTTACATTCTTCCCTTGGGCTGAAACTTTTTGAGGTCCCTTGCAAAGACCAGCTGAGGGGAGAAAAAAACCTGTGATTTTATAATGTAAACACAAGCATCAGGGTTTTAAAACAACAAGGATGATTTTCCTGGCATCCTAGGTAACCAACCTTTGGTACTGTGGAAACCAAATTAAACAATAAACATTAAGAATACATGTAGTAGGCATGGCACTACACAGAATATCATCTGGGAGGACAACATACCTACAATGACAGCATGGCTAACTATATACAGGATATGACACTCGCATGTTCAGAGACAACTTCTTTTCTGCCCAAATTTGCTACAGAGATCCCTAGCCATAGAGTCAATCCACAGAGCAAAACATATCGAGAGCCCACCTGACGTGACTGCCAGCCCAGGTGTAGACACACAAGTCTATAACAATCCTGATGGTCAGTCCATACCAACTAGTAGCTCAGGTGCAGGAACCAAGAGAGCAGTCAGTGAAAAGAGAATTAGGTCTATTACAGAAGTTGCTAGGCTAAATTATGCTATTCCAAGTAAACCTGTAGATGTAGTCACACATGGATATAGGTGACAATACTAGAAATTGCTCATGTGAAATGCACTGTGAATGCAATCGCAGATGTTAACTGATGTAATGTGAATTGCTACATGTTTGAACATGCTTTTTTAAAAAAAATTTGCTGTTGTGTTCATTTGACTCTGCTTTGTGTTATGTCCATGCTATAGCAATGTCTGTTCATTGTGTTGCATATACCCTACCGCTTATAGTTAATTTGCATTTTATACATTGGCCTATTGTTAGTGTGACTGTGGCAGTTAGCTTCACATGGTTAATTATCCATAATTATGGAATTTGAGTGATTATTTTCTACCAATAAAGGCCTAAGAGAGTGGCCTGGACCACTGAGGTCAGGTTACTTGCCCAGGGTCGCATTTGTTCAGTCATTTCAGACCCTATTTGGGGTTTTCTTGGCAAAGATACCAGAGATGTATGGATAAAGCATTTTTTGAGCGGATTTTACAGATGAGGAAACTGAGGCAAGCAGGGTTCAGTGACTTGCCCAGGGTCACACAGCTAGGTACTATCTGAGGCTGGATTTGAACACAGGTCTTCCTCACTCCAGGCTTTATCCACTCTAACCACCTAGCTGCCCCAGAGTTACATAACTGGTATTTATAAGACACATATCTTATAAAGACATGAGGTCTTGAACACAGGTCTTCTTGGCTCCAAGGCCCATTCGCTATCTATTGTCTCTTGTATATATAAATAATCTATGTGAAATTCTTTTAAAAGTACCATGTCAAATTAATGTTTGGTGAATTGTAACATTTTGATAATCGAGTATTCATACACAGCACAAAACAAGCCTCATTTTAGGAGCAAGGTTTTAGATGTAGAATGTAAACTCCTTAAATACTTTTGTATTTATACTTCCAGTGGTTAGCACAGTACCTGGCACGAAGTAGACATCTAATAAATGCTTGTTGATAGACTAATGGGCCCTGCTATTGGCACATCACTCTATATTATTCCAAAAAATATTGTCAAAATACATTGTCTAAAATTTTTCAAAACAGAATGGGCAAAAAAGCCTATTGTAACGCAAATAATTAAGGAAGCGCTACAGATCAAGTAGGTGTCTGATTGTGTTAGGCAGTAGATGCAGTTGGCAACATGGCGGTGAGGACAGGACATTGGACTTGCAACCTCAGGGACTTGGTAGCTGTGTGACTTTGGGCCAGTCACAGAATCTCTCCAGTCTCAGTTTCCTCATCTATAAAATTAAGGGGTTGGACACCATGGCCTCTAACACCTATTCTGGCTCTAAATCTGTGATTTTCTGAATGTTTTGAGCTACGAGTTCCTAATCACTTCTGCCTAACTCCTTTTAGCACAAGTAAAGTTTCTAAAACCAGCAATCCACTTTTAACTTTGTCGGGGATACAATGACTTTGGATTTCCTCTAGTGACAGAAGGCACTTACTGTTCATTGAATACCACAAGCAAGCCCCCTGCGTGTCTTCTCTGCCTGGGTCTCTCTCGTCTCAAAGTGTGTTGACCCTTTCCCATAAATGCAAGGACACAGGGAGCAAGACAAATATACAAGATGGGAAGTAGCAGCTTTATTGGTTGTGGGCACAAGCTGGTGATGATTTTTAGGGACGAGTGGAAGCATCTACCCTTCCCTCTGGCAAAGCTCCGATCAGCCCACCTTGAGCTGGACCCACTAAGTAGCCTCTTTAAAGTAAACCACACAACACTGATGCTGTTTCTGTTAAAGACAAATTAAGAATTTAATACATAGGTTTGCTGTCAGGTCCTAAGGGTCAGAGGTCGATATAGTATATTGCAATAAGGCTATAGGTTACCCATGCCCCAATATTTTATCATAATAAACCAAATGGGGATGAAACACCCAGCAGTAGCCCATAAATCTATTAGCAGCGAACTGTCAATGTCCCATATACCAGGGTAATTTGTTAATTCAAAGCTGGGTCTTTTTTTTTTTCACTAGACCTTGTAAACTCTTTTCTGAAACATCAATAAGCCATCTGTTTTGACTTGTTAATCAAACGACTTTATTCAGTCCAAAGCAATTTTTTCCTAATAAAAACAGAGTATTTATCTCCATGGCTATAAAAGAGGATTGTTTTCAACTGTTCACTTATAGTTAAGAAGCACATTTAGTTTGGATTGATTTCCAATGCTTCGGTCATATCTTGTCACTTTCCATTTCTTACACACAGCATCTCAGTTTAGCTACTTAGCAGGAGAAAAACACAGCTAAATTCTGGGTGTGGTGTGGGCTAGGGCACAGATACCATAAAAGGGTAAGAAGTTTGAGAGAGAAGAGAAGGAAAAAAAATTAAGAGAAACTTAGATCAATATTTTTAGCACCTTGATTTCCCATCAGTTTGGAGGTTTTGGTCTCACGCCCAATGGCAGCACCTCCATTAACAACACTGAAGAGATTCCAGATGTTTGCCTTTGAGTGAGGGATTCTCTGTTCTAAGTCACAGGGTAGGCAGTGTTTATGTATAGTAGAAACTTTTTATCCGTCATTATGATTCATTGTCAATGGAAAATATAGTCTGCTTCACTGAGACAAGATCCTAAACATGTGAAAACTTGCAAGGCTATTACAGAAAATGACCCCCTTTTCTCTAGCCAACCAAACTGAGATAAAATGAGTCTTTTGGAGGTATCCGTGGGGATCCCCCTCAATGCTATGTGAATGAGCATCTTGAGGAATCGTCACGCTCCGTGCACCCTCTGTCCATGGAGCCTACTGCCAGCTGGCAAATGGAGCACAGCCTCTGACCTCTGACCTTGAATCAGCTCCTCTTGGACTGCTAGAAAAATGATGTCTGGAAAGAGGTCTGGGCATTTGAGTTATTACTTGATTCTGTCCTCTTAAAAAACAAAGAAGAAAGTCCTAGGTATCATTAATGACTCGAGGCCCCTCAATGCAACACAAAGCGTGGTACATTCTGGGAATTCCTGCTTCTTGGGGCACGGTTGGCTTCCCAGTGCAGATGCTTGAACAAAGGGGAAAAATGTCTCACAAACAAAAAGCATAATTAAAACATCTCTGATTCCTCCCAGACTCCTTTGGGCTCTCTCAGTTCTGGCAACCTCTGAATTGCTGCGATTCTGTGTACGTGGGGATGCAGACTGGCCATGTCAAAAAGATTAGGAATCCCCAGGTAGTCCAATTTGACCCATACTCCTATGGATATAAAGCAGGAAAAGCTATTTGTGCTTCCAACCTGAATTTGTCCTGAGTCTTAAGAAAGAAAGAAAAAGAAATGAAGAAATGTGTGGAAGTCCATGATAGTAGCCACAGCACTGAGTTCCTGATGTTACAGATTTCTTCCACCATTTTCCTTCCATTGTTTTTGACATTATTCCCACAAGATTTTTCACTTGCCTTCTCCATATAAAGTGTGAACTGATTACATTAAAATCAGCTCTCCCTCAGGCATGAAATTTTGCTGAATTAAATATTAATTATTTTTGAATGAATGAAACAATACTCATAGATAATGACTCCATTTCTTGAACCTCTGGCCCTCATGCCAGCATTATCTCTTCTTACCTGATGTACTATGAGATCTCGGAAGCCTTACCAAAGGAATAATATATATGTCATGGACTATGGTAGTGAGTTAATGCTACCTAGGTTGAGGTCATTACCATGGGGACAAATGTCCAGGAAATAATTTTGCCTTGTTCTAGGAATTCCTGTTTAAAAAAAAAAATCCTTCAGGTGTGAGTAATAGTAATTGGAGATAGGGGAACTATTGTGTGTGTGTGAGAAAGAGAAAGACAGAGAGGCACAAAGAGACATGGAACCCTAAGAAACTCAATCTATAAGAGAAAAAAAAGGTAACAGAGAGTTGAGGAGACAGGCACAGTTTAGGGGATTTTCATAAACCAAGAGATAGGAGCTGAATAGGACAAGAAAACACATTTCCAGTCTCAACCGGAATTGATGTCCATCTTCTTACAGGAGGTTCTAAGGGAGCAGTGAACAAGGGAATTATGGGTACAATTTGGAAAAATTTCAGAAGGCACCCTATACCTTTCTTGTTCCAAGGCAGGTGGGGGAGCTGAAGGACTTGAATTGTTTCTCAAAGGTGGCCTCAAATTCTCTGGGTGGCCATGTTGAAACCTCTACTCCATTTTGGAAAATTATAGGAGAAACTTAGAACCTCAGATACTCCCTGCTGCTGCTACTGCCGTGTAGATATCCCTTTTCTTTTTCTTTCTTAGACTCCATATGTATTCAGGTTGGGAGCTCAAAGAGCTTTTCCCTTTTCACATCCACAGGAGTTTGGGTCAAACCTGACTGACTGGGGATCTCAATCCTCTTTGATAGTGCCAGCCACAAGTCAACATATAGCCTTAAATCGAGCCCCAGTTGAATTAACTTTGCTGGCTCTCTGCCTTTCCCTAATTAATTTTCTATTTAGCCCTTACAAATAGTATCTTTCTTTTTGACTCTAAATTAGTTTTTGTGTTCTATCCTTAATAAATATATGAGCATTTCTACATATGATTTCTGTGGTCATAAATAGGATCATTAAAGAGAAGTCAGTTGCTGTGTGGAAGGAGAAGGGAAGCTTTCCTCCTCAGAGTAAATCAGTGACTCAGGAGCCAGTCACTAGGAGACTTGGCCTCTCTTCTTCCCTTAGACCAGTGGCAGAGGTTCTCTGAGAGGAGAGACAAAGACTGGTGAAGGTGCTGAAAATTAGTGAAGATGAATGAGGGAAGGATAAAAACAGAGAATGAGGAAAAGAATGATGAAATAACTTTTTTTTTTCTTGATTGGCCAAGCAGGAATTCACAAAAAATGGAATATAACCGAAAGGGGAATTGTTGTGTTCATTCCATTCGTTTGGCAAAACCACCCTAGGAAATTGTGTTCATTTTTGAACACCTTGTTAAAAGGAAATTGGAGGAAACTCATAAGGGCATATTTACAGAGATTAAGGGGCTATGAGGGATTGATTTATGAGGAAAGATTAATAGAATTCAACATGTATAGCTTGACTAAGCAGAGACTAAATGAGAATTGGCTGTTTATAAACATTTTAAACTTTCTGGAGAAATAGGAGATGTCTAACCTGGTCCTAGAGATTATATAACTAGGAGAATTAAATCGAGGAATGAAACTTTTTTTAAAAGGAAATTTAGGTTGATAATAAGGAAAATCTTGATGGAAAAAGTTGGATAGAATTGTAAGACTAAAGTAAATGATAAGATTCCCAGCTGGACTCACTTGTCAAATTTCCTGACCTCCTCTCCTCAGAAAGCCCTTTTCCCTTCTGGGGCAGCTAGGTGGCACAGTAGAGCTCCAAGCCTGGAGTAAAGGAAGACCTGAGTTCAAATCCAGCCTTAGATGCTCCCTAGCTGGGTGAGCCTGGGTAAGTCACTGAACCCTGTTTGCCTCGGTTTCCTCATCTGTAAAATCCGCTGGAGAAGGAAATGGCAAAGCATTCCAGGATCTTTACTGAGAAAACCTCAAACTGGGTCACAAAGAGCTAGCAACAACTTTTCCCTTCTCATTCTCCTTCATGTGTTTCTTCCCCCATTAGCAAGTAAGCTGCTTGAGGGTAAGAACTGCCATGTTTGCTTTATTTGTATCTACAATGCACTCAAAAAATGCTTCATCCATACATCTCTGGTACCGTTAACATTTAAAATTATTTGACAAATTAAAAGAATCCAGATCTAATTATATTATTAAATACCAATTGTTGGTGAGCCAAGTAGGATTATACCAATTTGCCGATACTCTCGAGGACTGTAGGATTTTGAGTGGGAAGGGACCTGAGAGATAACCTGGTCTAACACCTGAAGCCCAGAGAGGTTAAGGGGCCCAAGATCACATGAACAGCAAGTGGTAGCCTTGGATTTCAATGAAGGTCCTCTAACTCAGCTAAAGCCCCACCTTCTGCAAGAAGTCTTTTCCAGGTCTCCTTAACCTTAGCGCCTTCTATCTGACACTACTTTCACTTTATCTTGTTTACACTTTATTTATACACTGTTCTTTGCTTGTTGTCCCACCAGCCCTTGACTCGTCAACAAATAATTGTTAAGTACCTACTATGTGCCAAGCGACATGGAAACACCAAGGATACAAACAAAGGCAAAATCCAGCCCCTGCTTGTTAGATTGTGAACTCTTTTAGAGCAAGGGCCATTTTTTTGCCTTTCTTTGCATCTCCAGCACTTAGCACAGCATCTGGAACACAGTGGGTACTTTACAAATACTATTTGAAAATAATACTAGCTAGCATTGATGTAGTGTTTTAAGGTTTACAAAGTGCTTTACAAATATCTCATTTTATACTCTTAATAATCTTGGGAGGAAGGTGCTATTACTATTTCTGACTGGAGAAAACAGAGGCAGGCAGAGATTAAATGACTTGTCCAAGGTCACACAACTAGTAAATATCTAAGGCCACATTTGAACTCATGCCTTCTTGACTCTGGGTCTAGCACACTACCCACTGTACCAACTAGCAGCCTAATTGATAAGTGAATTCATTGGACTTCTTCTCACCATCCTAGAGTTTTTCCCTCCACCATAATGGCTAGAGACATTGCTCAGTTGATGACTCCACTGTTCCCTCCCTGTCCCTGTACCTGCCACTGATGTTTAACCAGGTTCAGCTCTAGGGGAGCCCGAACTCTGTTCAATGGAATTAGATTCCCCATTCTCACATACATGGCCATATCTCCTGAGCTACCTCAGCTACTGGAGGGAAAATTCCATTTTTGGCTCTAGTCTAGGGTTTCCCCTAAGAGGAGAAAAGTAAAAAAAAGGCACTCAATGTACAAACATGAATCTGGCACTTGTTAGGTAATAGAGTCTTACTTGAAGAAAGCCGTGATTAGCAGAGGAGAATCATAGCACACATTACAGAATGATCGAACAGAGTTTTTAGCAACTCACTTATTCCTACTAGCACAGTCATCTGAGAGGCCAATATTCAAGCTTCATTAGGATATTATTAGCAAGACTGCTAATTAGCCACATGACATTTTATCTGCATTGGCATTATCCAATGAACCAGCCAGACTTCACCTTTCCGGAGACCTTCTCTCCAATTCCAACTCCTCCCTTGGCCCCAGTCCACTTCTGCTGATGCTTAGATGATCTTTCTTCCTCTGCTGTTTGGGCACCTAGAAAGTTGAAGACATCAGCCATTGTCACGGCCTTCTAGTGCAATACCTCCCAACTTTTTGATGCTCACATGGTCAGTGCTAAAGGAAGGAAACAGACAAGAGTTAAAGTCAGCTAAGGGCCCAGGGAAAAGTTACATTGGTTGAGCCCAAGGCCATTATGCTAAGGTAAAGAAAATCAACCCTTCTCCTCTCCTCTTTAAAGTTACCTCTTGTCACCTGGAAAGCTGCTGCAAAAAGAAAGGTCTGCATTCTGGAGAGCAATTTGGAATTATACCCATAGGGCTATTTATACATAGCCTTTGATCCAGCAATACCTCTACCAGGTCTGTGTCTCAAAGAAGTTTAAAAAACAAAAGAGAAAAGGATCTATTTGTAGAAAAATATTTCTAGCAGCTCTTCTTGTAGTGACAAAGAATTGGAAATTGAGGGGAGCCCTTCATTTGGGGAGTGGCTGAACAAGCTATGGTATACTATTGTGATGGAATACTGCTGTGCTATAAGAGATGATGAACAGGCTGATTTCAGAAAAACCTGGAAAAGTTTATATGAACTGATGCAATGTGAAGTAAACAGAACCAGGAGAACATTGTGTATAGTAACAGCAATATTGTATGATGATCAACTGTGAATGACTTAGCTCTTCTCAGCGGTGCAATGATCCAAGACAATTCCAAAGGACTCATGATGGAAAATGCTATCCACCTCCAGAGAAAGAACTAATGTAGTCTGAAAGCAGATCAAAGGATACTGTTTTTCACTTTCTGTATTTTTTTCATTTTTTCCCCTTTGTGTAGGTGTCTTCTTTCGCTACATGACTAATATGGTAATACGTTTTGCATGACTGAACATGTATAATGTATATCAAATTGCTTACTGTACCAGGGATGGGGGAGGTGAGGGAAGGAAGGAGAAATTCTGGAACTCAAAATTTAAAAAAATGAATGTTAAAAATTGTTTATACATGTAATTGGGGGAAAATATTACTCAAAAAGAAAAGTCAGGACAAAACCTACTTCTTCTTTTAAAACCTTTCATGGGTTCTCAGTTCTTCCAATTCATCAGCCAATCACAGGACTTTCAGAAGAGGAAGAAAGAGAGGAAAAAAGGAAAGAAGAAGAATGGAAGGAAGGAAGGGAAATGAGGAAGAAAAAAAGGGAGGAAAGAAAAGAAGGAGGCATTAAATGTCTTGGAATACTCCAATGGGGAAAAGAACCTCTGAATTAATGAGTCTTAAGTGGTCAGAACCCTCCCACCCCCTGCCACCTCCACTCAATTGCCATGTGGTCTCCAGGAATGGAAACTGAACATGGCACAAAGAAGAGCACCTCATTCTGATTTTTATGATTCTAGTTATTAGACCAGACCTTCTTAAAACTTTGCTCTTCCTATTTGTTATTTTGTGTGTCTTTGACCCAAAAGATTTGTATGGTACAGAATGCATTTAAGAGAAGAAAACAAAAAACATGATCTAAATTTTATTTGTGTCCTTTTAAAGTGGTAGAGATACCTGTCAATTTAGTAAAGAAAGATTTGCTTTGGCAATTATACATGTTTGGACAGCAGTTAGATTTGCTTTACAGGTTTGATAATTATATTTGTAAGATATTAATTTTCCTTTTATAAGGGTGGAGTTGAAACTGCCCCACCCTTTGTTAGCCTGATACCTTGACTATGGGAGAACACTTCTTAATGAATCGCTCAGAGGCCTTGGACTGTGTGAAAAGTCTTTGAAAGCCATTTATTTGATGAAGTGAAATGACTCCAGATAAGAGATCTATTTGAATTGGTCTTTTGGTCTCACTCTGCACTCTTGGTCCCCTATAAAAGTGCTGAGTTAACTGGTATGGGAGGTTTTTCCTGAAATTGAAGTGCTGAGAAGGAATAGGGAAGATGGGAAGGAGAGGCCTTGGCTCTGGCCAGGTCTCCCGCCCTTACCCTTTTGACCAGAAAAGAACCTTCTAGCTTCAAATGTCTGAAGGATGTTGGACTTCTCATCTCTCCATTGCTAAGTTCCCAAATGAGCCAGTGACAGTATCTGCATCACTACATATCAAAGAAACTTTGGACTCTGAGCTTGGTGGGGAACCTGGCAAAGAAACTACACCATGCCTCACTCTCTGATTAAGAGAAGACTTCTAGAAACCAGGAACCTGGAAGTTACCCCTTTACTATGTATGTATCTTCTTCAAGCCTGTACCCACTTTCTCCTGGACTCTACATACTTGGGAGAAAGTGTGTCACAGAGTGCCTTTTTGTTTGTTTTTTGGGGGGCAATTGGGGTTAAGTGACTTGCCCAGGGTCATGCAGATAGTAAGCGTCTGATGCCAGATTTGAACCTCAGGTCCTCCTGATTCGAGGCTCTATTTAGAGCTCTATCCACTGTGCCACCTCACTGTCCCTGTATCACAAAGTTTTGAGGAGATGTTTCATACCAATTGTTGTGGTACCATCTTAGTAAATAATTCTTCCGCGGCGGGGGCGGAGCCAAGATGGCGGCTGGGAAGCAGTGACTGGCGTGAGCTCCCCGCCAAGTCCCTCCAAAAACCTATAAAAAATGGCTCTGAACCAATTCTAGAGCTGCAGAACCCACAAAGTGGCAGAGGGAAGCAGGACTCCAGCCCAGGATAGCCTGGATGGTCTCTGGGTAAGGTCTGTCCCACACGAAGCTCCCAGTCCCCAGCTGAGGGGAGCAGAGCTGAGCCCAGTGTGCGCGGTGCGAACAGACCAGACGCAGACCTACCAGACCAGGAGACGAGCGGAGAGTGCCCTGGCATCCTGAATTACTGAGGTGTGGCATCCACCAGACCTCTCAACCCACAAAGAGCA
>CM053625.1:338979683-338996833 GCA_028646595.1 Phalanger gymnotis
TAGAATTTATATAGTGCTTTAAGATGCACTTTACAAAGTACTTTATAAATATTTAATCCTCACAACAACTCTGGAAGGCAGGTGCTGTTATTATCCTCATTTTATAGGTGAGGAAACTGAGGCAGTGAGAAGTTAAGGAACTTGCCCAGGGCCACCCAGCTCATACCTGTGAGGCTGGATTTGAACTCAGGTCTTCCTGACTCCAAGTCCAGTGCTGTCTTTGCTGATGCCTAGAAGCAATTGAAAATCTTGGGGATTAATTTTGGGAGAGAAGCATATCAGCAAATCACTACTGACCCCTCAAGAGTACTCTTGTAATTTTGAGGGGGAGATGTAGCTGATGACTCAGTAGGAATGGAAGTTGAGATAAGGATAGCTCAGAGCTGAGAATGTGTTGGTAACTGTCTAACAACCAGGTCTGGTGGGGGGGGGCGGGGCAGGGGAAATGCATGCTTGACACACTTTTTCAACTTAATCTGCATTATTAATATTTTCCCCATTGCTTTCCTAAGTCTAGACAATCACCAAAACAATATGTTAGGCCTTGATTTGTAGCTTTACTAAATTCTAAGGCATAAAAGCTCACACTGCACATTTAAGAATTGGCTGTCTTGAGCTGATACTAACTGGCTTCAGAGCACCATCTCAGATCTTATGCAGGCACTTTGAAGAGTTTTCTGGAGGACAGAAATAACTCAGTTATGAATATTCACGTATGGTGGTAGTTAATTTGTCATTTAAAATTTCAATATTCACTGTGTTTAAGACTACAGGAGATGACTAGAAATGTTCAAAATGAGTTATTACTATTATGGAGATGCCTTAAATTTCAACAGCATGCACTTTAAAAAAGTCATTGTTAAAAATATTTGCATACAGGCTCAATTTCCTACTGGCTTAATCACACAGACTGATGAATCTGGAGGACTGATGAGGCATACTACCCACCTCTTGACAAGAGAGGTGATGACTCAGGGTGCAGAACAAGGCATACGTTTTCAGACTCGATCAGTGTTGGAAATTATTTTGCTTGATTACATGTTTGTCATTAGGTTTGTTTTTGTTTTGTTTTCAATAGGGGAGTGAAGGTGAGAGGGAAGGAGGGAAAGGATAGGGTTGAAAGGAAGGAGGAGAGAAAAGAAGAAAGAAAGAAGAAAAAAGCAAAAAAGAAAGAAAGAAGAAAGAAAAAAGGAAGGAAGGAAGGAGGGAGGGAAAGAAGTAAGGAAGGAGGGAAGGAAGGTAGTAAGGAAGAAAGAAAGAAAGAAAGGAAGGAAGGAGGGAGGGAGGGAGGGAAGGAAGGAAGGAAGAAAGGAAGAAAGGAAGAAAGAAAAGAAGGAAGAAAGGAAAAAAGAAAAGAAGAAAGGAAGGAAGAAAGGAAGAAAGAAAGAAAGAAGAAGGAAGGAAGGAAGGAAGAAAGAAAGAAAGGAATAAAGAAAGAAAGAAAGAAAGAAAGAAAGAAAGAAAGAAAGAAAGAAAAAGGAAGAAAGGAAGGAAGGAACGAAGGAAGGAAGGAAGGAAGGAAGGAAGGAAGGAAGGAAGGAAGGAAGGAAGGAAGGAAGGGGGGAAGGAAGAGAGAAAGGGAGGATGGGAGGAAGAGAGGAAGGAAGAAAGAAAAAGATGGTCATTGAAGCATTTTTTAAAATGTACTTACAGAAGGAAGGCCATGAGGAATCACTGAATGCAAGACAGCCTTGAAAATTACAGGTTGAATTTATAAATACACTTAAAAGGAAAAGCAAAGGATATACAGGAGATGTGTACTTTCACATGTATCTTTCTCTGTTCCACTTTGTACTAGGAAATGCTTATTTTATTTGGACTTTAAGAATTTTGAAAAATTCAAATGTATTAAAAATCAATTACGTAGGTTATAATTTACACCTAACTGGGGCTTTGCCTTGGACATTCCTCTGAGAGTCACTGAAGGATCGCCCTGGGAGAGTTTAAGTAGGGAACAAAGAGAAGCCTGACGAGGACAAGTGGAAATCTGAGGTTAATAGGCAATAAGCCAAATCTAACTATCGTTTAAGCTACTCCTCAGGTGTTAAATGGTGGCCGACAAGGAACAGAATGCCACAAGCCAAATGGTTCTCAACTTACAGATTTCCCAAAGCCACTCTGATTCAAATCAGTCCTGGTTCAGCTGGGGGGAGGCAATGTGTTCCTATTAGCTGTAGCTCTTGTGCATGTTGAAAACTAATCACATCCCAAGGATGCTCCTGAGAGGTGAGGGGGCTTCTAGTTGCTACCACCAGTGGGCTCAAGGCACTTATCAAGGCCAGGGTCTTAGACCAATTCAAACTGCTGAGCCCACCAAAAACCATTACTATGCCTTAGAATTCACTTCATTTCCTAGGTAATGTTAGGACCAGAGATGTTTGGGAGCTAGTCTGGATTTCTGGGGCCACTGTCAGTGGGGGAAGAGCTCAACCTGGCAGCCCTGGGATGGACCAATAAAAATCTGACTTCAAAAGGTTAAGAAATATCTTTGAACATCAGGGGCTCAGTCAGTACTGAGGCACCTTTGGCAGAGGCATTTTGACAAATGTATGATTTCTTTTAGGACACTGGGGTTATTGGTTTAATGTGCTGAACCAGTCAGGTCCAAGTTAATTTACTCCTCCCAACTCTTCCTATTTCCTTTGGTTGATTCTTAGAATCATAGAATCTTGAAGTTGGAAGGGACCTCAGAGATGATCTAGTATCAGGGTGGGGAATCTTCGACTCAAGGCCACATGTGACCTTCTAGGTCCTCAAGTGTGGCCCTTTGAATCCAAATTTCACAGAACGTATCCTTTTCATAAAAGGATTTGTTCTGTAAAACTTGGACTCAGTCAAAAGGCTGTACTCAAGGACATAGAAGGCCACATGGGGCCTCCAGGCCACATGTTTCCCACCCTGTCACTTATTCCTGACCAAATGTCCCTTATCTAACATTAGAATGTGAACTCATTGAGGGCAGGGGCTGTTTTTGCCCTTTTGTTGTATACCTAGCTCTTAGCACAGTGTCTAGTACCCAGTAGGTGATTAATAAATGCTTGTTGACTGGCCAACTGACTGACTGACTATGGAGTGAGGGAAAGCCCATTCCCTGCTTAGGTAACCCACCCACTCTTTGGAAGCTCAGTCTCTCTATAATTTCCACTTATAATTCCTAGATCTGCCTTTTGAGGCCAAGCTAAAATAAAAACAAAAACTCAAATCTTCTTTTTACACAACCCCATTCAATACTTGAAGTTTCTATGATCTCACTTTGAAAATCAAATATTCGTCCTGCATGCAAGCTATACCATATGAATTCCTTAAATTAATAATTGGCTGGTTTTTCCAGAATCACAACTTGTATGGAATTGCTGATACATGGTACAAAACTTGTCTAGAAACTTTGACTGTCCACATCCAGGGCAAAGCTTATGTTCTGGCGGGAACAGATTTGAAAACCTGACTGTCAGCCCTCGGCGGATTCTGTGCTAAGTCATCTCCACGCTTTCCAATGGCCAAAATATAAAATTGTGTCGTAGAAAGAAGAAACATTTTGTATAAAGTTTAGCCTGAACAAGTATTTAGATGGAATGAATCTACTCTGGCTATAGAAATACCTGTTTTATTTGATGTTTGTTAGGTTCTGAAGAAAAATAAAATTTAAAAAGAGATCAAATGACTCTATGGTCAGTCAACTAGCATTGATGAAGTACCTACTATGTGCAGGCACTGTGCTAAGCCCTGGTCAGCACAGAAAGAACATTTCATCTAAAGTTCAGATTTTAAAAATCTTATAATTTTGTTTCTATGACACTGTATGTTCCATGAACGTAGGGTCTGTATCTCAGCTAAACTTAATATATTAGGTAGCTAGGTGGTACCACAATGGGCTTAGAGTCAGAAAGACCTGAGTTCAAATCCAGCCTTGGAGGATGTGTGACTAGCTGTGTGACCTCCAGCAAGTCAATTTACTGTCTGCCTCAGTTTCCCCATCTGTAAATTGGGGGCAATAATAGCATCTACCTCCTACAGTTGCTGGATCAGATGAAATATCTGTAAAGCACTCTGCCAACCTTAAAGTATGATATAAAGCCTAGCTATTATATATTCTAGCATTAGGTGCCAAGCTCTGAACCCAGTAGGCTATTTAACAAGAGATTTTTTTTAATGAAAGAAGGAAAGGGAAAGAAGGAAGAAAAGAAGGAAGGAGGGAGGGAGGAAGGAAGGAAGGAAGGTAGGTAGGAGGAAAGGAGGGAAAGAGGGAAGGAAGGAGGGAGGGAAGGAAGGAAGGAAGGAGGGAGGGAAAGAAGGAGGGAAGTAAGGAGGGAAGAAGGAAAGGAGGGAGGGAGGGAAGGAAGGAGGGAAGGAAAGAAGGAGGGAAGGAAGGAAGGAAGGAAGGAAGGAAGGAAGGAAGGAAGGAAGGAAGGAAGGAAGGAACATTTGGCCAAATGGATCAGAAACTGAGCTCTTTCTGCCATGTTAGATGCCTTCCCAAACCAGATTTTATTATGAAGTATGATTGGTAGATATTTCTAAGAGTTCAGCATTGACATTAAGTCTCAGGAAACTCAAAGATTATGGATATGATAAATAGACCATTTTATTATTATATTGAATAATGTGATAAGAAGCAGCTTGTCCCAGTAGATAGAGAGCCATACTTGGAGTCCAGTCCCCCTATTGGTTGTGTGACCCTGGACAAGTCCCTTGGCCTCTCTGTACCCCCAGGCAATTGTCTAGGGCTCTTTCTGCATTGGTGGAAGGAATGTTCTCATTGGGAATTAACTACACCAAATGAAATCACAGGTCTGGTCCCTAAAGAAATAAATGTGACAGATAATCCATAATAAGAGAAGACTAGGTTGATGGTGTCCAGTGACCTAAAGGGTTAATGCATGGATTATTTGACTCCCATATTTGATCTTTGTTGAGACAGATAAATTCTATCTGGTGAAATCCAGGTGGTTAAAGCTCGTCAATTGCAGCCTCTTCTGTCTCTCAGTCTATTCATCTGTTCCTGCAGCCGTATCAAGCATTCCCATCCCCATTCCAGGCCAAAGGCCTCTCCAGTCCTGGGACTGACCATCCCTTTATACCAGCTGTTTAAGGTCTCTTCGGGGCATAAATCTCTTCAGTGTCGCTAATCCATTTAACGGCCTTTATAAAGAAGGCATGAGACTGGTCGACTGATTAACAGGCCATTTTCCACCTAGAAAGAAATGTAACCACCTCAAAATGAAACCCAGCGGAGCTGGTGAAGAGCTAGTTTGGTCACCTCTGCTGATTAGAACTGAATTATTTTGTAAAGATTGTCTACCATTAGTCTTGCCCATAACCTCTGTGCCTTTGCAAACAAGTCGCTCAGGAAACTCCACCTCATTTTAAATTAATTGCCTGCTTTGAGATATAACTAAAAGTCACAGGATCGGGAGCTGTTATCTTTTTCATAGATTTTCTGTTAGCCCATCTCCTAGGAGTTGGCCACAATTAGCTTATGTAGGACTTTTCACACCCTTACCTGGGGGTCTCTGCTGGCCTTCAAACTGCTGTTGGGGCAGCTCTGCATTCTGGCTCTTTTCTCTCTTCTGGGTCTGCTGCCTTTTGTAGAAAGGTTTCTGTTCCTTCAAATGAAAGCAGAGCTGCTAGTCTTAACCTATTAGATCAGGGGTTCTTAACCTGGGGTCTGTAAACTTGTTTTTACATTATAAAAAAAAAAATTCACCATAATTGGTTTTTCTTATAATCTTCTATATTTTATACATTTAAGAATATTATTCTGAGAAAGGGTCCATTGGCTTCACCAGACTGCCAAAGGGGACAGACACACACACACACACACACACACACACACACACACACACACGCATGCACAAGGTTAAGAATCCCTGTGTTAGAGAAACTGATTCTAAAAACTGCTACAGTATTTTAGAAAATTTTCTGAAGTGGATTCCTGCTAATGTGGTGGTGTTTCCCACCAGACTGGCATTGGTCATTTGAGAGTGGAAAGTGAGGGAAGGAGAAGCGAGATGATATTAGAGGTAAGCCTTTTTGTACGCCAGGTAAAACACCAGTTCTGTTCTCAGTCTTTTTTACAATTTGCAAATTAAAATACAGCGCTCCATGAGACTGTCTTCTCATCCCCAAAATGGGATTCTGTGTTCCCTCCCCACCTCCAGCTCAGCAGGGCTCTTGGGATTAGTAGGAATCTTATCGATGTGGACGCCCTTCCACACCCAACCAAATCTTTTTCCATCTGTGTAACTCTTGTCCACAATTGAAGAGATGTGATGCAAGGCCTTTCTAGAAAACCTGATCTCGATTTACAAACTACTCTCCTTCGAATAAATCTTTATAGCATCTCTCACTGTTGCTTTTTTGAGACCCGCTTAAAAGAATAGCACCTTCTCAAGTCACCACGAAAAAGGGTTGCCTTCACAAAGGCAAGTTGACTCCGGAGGAAGAATGTACAACATTTGTTTTCTCCCCAAAAGAGAAACTCAAAGCTGGGGGAGGGAAAGGAGCATGTCTGTTAGTTTGTTTCAGAGGCCAACCTCCTCCATGTCCATTTATCCATTAAGCACGCCTGGGAATTACTTTGGGGCATAAGGCTATGACCCCAGGCTTCTCTCAGGATTCAGATTTTTTTTTTTCAAGGACTCAACCTTATTGGCTGGCAAAGAGAGCTTTTGGTTCTCCCTCTTTTCTAAAAACAGAACAGAGCCACAGGTTCGTTCAAAGCTAAGGCCCCCACGTCTCCAAAAAGAGAAGTCTCTCTTAGGTGGCGCTCTGACCACAGCTCTCAGAGGCCTGACTTGTCCAGCGAATGAAGCGCAGCCCTTTTGAATCAAAACACATTGTTAATTTCCATTCCCATCTCCGCTCCCAAGAATTCTCATCTCCTTTGCCAGCAAATCATAACCCCCTCCTCCCCATCCCTGTCCAGTGCACCCTGTGGGGGGGAGGGGGCAGAGAAGACAAAGTCATTTATATAATGTGTCTCCCTGCTGAGCCCCTAATGGTCGAAGCTTTTGTTCTACATTCAGTGGCTGCCTGTGATGGGCAGGAAGCCGCAGTCTCCCTTTGTTCCATGGCCTTATTCAGCAATTTAGATCCATCATAAAAATCAAATATGCATGTTGCAATCGCCTTGCGTACAACAGCTTCAATTTTCGCCTTTCTTTAATTTGAACTCCACAGGGGAAGAAGGCAGAGGGAAGGGAGAAAGGGAGAAAGGGGGTAGCAAGAGAATCGCTTTGTGTTTTTGCTCAGCAGACTGTGAAAATAGGCAGTAATGAAAAAAATATATATATTTAATCTCATAGACACATCATATTTTTTTTTAAATGCCCTAGGAAACACCCTTCAGAGAAAGCCTCCAAGCCAAATCACCTCTGGCTATCTGGGGCTTCACCACAGGATAGGAAATCTTGGGGAGCTAGATGAGAGAAGAGGGCCAGGGATGGTGAATTCAAGTACACCTATCCTCTTGAGTACAAGAATACTACACAAAGGTGAGAGGAAAAGAAGCCCTCCTGGGTTGGAGGAGTCAGACTTCAGGAACAGGAGGCTAATATCTGCCTTCTGTGAGCATTCCTAATTATGACCAAACTGGAGTGTTTCCTGCTTAGTTGTCATTCATGAGCCCCCTTTGCCAAAGAAATGATTCAGGGTAAGGAAGAGTTCAGGAGGGGAGAGAATATTCCATTTAAAGACATATTTCCTCCCCAAATAAAAATGAAGACCATTGACAGCCAGGGGTGTTTTGTCCACTTACTGATTGTATGCTGTATTTTAAATTTTCCCAGAACTTCAAAAGATATGTTCCCTGGGGTTCAAATAAATTTGCATCAGCAGCTTTGATATTGATTACCCAGAGAAATACAGAAACCCTTTTCCAACTCTATTTTTCGAGTGTACAATGGCTTTATGGAGGGGTTCATGCCCTAATATAAACAATATGGCCAATATTCATTTGATTTATTAAAAAAAAAGATCTGAAGAGCTGTACTTCTTTCTGCCTGGTTTCACTTATTAATATGGATTTTGAAGGTTCAAGCCAAAGTTGGAGCAAACCAGCTTGAAGACCCTTTGCCTGGGCTTATAAATGGAGGTCTTCCAGGCTAATTCCAGGGAGAGTTGCTGTAGACAACATTAGACAGATGCTAAACATAATGCAGAAGGGATGTGAACTGAGTGATCTTGGAGGGATCATTCAATGCTGAAAAAGCCTTTGATTGCCTGGAATGGAGTGTCTTCTGGAGCATGTACCATATGTCTAGAATGAATCTGGGATCAAAGCCAATTTTACAGGTTTGATCCAATGGTGATATGGAAATCCATCAGATTCTACTATAACTAATTAGCGATGTGCAAAGAGGGGTTTCCTTCCCTAGTGATATTGATTTTTCTTCTAACTACCCCCCAGCAAGTTTCACTGAGAAAATCTCTAGCATTTAAAAGTGTCCAATTTAATATAGGGCACTGTTCCATGTCATCATTGTTAACCATATCCTATACTTTCCAGGTATATTTTAGATTTGCTAAGGTTTAACTTTGCCCAGCTCCAATTCACGCACAAGTCAAGACATCACCCTTGTGATGTCACTGGTCCTCTTTGAGAAGGAAGGACAGACAACAAGAAGATTTAAGGTGAAATCAAAGATGTTCCTAGCACCTGAGAACCCTGAAAAATCAGATATAGTCTGATATTAAGTAGATATATGCCTGCTCCTGATTTACCATGGTGGGTAAATTTGGATTTCTTAAAAAAAAAGTTTGGTCTTTCTTGTGCTTTATAGGAAGTAGACAGCAAACCCTCACCCACCAAAAAGTACTTCCAATTTTTAAAAAAAAAACTGATCTCATTGTGTAAGAGTCAAGGTATTCATCTTCTTCTGTAGAGGTGGATGAATCTGGTGGAATATAAGCTCCTTTAGGGCAGGACTATTCTCATGTTTGTCCTTATATCCCCAGCCCTCGACATAGAATCTGAAATAGAATGAGTGCTTAATAAGCGGTTGTTAAAGTGAATCAGGGTGCTTGGCCACTAGCACAAGAGTCACAGGAGGATCGTTTCTGAGCTAGAAGGAAATTTAGAACTCATTGAATTCATCCCTCTCATTGTACAATAGAGGAAAATGAAGTCCAGAGATCTCCTAGGATGCACAAATACTAAGTGGCATTGCTAGGATCCAAACCTAAGCCCCTTTAGCTCCAAATCCAGGCCTCTTTCCAGTATACCATTTCTCCTTTAAACAAGGTAAGGAGAGAAAATACAGACAAAACCTTGAGAAATAATGGGGAGAAATGAACAAATTTTAAAACTCCAATTAAAAATAAGATAGAAATTCTGAAAATCAAAGAAGAGATAAAATGAAAAATGAAAAATATTATCAAGTTAAATAAAACTAGGAGTTAGTTGGGTTTTTTTAATCAATAAAATAAAGGAATGATAAAACTAGGAGTTAACTGGGTTTTTTTTTTTAAACCAATAAAATGAAGGCATAATAACATAAGTGAAAATTGATAGGAGTCAATTGATAAATGGTCAAAGGATATAAACAGTCAATTTCCAGATAAAGAAATTAAAGCTACCTATAATCATATTTAAAAAATGCTCTAAATCACTATTGATTAGAGAAATGCAAATTAAAACAACTCTGAGGTACCACCTCATACCTATCAGATTGGCCAACATGACAAAAAAGGAAAATGATAAATGTTGGAGAAGACGTGAGAAAATTGGAACATTAATGCATTGTTGGTGGGGTTGTGAATGGATCCAACCATTCTGGAGAGCAATTCAGAACTATGCCCAAAGGACTATAAAACCATTCATACCCTTTGATCCAGGAATACTACTTCTAGGGCTGTATCCCAAAGAGATCATAAAAATGGGAAAATGACCCACAGGTACAAAAATATTTATAGCAGCTCTTTTTGTGGGGGCAAAGAATTGGAAATTAAGGGGATGCCTATCAATTTGGGAATCGCTGAACAAGTTTCGGTAGATGAATATAATGGAATACTATTGTGCTTTAAAAAATGATGAGCAGGTGTACTTCAGAAAAACCTGGAAAGACTTACATGAACTGATGCTGAGTGAAGTGAGCAGAACCGGGAGAACACTGTATACAGTAACAGCTACATTGTGCAATGACTAATTTTGATAAACTTAGCTCTTCTCAGCAATGCAATGATCTAAGACAACTTCAAGGGATTCATGACAGAAAATGTTGTCCACATCCAGAGAAAAGACTATGGACTCTGAATGCAGATAGAAGCAGACTTTTTTTTTTGTTTTTTTCTTTCACATGGTTTTTCTCTTTTGCTCTGGTTCTTCTTTCACAACATGACTAATATAGAAACATTTTTACCATGATTGCACATGTATAGCCTATATCAGATTGCATGCTATCTGGGGGAAGAGGGAGGGGAGGGAGGGAGAAAAAAATTGGAATCAAAATCTTGTAAAAGAATGTTGAAAACTGTCTTTGCATGTAATTGGAAAAAATACAATACTATTAAGTGGGGGCAGGGGAAGAAAATTGATGGGAGTTATGGCTCAAATCTGACAAAGGATATGAAACCCTGATATATCCCCAGCCATCTGAGCACATCTTTAAGATACTTCTCAGTTCCTGCAGACAAGTCATGGCCTACATGTTGGTGATATCTTAGTTTTTAAATGCATATTTGAACTAAGGAAAGGGCCCAGGCAGGGCCCCTCAAATGAGATGCATTTTCATTTGAGAAAGGAAGATCTTGGGTCACCTTAGAATTAGGATATTTTGATATTTCAAATATTTGTCATCCAAGATAGTATTTTCTTCTTTTCCAGAACTTTTCATCTTTATGTGGATGATTCTCAAAACTACTTTCTCTTGCTTTCATCTCTCTGATGACCTTTAGCGTTGTATCTATTAGACATCTCACACTGGATGTCCCATACATATCTTAAACTCAGCATGCCCAAGACAGAACTCATTATCTTTCTCACCCCAACGCTCCCCACCTTTCCAAATTTCTTTATTATTGTCAGGGGCAACAGCATCCTTCTATTCCCTTGGCCTTACAATCTAGGTATATTTCTCGATCTCTCATTCTTTCTCAACCCCGATATCCAGTTGGTTACCAAGGCTTGTCAATTTCACCTTGGTAAGACCTCTCACATGTGCCTCCTTCTTTCCTCTGACATTGCCACCATCGATGCAAGCCCGTATCACCTCATGCCTGACCTCTTGGAATAACTTGTTGGTATACCAGCCCTCCACAAATCTCTCCCCATTCCAGTCTATCCTGCAATCAGCTGTCAAATTGATCTTTCCAAAGCACAAGTCAGACCATGTCACTTAGCCCTTATTCAATAAACTCCACCCATTTCTATCACCTCCAGGATCAAATATGAAATCCTCTGTTTAGCATTCAAAGGCCTTCGCAATCTGTCCCCCTCCCACCTTTCCTGTCTCCTTTCACTGTTCTCCTGCCTGTTCTAAGAAATAGATACTCCTGTTCCCTACTCTGCATTTTCTCTGGCTATCCCCTTACCTAGGGTATTCTTCCTCTTTAACTATACCTCCAGGCTTCCCTGGCTTCCTTCAAGAGCTAAAATCCCATCTTTTATAGGAAGCCTTTCTCAATTCCTCTTAATTCTAGTGCCTTCCTTCTGTTGATTATTTCCAATTTGTCCAGTTTAGAACTTGTTTGTACATAATTATTTGCATATTGTTCCTCCCTCCTCCCCATTAGATTGTGAATCCCTTGAGAGCAGGGACCATCTTTTACTTTTCTTGGTATACCCAGCACTTAACAGTACTTGGCACATAGTAGGCACTTAGTAAATGTTTACTGATTAATTTCAAGACTTGTTTTCAGATGCATTTTTCCCCCTAAATGACTGGTTTGGCTCCAGATCTTTGAAACAAATTCATTTTTTGTGGCTATTTTCCTGACCAATCTCTACCCGATACCCCAGTTCATTTTTCTCAGTTATTCCAAATGTCACTGTCATTCTTACCATTTCGTATGCTTTCGTTTTATAATTTTTTTTATTTTCTGAAGTCTTTCTGTTTTCTTCTTAGTATTAAGTTCATGCTTAAGATAGATTTTGCCAGCTATTACAATTTCTAACCAAGAATGCCTTTCTATTTGAGCACTCCAGATAGCGTGTCCTGTACTATTTCCTCCCCGCCTCGTCAGGAGACCCGATATGGAGTCCTCCCTCTGTGACTTTGAGTGGCTAAGTCACTCTCCCTTTCTGAACCTCAGCTTTCTCTTGTACGAAATGGGAGCAATGACATTTGCATTGTTCATTTCTCAAGTTATTGTGCGGATCAGGTAGGGTAGTCAAAGAGCTTTGTAAAGCATGAAATCCCATCAAAAAGTCAAGGAACTTCGAGAACGTTCTCTTCATGTCCCTCACAAATGTAACGTCTGGCTTACACCTCCCCTTCTTTCTGCATCTTTCCTCCCAAGGATCCCTCTACTTCTTTTACTTTCCTATGAGTATTTTACAAACTAGGTTTATTTTTTAGCTTTCCTATTTTATATACAGGGTATCCTCTAAGCTTTAGTGCAATTGTAAGGTATTAAGGCTTAAAACCCCATGAAAGACTTTGGGGACATCTATTTCAAAGCACATCTTCTTTCTCCTTCTTTAAACATATCCAGCTCTTCATTGAAGAGATGAGAAAGATGAGCATCTCTCTCCAAGTACATGAGGACTTCTGACAGAAACAATAGTCACTAGGCCCTCTATGTCTCCATCAAAGATGGAACATCTTAAGTATAGAATATATGGAATGGATGACCTACTCTTAGTTTCATTTAAGATAAATTAGATTCTTATCTGTCCTGAATTGATTTGGCATGTTCTTGCCCTGCTGCAAAGGGAATGAACTTTTTGGGCTCCCTCTACCCCTGACAATCTCTGATTATATTACGCAAAGCATTTACTTGTATTGTGTTTGTCCAAGTTGCCTTAATTTACACTATAGCTCCTGGTTGATTATGAACTCATCAGAGTGGAGATCTTGTCTTTATTTGGCACAGTCGGTTCGTTGTATGATGGATATGATATAAAAGATTAAGGGAAGATGCATTCTTAGATTTTGATACTGTGTTATATTCAAACACAGCTAAATGGTCTCTAAAAAAAACTGAAGCTGTTTCTTTGGTAGAAATTTGGTTGTATAATTATGACTTTTGTAATAAATCATGTAAAAATAATTTAATTTAAAGGTATGGGGAGGGAAAATAAGGGGGAGAGAGAAGAGTGGCTCAAAACAGAAAGAGGCATCCATGCAAAAAAGAAAAGAGAAAGCTGAATTATTGAAAAGATGAAGTCCTTTTTAACAAAAGCCTATTATCGTATAACAATCATGTAAACAGTATAACTTCAAAAATACCTGTTAATAACTATGCCAAGAGTACATGTTTGATGATAGTCAAAGGGGTGGGCTGGCATAACCAGAGATCTGTGGAGGCCCTAGGAGATCACCTTTAAACCAATGATCCAAAATCAGGCCACTTCAGGTGGCAAGAGACAAAGCAATGAACCTCCAGGATGTGACTCCACAAGGAAACAGGCAAAGCCAGAATACTCAAGGGGTGGGAAATTCCTAGGAATTGGACTGTAGCTGCAGACTAGGGCACTGTGTGGGACTTGGCTCCAATGCTATATCTAACTCTGGTCCCAGGCCGGGAGAAGACAGAGAAAAAGACATAACCTTGTCCTAGTGAGCCACCTTTCTAGGGGCTATAGGGTATCAATGTCCAGACTACAGTAGATAGCCCCATAAAACATCTTTCTATTCTGGAACTAGTTGTAGAATACAAGCTAGGCCTAGTCGCCCTGTCCAAGGCTGTGGGAGAGACCAGGGCCTGGCTTTGTCATGAAGTCTTAATGTAAGGACTGAATGAATAGACATGAGCAAACAAATAAAAACCCCTTACTACAATGAAAAAATGCTGTGGGTTAAAAGAATACCATATAAAATGTCAGAAGAAGGAAATAATTCCAAAATAATCACAAATAGAACTTCGGAAAAAAGAATGGATTGACCACCAGGTCTGACAGAATGGATGGAAGAAATAAAGGAAGAACTGAAGCAACAGACAAAAATGATAAGGAGAATTTGCAGCATAGAGTGAAAAGTGGACATTATTACCAAACAGTTGATACTTTTAAAAAATAGAATGGAGCAAACAGAACTCAATGATTCAATGAAGTAGTAAGAAATGTAAGAAAAAAGTAAAACAATTCAAGAAATTAGAAAAGTAAGTGAGATATCTACTATCAAAAACAACTGACCTAGTAATCAAGACAAGGACAAATAATTTAAAACTCACCAGAATTCCTAGTGAGACTTATGACCAAACAAAATATTTTAAGAGATCCAAGAGATCATAAGAGAAAACTGTCCAGAACTATTAGAACCAGGAGGCAAAGCAAAGAGAAAGAATCTACTGGTCTTTTTCTTAAAGAAACTCAAAACTGAACATATCTAGCCAATATAGACAAGAAAGAAGTTAAAGATCTTAATTCAGTTTTAGAAAAGCTTAAATATGATAGAACTCTGGCAACTATTGAATTGGAATAATAAAGAGCACATACATATATGCATATACATATATACATACATATATTCTTTATATATTACAGATATTATTTATATGCATATAAATATTCAATCTTTGTATGACACCTTTACAAAAATTGACCAAGCACTAGTGCATCAAAAACTCACAAAAAATCCAGGAGAAAGATATTAAACACTTTTTTTCCGGTTATCACACGATAAAAGGAATAATCATTAAAGGCAATTTGAAGAAAAGATTAAGACTTAAATGGAGACTAATATAATCCTAAAGAATGCGTGGTTCAAAGAATAAATCATAGAAAGAGTAGATAATTTAATCAAGGAAAATTATAAAAATGAGACAAAAACTTTTAGGATGCAGCCAAAGTACCTTTTAGGGGAAAAATGCACATTTCTGTAAGTATGTACCCTTCTAGACTTAGCATGAAGTCAGTTTTACTTCCTGGTCCTGCTTTGAATTTTATACCAAGTCCAGTAACCGGACTTTTGCCTTGTTCCTTGTAGCCCAGCTCCCACTTGCCTCTCTTCCTCTTACTGCTCTTCTCACCTCCCAACTCCAGTACTTTTCAGAAAATGGAATCCTGCCTCTGAACCTCAATCCTCACACCTGAATTCCTAGGATCTACTACCATACTTTCCTGACAATTGAATGTCTGGGTTTTTCTCTGTTGCCTACTATCAGTTACCTACCCTTCCCTGCAAAACCATTTTGTCCCAAGATCTTAGAATGCTGTGCTCTATCTGCCATTAATTGAGCTTCAGCTAGTCCACTGTGGGCTAGTAGCCACAGCAAGTCCCAATTTCTTCATCAAAAAAATTAGGAAGTTGGATCTATAAAAATATAATACTATGATCTTATGACAGAAAAGAGACAAACCAAAAGAGAGTAGAATCATGGAAACTGAGGGAGAAAAGGGCATCTAGTAGATGGAGTGGCCAACAGCATCAAAAGCCACAGAGACATCAAGGAGGATGAGGACTGAGAAGAGGCTATTCAGTTTGGCTATCCAGATAGCAATTAGCTATCCAGCGGTAGTTTTAGAGAGAACTATTTCAATAAAGGGGTCGCATATGCAGCCTGATTTCAAACGGCAGGGAAATGAACAGGTAGTGAGGAAGTGAAGGTACCCATTGAAGATGGCTGATGCTTCAAGGAGTTTGGCAGGGTAAAGGAGAGATAGTAAATGGCAGTTTGAGGGGATGGCAAGATCAAATGAAGAGTTTTTTTTTAAAGGATGGGATAAATCTGTATGTTTGTAGGAAGGGGTTGGGAAGCCAGTATACTGGGAGAGAGTAAAGATTAGAGTGGGGCTGACTGTGGGGGCACCTGACTCCAAATCTTATGTTCTTCTTGCTACTGTCTTCCAGGAATTGGAGAAACCCTGGTAGAATAAGGAGAAGGGGAGTGAACCACATATGGAGAACCACATGTAATTGCATTAGTTAACTAATTAAGTCTGTGAAGGGAGGAGAGTGAGGCTTGAGTAGGATTCCCCAACTAGAACTACAAGGAGAGAAGGACTAGAGTACACAGCAAAGATGAAAAGGTTTAGGAGAAGTGAAACAGGCAGAGAGATGGAAGGAAAAGAAATTTCAGGATTAAAATCATGAAAGTGACACCATTATCGATGATGGTGTGATCTCAGGTAGGACCATCCCGCTAAGTGGATGAAATAGTAAGTCATGGGATATAAGGACATTGAGGACCTGGGGAGGATGTTTGAAGGGATTTTAACTTGGATACTGACATTGTCAAGCCTTCAAACAGAAGTATGACTGGAAAGACACCATGAATCAGATATTAGACTCCTTGAGAAAGGAAGGAGAATGACCTGGAGGCCAGTAGATGACAACAACAAAGATCTAGTCAAGAAAATCTAGGTTGTAAGAGGCAGAACTAAATTCACCTGTGCTATAGTTATGAGGTTTCCTCAGGTCAGCCATTCCTGTGGTATCACAGTCAACCAAAACTTTCTAGCTACTGGAATTGTAGGGAGTGTCCCTTCCTTCCCTCCACACCAACAGTCAGTGGAAAGGTAGTTTCCAGCGGGGCACTGATTAAAGGGACGATTTTCTAATATGGGTAAGGGTGGTTCCGCCTTGATTCAGACTCATGGTTGCTTGATGGGTCACATGGACTAGATTGAGGGAGTGGCTTTATGTTCCTTAGTGGAAGTAGGTGCTCCTTCTACACGAAATGGACTCTTTAGCTGGTAGTGCTTGGAAAATAGACAAACTTTTGCCTCACCCTTGGCGTTTGGTGCTTGGAGTCTAGAAAGAAGGTGCTTGACTTAGAGTTTGACCACATTTGACCAGAAATACTAAGCTTCTCTTCTGGAAGTCACAGGAGTGGCCAAAAGCTTTTCCATTCTTTCTCTTTTCCTGCAAGGAATTGAGAGAAATCTGTGTGGTGTCACGTCACACTAGCGAAATCTATTCTTATCCTCTTTTCAGGAATAATTGTGTCTTGTATTTTTACTTTTCTTTTCTTATTTTATTTTTGTTTAATATATTGCTTTTCACAGGAGTTTGAATTACAAATTTTCTCCCCATTTCTACCCCCCCCCC
>CM053625.1:338997333-339025136 GCA_028646595.1 Phalanger gymnotis
CCCCATAACAACCTAGAAAACATATCAGACTGAATTCTGATTTGGGAAAGCCAAGAAAATTTTCAGGGAGTCATTTTTCTAATGCAAGGCAGCTTTGGAAGACAGACAGAGAGGTTAGCACCAGGGTTGGGGCTGGCCAGAAGCACACAATGTCGGCTGATGTAAAGAGCATCCCAGTGCTGAGGAAAAGAAAGGGGGCCAAGACATAGCACCAGGGACAGAGGCTAGAAAGAGATTCTGGGGGTCCCTGAATCAGCTGTAGGTACAGGGACAGGTGACATCTGGCAGCTCTGTCACTCATTACTAAGTTCCAGGTCACATATGAGGCAGAGCGAAGTAGTCATAATCATAGGCCCTTGTGTTCTGAATAAGGAAATGTAGCCACGTGGGTATGAGTCCAGGAGCAAAGCAATGACACATTTCTAGCTTATAGACCAGCATGTAACCTTACAGAGAAATAACCAAGGCAGGAGCATCTCAGACCAAAAGTGAGCTGGCAGTTCTGTTGCTCTGAACCTGCAGAGTGTTCTAAAACGGATAAGTGGGCTAGTAACGATGAGTCCAGCAGCAGTCTACTGAAACTCAATCACACACAAGCCAACAGATGCAACCTCAGTCATGAACTTGCAGAACTCAGACCAGGAGCACAAGGAACAGAACACCACCCCCAGATCATACCACTTTGGAAGCAATGAAGTTTGCAGTCTCCTACCCTAAGCTGTGAAAGTAGCAGAAGGACATAAAAGAATAGAGGTTCAGGCTGGACATCTGTATTGATGTATTTTTGCTTAATGGGAAGATCTTTCATGTCCATTAATAGGCCCGTGTGACCTGCTTAAGTCACATGGAAGCTTGAGTCACATGAGCCTGGGTCAGAAGGTTGTGATGCCCTCTGGCCCTAAAGAAGGGTATATATACTCAGAGGTTAGCATTTTGCTTTGGGACTTACTCAGGGGAAGAATATTCATGTGATGTAGCCAGATGAGACTCTGGGTAGCTGTTAAGGAGACACCTGGCTTTGAAAAACCCAGATGATGGTGCTTTTCTCTCTAGTAACTATGTATGTATTGCTTTTGGTCAGACAGTTGGAAGCCCTGTCTGTTGGTCTTTGCTGTTTGCATTTGCTCTGTTTATATAATTTCTGCTTGTAATTTCTATTTGTATTTTCTCTGAAGTTCAGAGTGCTGACTTTTCCCCTGAACTAAGTGAATGATATATGTGTTTGATTAAAGTAAGATTGTTGACCCCTTTAAAGTTACTTTCCTTTAGAAAAGCAGATCAAAGAAGCTGTGCCAGCAGCCCTCCTGTGTGCTGGTGTTATTGGTCTTATAACCCCACAGCAGTTGCAAGTAACATTGTCATTACAACATCCCCTCTCGCCAAGAAGTACACAGAGGCCATTACTAACATAAAGTCCAAAGTCAGGTTGTTGTGTTGTTGTGTTTGTCCTTCGTTTTCGAAGAGGACGATGGCATCAGGGAAATGATGACATGACTTGTAGTTGACTTTGATTTGAGTGAGGGAGAGCTGTGCAAGGTCACCAGCATCACTTTCTCCTCCAGAGCCATCTGGGTCCAGTGACCCAGATATTCATCAGGGTGACTGGAGATGACCAAGGATGCAATGGAAGATCCTGGCCCTTTTAGACTAAGGCCTTTTCCTGTACTCACTTAGAGTGAGGTGACGTCCATTCAGTGAATAGGCCTCTTTAAGAAGTGAGTCAAGGGATAGCCCCTTTAATTAGAAAAAAGGAAAAAAAAAATCAAGCTGGGAGGAGCAGACCCTCAGGGTTGCTACTCAAAAGAGAAACAGTTACCATTAGCATTCACTCTAAACCAGCTCTATTTAATGACCAAAGTCAAGAATAGGCTAGAGCAATGAGCAAACAAAAAAAGAACAAAACATAAAGAACTGCTATGATGACAGGGAAGCTCAAGATACAAATTCAGAAGACAACAATGACTTGAAAACATCTACAAGAAAAGCCTCAAAGAAAAGTGCAAAGTGGATACAAGGATTGTTAGAAGTATTAAAGAAAATGTTTTGTAAAAAAGAAGAAATTCCTTTCTATTTATTTTGTGTAAATTTTACATTTACTTATACATGTTTATGTTGTTTTCCTTAATAAAACAAACTCCTTTAGAGCAGGAACTGTTTTGTTTTTTTATCTTGTTTTTCCATTGCCTTACACCATTCCTGGTGATAGGAGATATTTAATTCCTATTGATTGATTTTAACAGTTTGTTTAGCTATTCCCCAACTGATGGGCACCTACTTTCCCATTTCTTATTCCCAACAAAAAACATGGTGTGAATATTTGGGGACCTTTCTTCTTATCAGTGACCTCCTTGGCCTATATGCCAAGTGAGGCGATCAAAGGATAACTTTTTCAGTAATTTTTTTCCCATAATTGTGAACTATTTTCCAGAATGGCTATACAAATTCGTACTTCCACAAAGAGTATAGTAGTTGGCTTCTCTTCCCATAATCCTTCCACAATTGATATTTTCAGTCTTTCATCATCTTTGACATTTTGATTGGTACAATGTACTACTTCAGAGTTGTTTTAATATTAGGTTATCTTATCAATTTGAAATATTTTTTAATATCGTTATTGATGTTACACTTCTTTTGGAAGCTATTCAAATCCATTAACTATTTGTCTATTAGGAAACCATTTAGTTAGAGAGGTAGATAGATGGATGGACAGAAAGAAAAAGAGAGAGAGAGATACATACACACACATATTAATTCCTTCTAGATTTTGGGTATCAGATATTTATAAGAGATGTTTATTACCAAGCTCATTATCCCAATCTGGGTTTTAATATTATTAGAGCTATTTTAATTTTATGTAATCAAAACTACCTATTTTGTCTTTCGTAATTTCTTATATCCTTTGTCTGGTTATCAACCTTTCCATTAACCACAGTCGTGAAAGGTACAACCTTACAGTCTCCTCTAATAGGTTTTTTTTGACCCTTTGTACTTGGAGTACTACTCCATTTTGGAACCTACTGGGGCATAGGGTTCAAAAGTTTTCTTCCAAACCATTTCTAGGGATTCCTCCTCCTGAATAATTTTTGTTCTAAGTTCATTTGGATCTCGGTGTTACTTATTTAGTATGTTTGACAGATCTAGGGAAGAGGGAAGGAATACGCATCTCTATAGCACCTACTATGTGCTAGGCACAGTGCTAAGGGCTTTACAAGTATTATCTCATCTGACCCTCACAACAACCCTGGGAGGTATCATTATTCCCATTCCACAGTTGAGGAAATGGAGGTAGGCCAAGGTCAAGGGTCTTTTCCAGGGTCACCTAACTAGTAAGTATCTGAGGATGGATTTAAAGTCAGGTCCTCCTGACCCCAGGTCCAGCATTCTATTCAGTGTGCCACCTAACCTACTTTTACATTTTTTTCCAAGACCTAATAGTTTTGATAATTATTGCTAATTTTGGAACCAGCTCTGCCAAGTCCCTTACATTTTCCTTATTCTGGAAATTCTTGAATCAACAGATGTGTTTTTTGGCAAAAAGATGATGAACCCAGATTTAAAGATGTTGAGCTTTGAGTTGTTGGTTTGGATCTCTGAGTGATGTTGTCTAGGAGACAGAAACACAATTTGGAGCTCAGCAGAGAAGTTTAGACTAGAGATATAGATGTGAGAATCATCTGCATGGAGATCAAAGCTGTTGTGGGAATTGATGAGATCACCAAGGGAAAAAGGCACATCCAGAGAAAATGACTAAGGGCAGAGCCTTGAAAATATTGCTGTTGTTCAATGGTTTCAGTTACATCTAATTCTTTATCACCTCCTTTGGGGTTTTCTTGGCACAGATATTGGAATGGTTTGCCATTTCCTTCTCCAGGTCATTTTACAGATGAGGAAACTGAGGCAAACAGGGTTAAGTGACTTGCCCAGGGTCACACAGCTAGTAAGTGTCTGAGGCGGGATTTGAATTCAGGAAGGTGAATCTCCAGGCCCTGCACTCTAACTACTGCCCCACCTAGCTGCCCTTGAGAGCATGGCAAAACATCTGAGTTATGAGGGACAGAAGAAAAAAGATGATTCTTAAAGGAAAAGAGAAGCAGGAGATTGCCCTGTTGAAAACCAAGGCAGGAGAAAGGTACATAGAAAGGAGTGCTTACCAATATGCTGACATGAAGTCAAGTAGAATGAAGAATGAGCAGAGACCAGTAATTGTGGTGTATATATTAACAACAATGATGACAATTGCCAGCATCTGCATGGCACTTTAAGGTTTGCAAAGCAATTTGCATATGTTATCTCGTTTGCTCCCCACAACCAGTGCCATTATCATTCCAATTTTAGAAGGGAGGAATTGGAGCATGAGAGAGGTTAAATGATGTGACTCGTGTCAGACTGCTAGTGAGTCTGAGGTGGGATTCAAACCCAGGTCTTTCTGGATCCAAGTCCCTACACTCTGGACACTGAGCCACCTCGATGCCTTCATTGGCAGTCTTTGAAATAATAGTTTCAGCAGAGAAGTGGTCATTGAAGCCAGAGGGCTTGAGGAATAAATGGGTCTTCAGGATGTGAATCAATTATAGATGACTCTTTCCAGGACGAGTTTCAATTGAATAAACATTTATGAAGCACCTACTGAGAGCAAGGCATGGTTTAGCACAATAGCTACGGAGACTTAGGAGAGTGAAGAAGTTCTACAATGAACTCATAAAATAGTCTTCTTTGAGTAAAGAGAGTTAAGAGAGAGATTAGGGATAAGCCCAGAAGATACAGCTGGCGTTGGGGGGCTGCTCAAATCCTCCTTTAGTTCTTTCATTTCTGTTTTCTGGTTACTTCATTATGTCTCATTACAGAAATTCCAACAGGGAAGATTCAAGTTATGGAGCCATCTTCAAGTGGGATAGGTGACAAACATTAACAATAATAGAAGCTTGGTGTAGCAGTACATGTCTATAACCCATGCTATTAGGGAAAGTTGAGGCTGGTGATCTTTTGAGTTCCAGAGTTCTGAGGAGAGAAAGCTGATCATGTGTCTGCATTTAGTCCAGCACCAATATGGTGACCCTCCACCTATGTCTCTACCCACACAGCATGGGGCCGCCTAAGGAGGGGCAAACCAGCTTTGATCAGAAATGAAGCAGGTTAAAGTTTCCATGCCAATCAGTAGTGTAAATAATCCTGTTGTTGAGGTTTAAGGGTGCTGGGACCCAAAAATAGCAATAGGCGGGTCCTGCCCGAATGAATTTGACTCAAGCCTTCTTTTAGCCACAGAAAAACAAGGTTTATTTAAAATCCACTATATTGGCCAGACTGTTAAGGAATCTCAGCATTGGCTGGACTCTTATGGAATCTGAGCATTTGTAACACTAATGCAGGCCAGCCAGATTGAATCTAAGCACTTTCATGGAAACAAGATGGATCTTATATACAGAAAGACTGTGGAAAAGATCTAGGGTTGGCCAAGTAGGCTAGGGTGATCGGAGGAGGGGTCTAGGGAGGATCTTGATGGAAGTGGCCAGTAGGCTGGGGTGGCTAGAGGTTAGAGACCGGGAGCCAAGGGAATGGGATTTAGATAGGATCAAGGGTGGGAAGTAGTGGGATATGATCCAGAGGTAACAGACAATGAAGGCCTGGGCTAGGTTAAGAGTAACTAAGATTTAGGTATAGTGATAATGAAAGGCTAGTTGAGAAGATTATAGCCTCAGGCAAAGGCCAGATCAAGTGGGAAAATTCAAAGAGAATTTAAGGGGGTTTCCAGAACCTGTAACCTGTCACCATGAGTGGCCACTGTATAGGGAGACCCAATATCTAATAATTAATAATAAAAATAATGATAACAACAACTCATTGTGATACATATAGTATCAAAGTTAACAAAACACTTTTCTCATTTGTTCTTCATAACAACCCCATAAGACGCTACTATTATCCCCGTTTTACAGATAGGAAACTGAAGTCGAAGGGTTATGTTGCTACTCAGTAAGTGAAGTAAGATTTAGGCCTACACGTCTGACACTATCCATTATCATCATAGTGCCATTGTTGAAAATAGCTCACATATTTATATAATGCTTTGTAAATTGCAAATAACTTCCCTCATGGGCAAGAAGGCTATGCTTAAGGCATATAGGTGATGACCTATATGACCACAGAATTCATCTAGAACTTCTGGCCCCCCTACCTATGACAATAATGTTACTAGCAGCTGCTGTGGGGGTAAAAGACCAACAACAAAAGCACACAGAAGGGCTGCTAGCACAGATTCTTTGATCCGATTTTCCAAGGAAAGCAGCTTTAAGGGGTTTACAATCTCACTTTAATCAAACATACACATATATCATTTACTTAGTTCAGGGGAAAAAGTCATCACCCTGAACTTCAGAGCAAATACAAACAGAAACTACAAACAGATCAATAGACAGGCTTTGTCTGATCAAGACATCACATGCATAGTTACCAAAAAGAAAAGCACCAACATCTGGGTTTTCAAAGCTGGAGGCCTCTTAACAATGGCTATCCAGAGTCTTGTCTGGTCAAATAACACTACCCTCTTCCAGTGAGTGGAGAGCCCCAAAATAAAACGCCAACCACAGATCTTATACACCCTTCTCAGGGTCAGAGGGCATGACAACTATGCAACTCAAACCTATGTGAACTAGGCTTTCTTGTTTCTTAAGCAGGTCAAAGACTCTTGATTCAATCAAAGAAACAAATGACAACAAAAAGTACACTTTGCTTGCCATTACATTTGAAAGGCAAGACTCATCAAAGATGCTTGATTACCTCAGCATTCCAAAGGAGAAAACAGTTAAAAATTCCCACCCTAATTACCATAACACTGCCTTTAATCCAAATAATACTAGAACAGATTAGTGGTTACTTAGGGTAGATTCTAAGTTGAACAAATAAATCCAATTCAAGTTATTACCTCAAAAGAATTTCACTTTTTAAAATCTATCTATAGAGCCACCCAGCCATCTACTTATCTGACTTAGGTTTATTTGGATCATATATCTTAAGCATTATTGAAGTCTCACATTATTTAGGGTTTGTAACCTCTGATCACAGCTGAGCTCTCGAACTTGAGCTATTTGGCAAACCAAAGTTACCAAAAAGAAGCCAATAGGTAATCTACTGAGTGTATTGCTATATAAAGATTGGGAGATACCACGTAGGTTGTTGGAAAACTCCTCATAACACCTCCTCCAAGTGGTCCTGATTACCTGGCAAATCTTGTTTGTATGACAAACCTTGTTCCAACAACCTGCAACCTTAGTTGCATACCTTCACTGTTTAGAATTGTTTGTCTCCCTACCTGAGATGAATTCTGAATTGTGGTTCTGCCTTGGAAATTATTGTTTCTGGTACCTATTCTATGTAATATAGCTCAATCTGGCCCCACAGTTCCTGACACCATTAAGCCTATTTTATTGCCTGAGGACGCCATATGAAACTGATTTACCTGGAATTTCCCATAGTTTTTTTTTTCTTCTTTGTTACATACTTCCAATTCCTGATGCTTTTCTTGACCTAGTAAATAAATCTCCGTTGCCAGCCTAAAGCCATAATCCTTAGTTGTCATGGCTTCTCAAAGATTTCCCGCACCATTCTATATTGGGTCACATTGAGTTATCCAGCTTGGAGATGGAGGCAGCAAAAGATGGCAGACCAAACCACCACACATAGACACTCTTTATTAGTCTAAAGGAGCAATATTACAATATTAGTTACCTCAGGGATGTGTGAGTTTTTCAGACATTCCACTTGAACCTAAATGACATTAGTGGAATGGGTGAAATGCCCCAATTTAAAAAATAAAAAAGAACAGCTTAGCAATGAGCTAAATTTTAGTTGGGCAAGATTACTTACATAATTAAAGCAACACTCTCCTGAATGTCTCTCAGCTAATTAGGAATCTTAAAAAATACTAAAAATGTTCATACAGGTCCTGAAGCAGAATGTGCTCAAGATGGAAGATTTCAGCCAGTGAAACATAAGAAACATAAGAAAGTGAATTAAACTATGGAATCTTCTTTTCCCCAGTTGTTAACCCCTTCCTCAAAGCCCAGGGTAGGCATCCATGTATTAAAAGGAGTGGGAGAGAGTGGAATGCTATTCAGAATGCTTGGGGTCTTTAGGAAAGAAAACTCAGAGTGAGTTTTTTTATAAGTTATTTTAAAGGAAGAAAACATGATACCAATGAAAGCAATTTGATCAGCTAGGAAAAAATTACTTTGCTTTGATGTATCTTATAATATTTTATTATAAAAACACTACAAGAACATGTATTCAGGATGTTTGCTGCACAAATAAACTCTTAATGTTTTGACTGTTAGTGTAACATGTACACAGGTAGCATACATGTGGGTCATCTAAATATGTACAACTGGTTCAAAGATGGCATGGATAGATAGGATCTGTCTCCCCTTCACTAGCCATTCCTTCCTCTTTTCTCCATTTTGGTCCCTTAGTGAGCCAATTCAACTCTATCTTGTCCTCCTCTCTTGAATGTCTGGCCCCCTTACGATTATCACCAATTTTGCCTTGTGAAGCTATGGCTTTAGATCTCGCCCACTGTTTGTCTTCTTCACTCCTACATGTGTACTGCTGAATGAAAGTGGATAAAGTAGTGCCTACTGTTCTAACTGGGTTCACTACGACTGGGTCCACTACAAATTTAGTTATTGAATCTTTTCAGACACATTTGACTATTTGTGAACCCATTTGGGGGATTTCTTGGCTAAGATACTAGTGTGTTTTGCCATTTCCTTCTCCAATTCATTTTATAGGTGAGGAAACTGAGGTAAACAGGGCAAAGTGACTTGCTCAGGGTCACGCAGCTAGGAAGTATCTGAGGCTGGCTTTGAACTCATGAAGGCAAATCTTCTGATTCCAAGCCCAGTGCTCTGTCCATACAAATTCATACAACTTCAAATGGGCCCTCACTGCTGCAAGGCAATCCTGCTATGCTTTCCTTTGTCAGCTCTCTATCCCATTCACCACAACATCTCTTCCAGAACTTTTCATCCCTATCCCTTTTCAAATCTCCCATGGCTGCCTCCCCTTCTACTCTTTCACCTGAGAACTTTACCTCATCGTTTACAGAAATAATTGAGGCCATTTGCTATGACCCCTTCTTCTCCTCTAGTCTTCTCCCAACACTCAGATGCTTCTGCCACTCTCTCCCCCTTCGCACCTGTCTCACATAACTCTGGAGGCTGGTACTGTTATTATCTCCATTTTATAGTTGAAGAAAGTGAGCAGATAAAAATTAGTGACTTGCCCAAGGTCACATAGCTCGTCCTGACTTCAAGTCTAGCACTCCATCCACTGTGCCACCTAACTGCCTCAAATGAGCCCTCAGTTCTGAAACTCATTCATATTAAAATGTAAATAACTGCTTCATGATCAGTCTTTGAGCCGTTGGGGATAGGAACAACAGGGAGAGAGAGAGAGTGTGTGTGTTAGTTCTTAGTTGAGTTGACCTTTGTGATATTCCTGCACATTTATCCAAATATGATACGTGATACCTGTAACCATTGAATGAAAAAGTAAGGATCCAAACAAATCCTGACAGACCAGAACCCTGGATTGAATTTAAGAATATATAATCTATTAGGGATAATTATAAAGCCTTGCTCTTTGGTTCAAAAAAATCAACTTCAGAATCACCTCATTTGAAAACAAAACAAAATAACAATGACCTAGAGGGTTTTAGTGGATTGACAGCTTAACTGGAATCAACAGTGCAATATGGCAGCCAAGACGATGGAAGCAATAATAGACCTCATTAAGTGAGATTTACCATCCAGGACTGGGGAAATGATACTCCTATCATATTGTGCCTTGGAATTTAATTTTGACCATCTCGTTTAAGAAAGGTCATTGATCATTGAGGAGCAAATCCTGCTATTCTATACCTCCTCATCATTGATAATCAAATCTATCCATTTCTCTCAACTCATACTTCAACAACACTAATCCTCCTTACTGCTTACCTGGACTACTATAATAGCCTCCTACTCACTCATCCCAAGTCCAGTCTCTCCCCTCCAATATATCCTTCCCGCAGCTGCCAAAGTAATATTCCTAAAGTGCAGATCTGACCATGTCATTCCTTGAGGCTTAACTCAAAGGCCACATCCTGCAAAAGGCCTTTCCTGACACTCCCCAATATTAGTTTTCTCCATGTTCTATGCATTTGCCTTATACATTCTCTCTATTTACTTGTCTGTAAACATATTGTTTACTTACTGAAGAATGTAAGTTCCTTGAGGTAGGAACTCTGCCTTCAAGCTTCCATTTTAATGAGAGGTAGGAGGCAGAGGAAGCTGAAAAGTGGGAGAGAGCTGAATAAATATGTAGCAGCATGGTTTAGAAATGGCTGGGAAGTAGCATGGTGAGTCACCTACTAGAACCCAGATTGAGTTCTGGGGTGAGGAGTGAGATGACTGGAATGCAAGGAGCATGGTTTGGAAGTGGCTAGAAAGTGGTGTGATGGCTTGGTTTCAGGCAAAATAAGCACAATCTTCAGACTTCCCAAGATTCGCAAGATTAATGCACGGATCAAAGGTTATTGAGCTAGAGAGTTGAGATGGGAACTATATCACACAGTTTTTTTTTCCCACTTTTTTGGGGGGGATACAGTATGCTGCTCTTAAGCTATGTTCTGCTACTCTCAAGTCACTCCATGAACCCTTATAATGCCAAATTTTAGGGAATGAACCATACATGGTACTTTGAGGGTCCAGGGGATCACTTAAGGGATTTAATCCAATGATAAGAAACAACAGAGAGAAAGTAGAGCTATTCAATTTGATTTTTTTTCCCAACAAAGTTCATTGACTTCCTGAAGTCTGTCCATGGATCCCTGCCCTAAATTAAAATACAGACTCCTCCATTTGACTTTTGAAGGCCTTTACAATTTGATCTTGACTTATCTCTCTAGCCTTATATGTCATGCCCTTTCCTTCACTTTATTATCCACAAATGACCTCCTCTGGGTTCCTCACACATACATTCCATCTCTAGTCTCTGTCTCAAACCTTTATACTGGCTATCTCCTATACCTGAAATTCACCTCCCTGCTCTGCTTCTTCACAGAACCCATCATTTCCTGCTACATGCTGCTTAAGCACTACCTTCTACATGAAGCCTTTCCTTTTTCACATCCTACCCCATATTTAACTACCTTGTACTTATTTTATATGTAAATATCTGCTGTCCATTCTTCTGTATGCCTCTGTTGTCTCCCCCAATAGAGTATAAACTTCTTGAGAGCAGCAATTATTTCATTTTTAGTCTTCGAATCCTTAGCTCCAAATACAGCACCTTGCACACAGTAGGTGCTGAATGCTTGCTGGTGGATAGTTCCTCTATGTTCTGCCTTAGTAAGGATACATGTGGAATGTTGTATTTAGTTGGGACCATACCCATTTAAGAAGGACATAATAAGCTAGAGAGTCTCCAAAAAGGGGTAACCAGGACAGTGAAGGCCTTTCAGTTCATATCATATGAGGATCACTTGAAGGAATTGGGAATGTTGAACCTACAGAAGACAAGATTCAGAGGCAGTTGATAACAACAGATAGCCATCTTCAAGCATGTGACAGACTGTCAGGTGGAGGGATTAGACTTGTTCTATTTGGCTCTAAAGGAAAGAATCAGGAATAGTGAGCAGGTCACCAAAAAAAAAAAAATTAAGCTTGATGTCAGGAAAATTTTTCTAACAATTAGAGCTGTCCAAAATGGAATGGACTCCCTGGAGAGGTGTGGTATTCCTCCTTAGTTTCCAAGTGGAAGATAGACAACCATCTGTCTGATATGTTACAATGGAGATTTGTTTCAGGTAGGATTGGATACTCTCTGAAGATCCTTCTACTTTTCAAATTCTGTGACTCCGTGATTCTGAAATAATCCAGAGAGAAGAAAAGGGCCTCTCTGTCCTCCTCTCACACATTTCTCAGCAGTAGAGCTGCTTCTACTCTTTGCTTTTGAATTTTCTATCCTCATCCTCCTTTCCCCTCTTATTCATCTTGTTTTTTAGACATCATCCTTTCATATTCAACTCACCACACCCTTTGCCCTCTGTCTATACATATGTATATTCCTTTCAACTACTCTAATACTGAGAAAGATATCATGAGTTACAAATATCATCTTTCCATGTAGGAAAGTAAACAGAACAGTTCAACTTTAGTAAGTCCCTTATGATTTCTCTTTCCTGTTTACCTTTCCATGCTTCTCTTAATTCTTATATTTGAAAGTCAAATTTTCTATTCAGCTCTGGCTTTTTCATCAAGAATGCTTGAAAGTCTTCTATTTCATTGAAAATCCATATTTTGCCCTGAAGTGTTATACTCAGTTTTGCTGGTTAGGTGATTCTTGGTTTTAATCTTAGCTCTTTTGACCTCAGGAACATCATATTCCAAACCCTTCTATCCCTTAATGTAGAAGCTGCTAGATCTTGTGTTATCCCTCTTACTCATCTGGTGGGAAGGACCCAATGCCAGATGATCTGGCCATTTTCTTGCCAGTTGTTCACCTGTACCAGCAGAGATCAAATAATCAACTTTGCCTTCATTTTCTAGTTGACATTTCAGTGATACTATCTTGTTTTTTCTCTTCTGTATTTCTTCTTACCTACTTACTAAAGCCAACCCAAATCCCTTCAGAAGAAGTTAGAGTAAGGGTGGAATAGAGACCAGGAGACAATGTATATATAGAAGGAACCTGAAGAGATCTTTGCTGGGTCACACACTGAAGGACATGCTTTAAAGAAAGATGGGCTGAGATACTGAAGGTATTATATTTGCCAGAAAATCTCCAAGGTCTTTGTTCCCAGACTAAATATTTGCATACTGTGTCTTGAATGAAAAGTTTTAATTTCTGATGATAATGATTTTCTCACTGATGAATTAATTTGGTCTTTTTCTTTAAAATGCATTTATCCAAGGCAAGCTGAAGTCTGGAGAAATGTGTTTAACCTAATAAAGGCCTATGCTTTCAGTGTAATAGTCTTAATGTGGGAATAATGCAGTAAAGTTTGTTGTGTTAAAGTAAAATCAATAGCTATAGAGAGAAAATTAGCAAAGGAAAATGCTGGTTTTCTTTTTCTCTTTTTTTTCCGGCACTTAAGTCACACATGAGCTTGGTACTCTAGAACTCATTATGTTGTAAAAGTCCCTAGGTCTCCATTCTAATGGGTTCCAGGTTTCCTGACTATGAAGACAAGACTAACAGACTTACTAAATCCCTTATTTATTTATCCACAAGGCAAGGGAGTTCTCTTTCTTCTCCACCACTGGTTTCCATTCCATTTTCACTGCCCCTTCTTAGAGTTCTTTTGCTGCCCATCATTAATCATTCAAGCTACAGCTGGGTGGGTTCAGAACAAAACCATCAGAAGATCTGAAAAATGAAATATTTACCTGCACCACTGGAAAAAAAACCCTATCCACCTTCTCCTTTCAAAGCAATCACATACTTATTTTATTTTATTCACTCTCCAGATAGAAGACAGGATATATTTTTTTTCACTCCCTGTTAATATATTATTTTTTGACTATCTATCCTCATTTGTAATGAGGTGTAATATATAGAGCTCAGTTAGTTACCATGGAGACACTGGTCCTCCGTTTCTTATCACAGAGCGACACTATCGTCTAGTGTCAGCCGAGGAAGGATGACAAAGGCCTCCCCAAGAGCCTAGCTCTGCAATTACTGAGCAATCAAGCGCCTCTTTTAATAGAGTACATCCAGGTATATATGGACCCTCGCTCAACACAGCCTGTCTTCTCCCCTTCCTTTTCAAACTTGGATTGTTTGGTACTCTTGCCCACCACAGATACCTTCATCTATTGCATCAGCTGTTTGTTCAGGATTTCAGTGTTATTCCTTAGTTTCTGTTTGGCTCAAAAAATAAAAGCATATCCTTGCATATTTACTTTAGAGTCTGTTATACTTTGTACCTTGAACAACATTTATTGTTTTCTTCCAGGAGCAGGAAGTGGTATACCTACCATCTTTCTTGTGCTCCTTAATCTGCTGTTAATATATTTTCACTTAACTATAGTATTGGGGGACAACATGGGATAAAGAAAACCATAGCCAATCCCTAAATTCCATTTTATCTCATAATTTCACATTAAATTATCTATGTGTATGTGTGTGTACCCAAGCACCTTTTCCAAAAGTTACTAACAAGAAATAAAAATGACCTAACTTTCATAGTTATAGTTCATGGGGTGGGAAGGTGGTGGTTCTTAATCAGGCAAGGGATAGAGAAGATCATAGGAGAGAAAATAGACAATTTTGACTGTACAACATTAACAAGCTTTGGAGAAACAAAATCAATGCAGCCAGGATAAGAAGGAAAACTGTCAATGGAGGGGGGAGATGTAATCTTTGCATCAAATGTCTCTGATGAAAGTCTGATGTCCAAGATTTATAGGGAACCAATACAAATATAAAGGGACCAGGAGACATTGTCCAATAAATAAATGTCCAAAAGATATGGACAAATAGTTTTCAAAAGAATTGCAAATTACCAACAACCATATGAAGATTACACCAAATTATGAATAATTGTCAGCAACAAAGATGGAAATAGTCATCATTGGAAAGACTGTAGGAAGACTGGAGCACTAATATAATGTAGGTAGAGCTATGAATTGGTTCAGCCATTCTTAAAAAACTATTTGGAAATATGATTGAAAAATCACTAATCTAGAAAATACTCTCTACCCTTTTGGCCTGTCCCTCTGGTTGGTTGGTTCCTCCCAGAACCTCTATTTCTGGTAGTAAAAAAACTAAGCAAAATAGGTTTAAAGAATGGCTAAACAAATTGTGCTGCGCAAATACATCGAGGTCCTAGTTAGTGGGATTAGCGAGAGTAATAAATCCCCCAAAGTGGCCACATGTATTCATATTTGCACTATTTGAAGTTATAATTATAGCTTATTCCTCTAGATTAGGTCTTAAAGATAGTTTATACAATTATGTAAAATAGGGTAATAGGTTCCAGCCCAGTGGAAATGGTATAGTGTGAATTCAGATAATGCGACCACTTCAGGGGAATCCATTATTCACACCAATCAGGACCTAGTTATATAATGAAATATTTGTGTGCCATAAAAAAAGAGGAATTTGGAGAAATTTGGGGGAAATCTGTTGGAAACTAGCACTGACTCAATCAGGTTTGGTGGTTCAGGCTTGGGATTGAAACCAAATGAGATGACTGAAGATAGTTAACAAAAGAGAATTTATTTAGTTATAACATGAAAAGGATCCTGATTAGTGCAAATAACAAATACCCCTAAAGTGGTGGCATTATTTGAATTTGCACTGCATATTTCCATTGGGCTGGAACCAATTACCATATTTGGTATAATTATAACTTCAAGTAATATGAATTTGAATACATGCAACGTCTTCAAAGGATTCATTGTCAGCACTAATTAAGACCTACCTGTATTCAGCAAGGACATGACATTGATTTAGTTGGGTTCAATTTCCCTGCCTCTGAATTTTCCATGGTGGCTTATCAGTGTGGAGCCCGAATTCTGTACTTAAGTCACCAGGAAATCATGTCAATGATTCAGTCCTTAATCCCCTGGACCAATTAAGTCTTGAAGATAGTTTCAATTCTTTTAAAGGCTTAACTCCAGCCCCAAAACCCATTAGTATGGGACTCCCTCCTCATTGGTGGAAATCAATGCTCCTTTCTTGCGTGAGGGGCAGGACAGAGCTGGTGAGACCAGGAGAGAGCTTTAGTCTACTCAGTCTCATCAGTCTTCTCCAGATGTCTCCAAGTCCCTGGGTGTCTTTGGACTTTGGATGCTTCAGGCTTCTGGAGAGTAGATGGAAGACATCGACCTCACTTCAACTTGTTAAAGGAAAAGACTTTGGAAAGACTCGAGAGGAGCCATCATGTTCCTACCTCCAGCTCATCACACTAGAGACTTCAGGGACTTTCCCCTTGGGTGAGATCTCTCTCTCTCTTTCTCTCTGTCTCTCTCTGTCTCTCTCTCTCTCTGTCTCTCTCTCTCTCTGTCTCTCTCTCTCTCTCTCTCTCTCTCTCTCAGCTGAGCTGAGTTACTTTCCTTGATGGGAGAGCTCCTTCATTCTGTATTATCTGGTGCATATTTTCATTTATGCATATACATACATATGTGTGTATACATACATACGTATATATACACACACACCCCTTCTCTGATGTCTGTTTTGTTACCAATTTGGATAAATGGGTGGGTTTTTTTTAATAATTGCTACTTCATGTTCGTTGTGTAACTGGTATATGAAGAGAAAGGGGTCAAGCCTTGGATATAGAACTTAGAATTCTCCTGCCCCAGCCCCTTCCCCAATATTGAAACAGTGATTAGAAGTTTGCTTGAACCTGAAAGTCACATCTTCTAGACTAATATTTAAAGGAGCAGATAGATAAAATTCTAGCCCCGTACCCCCTATGTCTGAGGAAAGCGAAGTGGCCACATCTGGCCCCAACTTCCTGCTTCCACTCCTGGCAGGAATTAAAGTCTCCCTTGGAGAAGGGGGCTGGGGGCGGGGTGTGGAGAAGTGACTAGAGATGTCTATTCTAAGCCTTCCTTCTAGCCACATGATGACACTACCTCCCTGCCCCCACACACACCCCTTCACCCTCCCCATGCCACATGTGGGAGATAGCCCTTCAACTGGTGGAGACTAGGCACAAAGGAAAACATTAGCCTAGCCTTTGTGGGACACGATCAATCAAGCCGGAAACAGGAAAAACTAGCCGGGGCTGGGCGGAGACCCACATAGAAATTGTCCCTGCTTTAATTTGTATGAAATGATGCAGAATGAAATGAACAGATCCAGGAAAATGAGCTGAAGAAATAAACCTCTCCTTGAAGAGGTGAGAGATTCTGGGTACGGAATGCCATAGGCACTGGCAGATGTGGTGGTCACTGGGTGCGCTGGTTTAGTTCACCTGTTTTTTGTTGTTATTACAAGAGAAGTCTCTCTGGGTGGGGTGCTGGGGATGACAGCAGGAGGATGGCTGGAAATGACTGTGATGGAAGACAGCCACCCGTATAAGGGTTTTTTTAGATTAAAATACCCTGCCTAGTGTTTCTTTTAATTTTTAAGATTATTACTCATCTGCTAATAGTGGTGACAAGAATAAGGAGCAAAATGACTCCATATGTCAAGCCTAAAGGAATCCAAGGGACTGATAATCCAATCAATCTGAAAACCAATCACTGGGACTGCTTTGATTGGGTTACCTTTCCCGGGACAGCACACAGAGAATTAACAGCTTCCAAACCCACAGCGAAGTTTTGTTGGGGAAAAGTTGATGCTTCTTGGGGTAACCTGAAGCTAAAAGCAGGTTCTGTAGTTAATGGGTAGAAAAAAATGTTCATGCCTATTGTGCCAAACTTAATGTTGCCAGATTCCAGTTGTCTAAACTAGACAGCTTGGTGACGCAGTGGATAGAGCACATTCTGACCTGGAGTCGGAAAGACCTGAGCTCAGATTTTACCTTAGTTGTGTGACTCATCTAGGCAAATCACTTAATCACTGCCTGCCTCAGTTTCCCCAGAGATATTATCAGGATCAAAATGAAACAATATTTGTAAAACTCTTAGCACAGTACCTGGTACATAAGCAGACACTTAATGCTTGTTTCCTTCCTTCCAAAAAATAGGAAAAGGAGCAAATCAGTTAAGTTACATTGTAGAGCAACCCTCCCTTCTTTGATTGGATCTAACAGTATGTGAAAGTGTCTTATAGTCCCACCCCTATGCTACATATTCTTAGCCAATATATCAACCTCCCAGGGTTGTTATAAGGATGAAATTGGGCATTTCAAATCTTAAAGTGCCTTATAAATATAAATTATCATTATTATAAGAAATATACATACATCTAATCCCTGCAGTTGGTTGGTTGTTGTCCTTCGTTCTCAAAGAGGAACAAAATGACATCACTATGCTTGAGTCAAGTTTCAATGTGTCTGACTGTGGCTGATCAGACCAATACAAGCTCAGAATGTTCTACCACAGGTTGGGCACAAATAGTCCATGTGAATATTTGGGGTGGATACTCCAAACTTGCATATCCTGAGTTTCCTTTGAGCTGTTTCAATTCTGCTTTGCTCATACAGCACAGCACCTTCTCTGATGTGGGTACACCGTGATGAGCGGTCCTGTGCCAGTGTCTCCCATGTCACACAATCAATTCCAAAGTTCTTGAGAGAGACCTTGAGAGTGTCCTTGTATTGCTTCTTCTGACCACGATGTGAACGCTTGCCCTGTGTGGGTTCTCCATAAAATAGTCTTTTTGGCAAGCAGACATTATGCATTCGATCAACATGGCCAGCCCATCAGAGTTGCACTCTCTGGAGCAGAGTTTAAATGCTTGGCAGTTTACTTCGATTAAGGACCTCAGTGTCTGGTACCTTATCCTGCCAGGCGATCTTCAGAATCTTCCTAAGACAATTCAGTGATTCAGTTTCCTGGCATGGCGCTGGTAGACTGTCCAGGTTTCACAGGCATACACCAATGAAGTCAGCACCATGGCTCTACAGACCTTCAGTTTGGTAGTCAGTCTAATACCTCTTCTCTCCTATACTTTCCTACAGAGCCTCCCAAACACTGAGCTAGCTCTGGCAATGCATGCATCAACCTCATTATCAATGTGTATATCCCCGGAAAGTATGCCACCAAGGTAAGTGAACTTATCCACAGCATTTAAAACTTCTTCATATGCTGTAACTGATGGTTCCATGGATGGATGGTGTGGTTGTGGCTGATGGAGCACCTGTGTTTTCTTGGTGTTAATTGTTGGGCCAAAATTAGCACAAGCAGCAGAGAACTGATCCACACTTCATTGCATCTCAGCTTCAGAGGCTACATTGAGCACACAACCATGTGCAAACAGAAAATCATGCACCAACACTCCCTCCACTTTGTTCATGGCTTGTAGCCTTTTCAAGTTGAAGAATTTACCATCAGTGCGGTAGCTGACCTTAATGCCATGTTCATCCTCATTGAAAGCATTTGACAACATGGCTGAGAACATCATGCTAAAAAGCATGGGAGAAAGCACACACCCTTGTTTCACTCCATTGGTTACTGGGAAGGCACAAGAGCATTGTCCATTATCTAGAACCCGGGCAAGCGTGCCATCATGAAATTGACATACAATGCTGATGAACTTCTCCAGGCAAGATTCTTGCCAGTGTCCTCCTTAATAGGCTGATCCTTCACTTGGAAGATGGTCATCTACCTGAGAGCCAGTGTGGCTTCAGAAAGGGCCGAGGAATGGCTGATAGAGTGTTTGCTGCCTGACAACATCAGGAGAAATGCCAGGAGCAGAACAAAGGTCTGTATATGTTTGTAGATCTGACCAAGGCCTTTGCTACTGTTAGTCATGAGGGCTTATGTCAAAATCCCTGTAGTAACATTTAATGAATAGAGATGTGACAGTGAAGCTAAGGGGGTGTGGGTTCTAATCCTGCCTCTGACATAGAACTGTCTCATTGTGACCATGGGCAAGTCACTTAACCTTTCAATACTTGAGGCAACTTTCTAAGACTACTGATTGAAGAAAAGATGCTAACCTGCATGGGTGGAAGGAGTTTCTCACCAGGAACTTCCTAAAACAATGAAATCTAGTTCAGTACCTATCCCCATATTCCTGCCACCATATTAGGTACATACTCCTAGTGGATACAAAAGGCAGGCATACACACACATGTATATTGTAAGTATGTATACGCACATATATGCGTGTGTGTGTGTGTGTGTGTGTGTGTGTGTGTGTGTGTGTGTGTGTGTGTGTAAAATGATCCCTACCCTCAGGGAACTTATAATCTAGTTGGGTAGACAAGATTTACTTACTTTTTTTTAATAAAAGTTCAAATCATAGAATAGATCATAATATAGTTGCTTTGGAAGGTCAGTTATATTACAGAAAACAAATCCCAGGGAAGGTCAGGGAGGAAAATAGATATAGTAAGTGCCAGGCTTCTTTAGGTAAGATTTTTGAAACAGGTGAATCTTGAGGTGGGCTTTGAAAGATGGGTAGGACTCTTTGACCCAGCAATACCACTCCTAGGGCTGTATCCTAAGGAGATCACAAAAATTGGGAAAGGACATACATGTACAAAAATATTTATAGCAGCTCATTTTGTGGTGGCAAAGAATCAGAAACTGAGGGTATGCCCATCATTGGGGAATGAACAAGTTGTGATATGAATATAATGAAATACTTCTGTGCTATAAGAAATGATGAGCAGACGGACTTCAGAAAAACCTGGAAAGACTTAGACGCAGAAAGAACTGATGCTGAGTGAGGAGAGCAGAACCAGAAGAACATTGTACACAATTACAGCTACATTGTGTGATGACTAACTTTGATATACTTGGCTCTTCTCAGCAATGCAAGGTTCCAAGACAACTCCAAAAGGCTCATGACGGAAAATGCCATCCACACCCAAGAACTATGGAGTCTGAATGCAAATCGAAGCATACTATTTGCTCTCTCTTTTTTGTTTTGTTTTGTTTTGTTTTGTTTCTTCTTTCTCGTGGTTCATTCTATTGGTTATAATTCTTCTTTACAACATGACTAATGTGAAAATATGTTTAATAGGAATGGATACGTAGAGCCTATATTAGATTTTGTGTTGTCTTGGGGAGGGGGAAGGGGAGAGAGGGGGAGAAAATTTAAAACTCAAAAGCTTGTGGAACTGAATGGTGTAAACTAAAAATAAATAAATTTTTTTAAAAAAGAAAGATGGGTAGGATAGATGGAAAAGGTACCTATTCTAGGCAAGAAGAATATCCCCAGCAGTAGGTGCAGAATAAAGCTGGAAATGAGTGTGGTCTGTTTAGGGAACGTTGCAGTCACTGAGCTGATTGGAGCAGACCATTCTTGAATTCCAATGCAGTCTGAAGAGTGCAGGTGACTGAGTTAGCTTTCTATATTTGGACAATTGCCTGGTTCAACGGTCACAAAACTCTTCCCGGCTCCCCCTTACTTAAAAATATATGTATGTAATTGCATTCAAAAAAAGATTCATTAAAAAAAAATGAAAAGCAGAGATGGCCTATTTTCTGCAGGTGGAGAACAAAGCTGGGTTGGGGGTGTGTGGACACATTCTGTGCTATATGGTCCCCATATGCCAGGAATGTCATTAATTAGATAGAAGTGAATGACTGGAGGCTTGCCAAATGCAGCTCATGAGATCAAGGGCTGTACGCCCATATGTTTTCACCTTTCTTTTATGTCCTGGGTATTACTGGAGACTACATAGCAAACTTTGTCACATGTTCTTTGCCAAGTTCCCAGTTAAGTCAATAATATGTGTACATATGTGTGTTTAGGTCTTAAAGAGACCCTGGCTAATGACATTTTTGTTATCGACGGATAAGAGGGCTTGCAAATATATGATGACTTTAATTTGGACGCTGGGAAAAAAGACACTTGAGTCAACAGCAAAAAGAACAAAAGGGCCAACATTAAGACATACGGGATGATCTGAAAACAAGACTGCAAAACCGTTTGGCGCTGAAGAACTGCAGACATTATGAGGTGACCATAAGGAAATGGTCATCTGACCTCCAACTACCTGACAAATATACTGCCTAAATTCTAACAAAGGCAGTTTATTTTTGAAGAGGATGCATTTTCCCACTTTTTCTTTTTTTATGTAGATTTCCATCTTGGATGATGAAGGGGACAGAAATAAGCCTTTATATAGCATTGACTATATGCCAAATGCTATGCTAAGCACTTTTTTTACAAGTATTATCATGTTTGATCTTCACGACAACCCTGAGAAGCTGGTACTATTTATTATCCTCATTTTACACTTAAGAAAACTGAAGCAAAGTTTTAGTGACTTGCCCAGGGTCACAGAGCTAGCAAGTGTCTGAGCCTGGATTTGCACTCAGGTCTTCCTGACTCCAGACCCAGGGACTATCCATTGAGCTACCAGATGCCTTTGGTGACAAAAGTAAGGAGACATTTAAAAAAAACACAACTAAGTATTTACCTCCAAAAACCAGAAGTATCTTTTTTTTTTTTTGCCCATTCCATCCTCAATCAGACATGATTTATAAGAGGGGAGGAGTGCAGAGAAGAGGAAAGGAGTCATTCTGATGTGGAAAACATTTCTTGGATCATTGGGGAACAGTACTAAAGACCAAGATAATCCCATTCCCCTCAAAATGTTAAAGTTGGTCTCTCTAACCTTGAGAGACTTTATGTAAAAGATAAAATTTTAAAACCAGGAATAAATAAGTTTTATCTTCTGTTTTTCTTCTTTCCCCTCCAAGATTCTATAAAGTGAACATGTCGCAAAGAGCTCTGCCCATATCATAATCACCCCATCAACTACCAGGGACTGGACAGTCTCTGAAATTGAGACCACGTGGACCAGTCCTGACACTTCCTATTCTCCCATCCGCTGGGACCACTTGCTGTCTCTGAAAGATGTCTGTGAGTCACAGTAATAACCTGTTAGGAGTCTTATATTTTTGAAAGGGTTTTCTTTTTTACACCCTACTCTTGACTGTTAATGAGAACAGAGAGAGAGGCACTGGACATTATTTTCCCCACAATTTATTCAAGCTACGAGGCTGAGGATTCAATTCCATTGACATCAGCAGTCATGTTAGGTTCCTAATACATGCCACACACTGTGTGGGGCATGGGAGATATAAAGAAAAATGAAAAAAACCCAAACACACACAAGAAAAGAAAACAGTCCCTCTATTCCTCAGTAGCATAAGGGATTGGGGAGTCTTTCTTCCTGGTTCAAGCTTCCACCAAGCCCCCCCGCACACACCATTTTGTGGACCCAGTGACAAGCACCCCAGTTCCATCTAAACAGCAGATTTGCTTTTACAAAGGAATATTTATTTCAAAGATGTAGCAAGAACAAGCATGCAAACATTTCTCCCCGATACCTGAGGTATAATCGCCATTTATGTCCTCATTCCCTAGGTACTATTGGGTAATGTCAATAAACATGGGTGGATGTTGAACAGTTTGTGCCCAAGTTCCAGTCCCTCAGTCAGGACCCATACTTCTGATGCTTCTACAACTCAATACCACCACAAGTCCTGACCTCCCCGCCCCAAGCTGTTACTGGAGCTAAAACATCAGTCTGGGGTTTAGGGTGGTTTAGAGCAGAGGTGTCCAGCTCAGGCTGCATACAGCCCACCTCACTCCCTAGTAGGCAGAACCAGATTCAAATGTAATTGAGAAAAATTTCATAACATAAATTAAAAAAACATATATAATGTTCATATGAGGTTTTCTAAGTCTACATGCTGGCCTACAGGAATCCTTATGTTCTTAGTGGTTCCCGATTCTTTTTGGGTTTGACACCAGTGGTCAAGAGAATTTTACATAAACAATTAACCTCCAAATATGGTGAGCCTCAGGCTTAAGCCCTAGTGTTGGGTAGGGGTTGGGAGAGAAAAACTGGGACCTAGAAGTGAAGGGAAGAACTTGAGAATACAGCCTAGTACTCTCGGGAAGGGCTGACAAAGGTATGAATTCTTGGCAAACTACTGGAGAAGCCTCGCTGAGCTACAATCTCTGTCCAGGATCATTAATAACAAAGCTTTGGCAAGAAGGGCCCTGTTAAATAGGATGCAGAAGAAGAACAAAATGGGAATGATTGCAATGAATCTTGAAGCTTCCCCTGCTATCTGCATCAGACTAGATGGTAGGGGTTTCTGGTACTTCCAGACAGAAATATCTCTGGGTAACAGATGGAACTAGCCATTTCTGCAACTTATTTCTGAAGAATAGTAAAGATGGGACTGTGTATAGCCATGATGGCTATGGCCTTAAGGTCACTTGGAAAGTAAGGGGGATGAATTGCCTTCCTGGGTGTTTGAACTTAAGGAGGGGAGAAAGTATCTAGTGCTAAGATTTCCAAGTCAGGTGCCTGAGAGAGTTCATTTTCGGCACCCTAATTAGCAAGAACACAACTTTGTGAACCTCACCTCTCCTTCCTAAAGTCATGGTTGCTTGGGATATTGTGGTGTATATTTTGCTCATATTTCAATACCCCTGACTTTCATGTGCCCAAAGCAAATGCTTCATTTGGCCGCTCTAGGTACAGCTCTGTTCCTTTTTCCCTAATCTAATACATAAAGGAGGCAACAAGTAGCAGTCAGTCAATAAATATTATTAAGTACCTACTATGTGCTGGGCATTGTGCTAAGCTGTTAGCACTTGCTTCTTTCAGAGTGCCAAAAGGAGTTGTGCATTTCAATTCCTAGAGATGAAAGAGCCCCAATCTTTTCTTTTCTTCATAGGACCCAGTCTGACCTAGCTGGGGAAGACTTGAGGGGAAGATGTCTCTCTAACAAGTGGCCTACCTTGATTGAATTAAGTAGCATCCATTTCCAGATTTTCCAAAAAGACAAGAGAGGTCTTTGGCGGAGAGGTTTTTTATGAGAGATGTGTAATTAAATAGTAATTAAGAATATTTTTCATTATTAAATAGTAATTAAGCTCTTCTGCTGTAGCTGCCATTGGGGCTATGTACCGCAGCCATGGCCATCCAATACCCCATGGCCATGGGCCTCAACAAGGGCCACAAAGTTACCAAAAACGTTTCGAAGCCTAGACATTGCCGCTGCCATGGGCGCTTGAACAAACACACCAAGTTTGTGAGAGACATGATCTGGGAAGCGTGTGGATTTGCCCCTTCTGAGAGACTTGCCATGGAATTGTTAAAGGTCTCTAAGGATAAGAGAGCCTTTAAATTCATCAAAAAAAGGGTGGGAACTCACATCCGGGCCAAGAGGAGGAGAGAGGAGCTCAGCAACGTCCTAGCTGCCATGAGGAAGGCTGCTGCCAAGAAGGACTAAACTGGACCCTGCCAATCTTCCCCATTTACCCAATAAAGATTTGACAAACAAACAAACAAATAAATAAATAAATATTAAGTTCTTAACCTGAGGCCCACCAACTTTTTCTGGTTTATTTTGATTTCAATATAAATGGTTTCCTTTTGGTAGTCCTATGTATTTTTTTTTTTGCAAATTTAAAAGCATTCTGAAGCATCCACAGTTTTCACCAGACTGTTAAAGGGACCCGTGACCCCCAAAAGGTTAAGAACCTTGACCTTCACTAACCCCATCCCGTTCTGTATCAGTAGGATAGAGCACTGAATTGCAAGACTTGGGTTCAACAGCCACCTCAGACATTTACCACCTGTGTGACTCTGTGCACATCACTTAACCTCTCCTTGCCTCAGTTTCCTCATGTATAAAATGAGTGGGTTGAATTCCATGGCCTTTCCAGCTCCTTTCCACCTCCAAATCCATGGTCTGAGGCATCCTCTACCATTCTCCCTTGGTCCTATGGTACAAAAGATGCTTTCTGCTTCTGTCTTTGCTTCCCGCTGTAAACAGCAGAAACTCAACTTGATTCAGAGCTGAAAAACTCGAGAAGTAATTACTGACACTTGAGGAAGACTGAAATACACCAGTCTGTGCTGCTCTCTAGTTCACTGTTCATTCCCCTTTGCCAGTTAGACCTTGGTCATAAGTAACAAGGGAAGTTGTAACCTGGGGCTCAAGATGGAAGCCGCTCTCTCCCTGTCCTGCCTTCTCCTTCCCCTTCCCGCCCCCGCAAATGCTGTCTCTTTTCTGGATGTCAACCATCTGCCTGAGCTGATGACTGAAGGCTTTGCCTTAGGAAGCTGTCTCTTTTCAACAAGACGAATCAGCTCATGGTCCATGCTGACTTTGCTGACTTACATCCAGGCTTCTGCTCTTAATTCAGCAAGTACTTCTGTTTTATTTCTTAGGCCATTACAAGTCATTTCAAGAAGCCTTCTTTCAGTATAGGAAGTGAAAACAGATGTCTAGTCCCTTGGAAGTATCTAGCGGGAGAGACAAGCTCCCAACCTCTTTTGGGGGCAAGGCTATTTGCAGTCAGTTGGAGGAACACTGGTGGGCAAATTACTAATCACTCTCTTTTGTGGTGTTATTGTTGTGCAAATGGACATCCCATTATGTATTAATCAATTGCTAATTTTCAAGGATTTACGTCTCCATAGCTGCTGTTTGCTTTGGCCTCATTTCTAGTGATTTCATCTAAAAAAGTTTGCAATATAGTTCGTTTGCCTGGAAATAAAGCCGAGTTTTAAAAGGGATGCACCGTTCAATAGAAGCATGTAAAATTCGTTCCAGGAGGCTCTTGGCTCTTTCTTTATCACCACTACAGAGCAGGTGCGAGGTGATAAGAAGCAGCTGATCCGATTAGGAGGAAGGGCCGTGTTTAGTGAACTGCATATGGATAAACAATATGCCAAGGAGACCTCTGTAAGGCCAATAATGGTATCTAGAAATGTCAATAGAAGACAGAGAATGGCAGCACAAGAATGCATCTCTGCATAGTGGGGGAAATCCTTTCAGGTTAGCCAAGTGGGAGCAAAGTCACCTCCTCAATAAAGGCAAAGCACTAGTATTGGCTGTCACCCAAATTAATAAAGCACTGGTCAAAACATTTATTTTTATCTAGGTGCTTTTTAGGCAAAAGCTCATCTTGTTGGGGGATGGGGGGAGAACTAGGGCCAGTCAATTCAGACAAGAGTCTAAACATTACCAAGTGGCCACATTTGTGCCTTGCCCACAGAGTGGCAATGATAACAATTAGCTCAATGGCCACACAAATTCAATATCAAGCCCATGCTATCAGGAGAAATTCTCAGCTCAGTACAAATACCAGATCTATCAGCCTCACTTAATTCCAATTTATGATCAAGTCAATACATCACCTGTGATGCCATTGGTCCGCTTCAAAAAAAAAAATCAAAAATGATTACGTGGGCAGCTAGATGGCATAGTAAATAGAGCACCGGCCCCAGAGTCAGGAAGACGTGAGTTCAAATCCAGCCTAGGACATTTGACACACTAGTTGTATGACCTTGGACAAGTCACTTAACCCCAATTGCCCTGCCTTCCCCCCTCCAAAAACAAATGATTACTTAATGAAACGAGGATCCTTAATAATTCTAAAAATACAAGACACAGGAGGCGAAGCCAAGATGGCGGCTGGAAAGCAGGGACTACCATGAGCTCCCCACCAAGTCCCTCCAAAAACCTATAAAAAATGGCTCTGAACCAATTCTAGAACTGCAGAACCCACAAAGTGGCAGAGGGAAGCAGGACTCCAGCCCAGGACAGCCTGGATGTTCTCTGGGTAAGGTCTATCCCACATGGAGCTGGGAGCTGAGGGGAGCAGAGCTGAGCCAAGCACAGCCCAGCGTGGGCAGCGCGGACTGACCAGACCACGGATCGACCACACTGGGAGCCGGGTGGGGTGTGCTCTAGCGTCCTGAATCAGTGAGCTGTGGCATTTACCAGACCTCTCAACCCACAAACAGCAAAGACAACATAGAAGGCTAGTGGGAAAAGCTGCAGGGACAGGGAGTTTGCGGTTTGGCTACCGCCCCTGGGGCAGCGGAGGTGGGGCAGCTACAGAACTACCTCTGCAGTTGCTTCCAGTCCCAGGCCTACCTGGTGGGAGGAATTAAGTGGCTGACCAGAGCAGGAGTGCAGAGCCTGCTGAAGATCTAAGCCCAGTCCAGGAAGGGGGTTCTTGGGGAAGGAGGAGTGCTGGTGTGGCAGCGCATCTGCCCAAGCGTGGAACATAGAACTCTTTAGTCAACAAGCAGTCATACCCCGCTGAAAAACTCAAGGGTCAAGTGAGTTGGCTGGGAACATGGCCACACAGCGAAAACACACCCAGATTCAGTCTCAGACTTTGGAATCTTTCTTTGATGACAAAGA
>CM053625.1:339025636-339120408 GCA_028646595.1 Phalanger gymnotis
GGAGGACGAAGTTAGGAAGAGAAGAAGGTTTTGGGGAAAAGATAATGAATTGAGTTTTGGACATGTTGAGTTTGAGATGTTTATGGGACATTCAGTTTGAGATGTTTGATAGGCAGTTGTGGATGGGAGACTAGAAGTCGGGAAAGAGGTTAGGCCTGAATAAGCAGATTTGAGTATCATCAGCATAAAGATGATAATTGAATCCATGGGGGATGATGAGATCACCAAAAGAAATGGTATAGAGGGAGAAGAGAAGATGGAAGATGGAATCCAGATTAGATTTAACAGGGTCCTAAAGTAGGTTGGCAGCTGTTTGAGTGGAAAGAAAGGGATGCACACAAGAGATGTGAAGGTAAAATCATGAAGATTTGGCAACTGATTGGTTATGTAGGGTGAGGGAGAACGGAGAGTCAAGATTGATTTCCAAGTTATGAATCTGGTTGGTTCAAAAGGTGGTGGTACCCTGAACACAAATAAAGAAGTTAGGAAGAGAGGTAGGCATTGAAAGAAAGTAAATGAATTCCATTTTGAATGTATCAGTTTTGATGCCTTTCCAGTTTGGGTGCTTGGAGGAGAGACTTACCCAGCATACGTAGATCTGAGCATCGCCTGCATAAGAATAATCGAACCCATGGAAATTAATGATATCACTCAGAGAGGGTATAGAGAGAGAAGAAAGTCAAATGAAAATGATGGGATATTGTTGTGCTATGAGTAATAATGAACGTGAGGAATTCAGAGAAAATGGGAGGACAAATGAATTGATGCAGGTGAAGAAAGCAGGTTTAGGAGAGTAATATGCAAAAGGAATACAACAATCTAAATGAAAATAACAATAAACACAATAGAATTCAGGTCCAAAGTAACAACTGTTGCTGGAGAGGACTGATCATTGGGGCATTCTTCTTACCTCTTGGTTGAGAGGTGGTAGACTGCCTGTTTAGAATATCCTCTAGTTTGTGAGTCATGGTGGCTTGCATTGAACAATCTTATTTAACTTGAATATATATAAATATATACACAGATATGTAAGATACATAAATATATATGTATATTCAAAATACACATACTTGTAAAAAGGATATTTTGAAGAAGGGTATCAATAAAACATAAACTGTACCAATAAACAAAAATGAAAGCATATGGTGCTATTACAAAAATGATAATAATTATATTTTTGGACCTAATTCCTCTATTTCTCTAATTGGCATTATTATTGTCCCAGCTCATGACTTTGAAGTCAACTTTGAATCTTCTATACCTAGACTCTAGGTCCTGCTATACTTGCCTCAATGATATCTCTCATATCTATCCTCCTTTCTACCACATTCCAGATGCATCTCACTGCCTTCTAGCGTATACTACTCTATGAGAAAGGTAAATGTATACTACAGGTAGAGTCAGGATTTTGTTCCAGCTGGGTGGTGCAGTAGGTTGAGCGATGGACTTGGAGTCAGTCAATGAACCTGAGTTCAATTCCTTCCTCACTCATTTACTAACTGTGTGACCCTGGGGAAATCATTTACCTTCCATGAGACTCAATTTCCTCATCTGCACAATGTAGATAATAATAGCACCTACCTCACAAGACCAAGGGAGATAATACATGTAAAGTGCTTTGCAAGCCTTGAAGCACTATACACATGTTAGCTTTCATCATCATCTTCATCATCATCATCATCATCGCTGTTGTCTGATAATAGCTGGAATTGCGAGAAAGTTCCAGTCTCTTTGAATCTCAGTTTCCTCATCTGTAAAATGGAGGTGATGTTTGTAGTACCTATTTCCTAGGCCAAATGAGATTGTATCTAAAGTGCTATGCCAATGTCAGCTATTATAAATAGCCCCCTTTTCCAGTCTTTCTGTTGCTGTCTGATTCATTTTCCTAAAGATAGAGCTCTGATCACACCATTCCACTGTCCAAAAACATTAACTGTCTCTCTACTGCCTATCAAGTTTCAAGCTTTTTAGTCTGACAGTCAACAAACATGGATTACTCTTGTGATGTATGAAAGGTTTAGAAGGCATAGTTTCTGGGTAATTGATTAATTAATTCATCATTGATAACAGATGATTAATAAAAGGGGTCATAGGTGCTCTTTAATGCCAAAGAACCCCATGGAATCCACTCAAGGCTTATATGCCCTTGGAAGAGTGGGTGTTCCTGAGGGTAGCAACCAATTCTGATTGCTTAACAATGTGAAGAATGAATATTATAATAAGGGGTGGACCCATTCTGATGAGGGGCTCCAATGTGCTTTGATCACTCTTGATCCCAGACCACTCCCAGCCTCATGCCTGAATAGAACACAATGGATCAGGAATTCACCTTAAATTCTTTGTAAGGTTCTTTGGTTGGGTGGAGTCTCCCACCCAGGATGGAAAAGCATGTACCCTGGGGATCTGGGCAATCTTATCTATCAACAATATCCTTCAGAGACTGAACAACCTAGGGGCACAAATTCAATAAATTGATTGTTAATATGAGAGAATAATCATTTCTCTCATTCCTGCTATGTGCTGGGCACTGTGCTAAGCCTTATTTCAACTCAAGGCCTTATGCAATATGGCACACTACTTTTCTAGGCTATTCCATAGATTCTGCCCTTATAAAATTAATAATCTAGTAGGGGAATAAAGCCCTCATAAAGATAACTCTGAGACCAAATAATTAAAATAATTCATAGGATCTGGATTTGTTATTTCATTGGCATAAAAGAATTCTTGGATGAAGAAACTCTCTCATCCAATGGAGGCTGGCATTGTCTCTGTAACTCCATTGTTTTAAGGAGGTGCCTAGAGCACCAAGAAGTTGTTATTTACCCAGGATCACTGGGCCTAGAGGTGAGAGGTGGGACAGCCCTCTATCTACTATGCCTTGGCTGTTTCCCATAAGTTCATTAGAAAGGGATAAAAATAAGGGCTATATGATGTCTGAGAGGGAAATGTCTTTTCATGTAAGGCAGAACACAAGGAAGCCTCCATGGAGCAGACAGCTTTTGAGAAAGCATTTATAAGTGTCTGGGAGGACGTTTCAAGGACCTATACTATTTTCCATCAGCAGCTTTGGCTTTCTCTTTGGCCAATTGGCTTTGAATCAATTGAACACCATTCATGCCATTCACCCCATGCAGGGTTACCCTTTGTGACTCACTCTTCCTTCTCCCTTTTTAGCTTCTTTTTACGTGTTATCTTCCCCTAGTAGACTGTAAGGGATTGTCTCTTTTACTTATTCGTATAATAACTAATTACTCATAAGTAAATTTTTTGTTATTTATTTTATTTGTATAATAAATAAATACTTATTTGTATTAGTATAGTGACTAGCACATAGTAGGCACTTAATGCATGTCTACTGAATTGAAATGAATTCTGAGCCTAGAGAGCAATGTGAACAAAGATGCAGAGGTAGGAACATGCAAGCCTTCTTTGGGAGATAGATTGGGTTCCTCAGCTAAATCACAGATCACGGGGTGGAGAGATAGAATATGAAATAAGACTGGAAAGATATAGGAGTATCTGACTATAGAGGCCTTTGAGAGTCAGGCAAAGGAGGGGAACTTGATTCAATAAGTAAAAGTGAGTCACAAAAGATCTCTGAAATGACAATGATATGATGGGAGACACGTAGTAGGAAGATTCAATATGAAGAATAGATTGGGGGAGGGCATTGACTGGAAGGCAGAGAGAGAACACCTGGTTAGAGAATAATGCCGGGTGGTATAGATTCTGGAGGTAGCATTGAAATTAACAGGTAGCAGGGGCAGTGAGGTAGATGGGGTGTTCAGGGAGGACTAGCACCTTTTCAGGGCTGCTCACCCACCTCTGGTGCACACATATCATCCAACTCTCACTAGTAGTTCCATGAAGCTGTGGCATGCACAGCTGCCACACATTGGGAAAATCATCTCGGTAAACAGGCTAACCCAGTTTTAGGGCAACCTCAGGGCTATGTCTACCCCAAGTATGTGAAGACTTCCCCTGATGGGAACAGGAGGATGAGAACAATTTAGTCCAATGGCCATGAAGGAGGCTGAAGCAGGCGCTGTGGAGAGCTTAGAGCTTGGTTAGGCATTGAAGATGCCGAGGTCATCCACTGCATTCCAGGCCATCGCTTGTTGCCTTGACTTTTGTCCTGCAGTGCACTGGGCTTTGACAACTTTGGAAGAGAGAGTGAGGCTGATGACTTTGTGCAGCTCTGCCTCACTTCAACCCAATTCACACACCAATCAAGACATCACTTGTTATGGCACTGGTCCTCTTCAAAGACAAATGACAAACAAGAACTACAACAGCAGGCAAAGTACAAAGGAAGGGGATGAGGATGAATAGTGTGGAGGAAGAGTCCACAGGGCTTGGTAATTGATTGGGTATGAGTAGGGAAAAGGGAAACATCAAAGGTAATAACAAGGCTTGAAATATAGAATAATGAATGGGTGAATAGTGAACACCAGAAGGAGAAATATGTTTAGGGAAGAGGAAATAAACTTATTGGACATACTGAGTTTGAGATGCCAGAGGGCCACTGAGATTGCAATTGTCCTACAGGTAGTTTGAGACAAAGACCTGACTAAGTTTCAGAAAAGAGATCAAGGCTGGAGACAGAATTGTGAGTCACTGAATAGGGATCACAGTGGAAGCAAAGGGAAGGAGGCCAACAAGGCACGACCAGAGGGGTAGGAGAAAAACCAAGCGGGTAATGTCTCTATAGCTAAAAAAAGGAGGAGAATGAAGGAGGATAATAAGCAGCATTATACACTGCTGAGAGGAAGAAAAAGAGAACATCTGAAAACTGCCCATTGGATTTGGTTATTGGCCATCAGTGGTAATTGGATGACCTAAATTTTCACCATCTGAGCTTCTTGGCATTTCGCTTTGCTCTTAGATACTCACCTTCCCAAGACTTGGCCCAGTGATACATTTGTTCATGGTAACCCCCCCACTTCTGGATTCTCCAACATGCTCCTGATGCTTTCTTCTCATCTTTGCCACTTGAAACTTCACCCATTCTTCTGTAGAGTCTGTCTTGTTCAGTCTGCCCCTTACCCCCGATACTGTCCAGTGGGGAAAGGAGAAACAAATGGTGGACTGAAATGCTGAGAAGTGGCAAGGGGGAAATTTCTCTTTGACAGAAAGACATCCAGGCATAACCCTTCCCATCCACTAGAAATGGGATCTAAGGGTCTCAAGGTCCAGGGACACGAATGTAGAATAGCAGTAGGCCTTCCTTGCAGCAGTCTGAGGTGGAGTCTGCTGACTCCATGGAGGATGATCCAGGTGAGAAGCAATTGAAATTCCCTTCCAGCAATAGGACACAATAGAAAAAGCACCTGAGCCCAAGGCCATCCACTTAGTCCATGAAGCATTTCCCAATTCACTCTCTCTCTTTCCCCCTGAGCAAGCCATAAGTGATGTTTCCTGCTAATAGATTCTTATTATACTTTGTTTGTACTTACTATATATACTTACTGTGTTCTCCTTTGTATTAGAGTTGGTAGCTCCCCTTTCCCTCTGTCTCTTCTGCTGGCAGCCAGTAGGGAGGTGAAGGAGGAAGTGCATGCAGAATTATAAAAGATTGACAAGGTAGAGGGCTTAGAGAATGAGAAGAGGAAGCACATACCTCTCGGTTGCCCCATACTTGAATCGAAAGGGCCCACACTAAAGACAGAGGGAGGTCAGAGCTGGCGAGTGGGGCAGAGAGCACTGATACCCCTGCTCTGTGAGTGATGAACTGTCTATGGTGGGAATAAGTCTGAGATCTCTGCTAGTGATAGGACACAAAATGGAAAAGTCAATGGACACAAAATGGCTTCATTAGCCTTCAGATCCTGAGTTCATACCCCCGAGGCCTCAAGAAAAAGTTGAGTACCAGGTCCGGAAATTACCTAAACACTTGTCTGATTAGATGTAAGAAAAACATTAGTTGGTATTTGTGTTGTCTCCTACACTCTTTTGCCTACTCAAAGGACTTTGGGTGACTAAATAGACCAAAATTGAACCTTTTCTAGAACTGTTGGGTTTTGAGCAATCGTGTGCATGTGCGTGTGTGTGTGTGTGGGTGTGTGTGTACACATATATATTTTCATATGTATATCATCCAGGAATCTCTGGGATCTAGGAGAGACCATGGACATGAAGAAATGTGGTAGATGCTCTTTATTATTCACTATGATTTTATCATAACTCCAGAACTGGAGGAGTTGGGATAGGGATTGGAAAGGATATGCACACAGTATCAAGAGGGCTGGCGAAAATGGAGAGAAGATGACTGGGGAGCATAGCAGGTACCTGGGAGAAAGATCCTGAATGAACAGGCCAAGAGAGGCAGTCACCAATCGGGATAGAGAAGCCCTCGGGCAGAAAGGCTTCCAGAAATGAATGAGTTAAAACCTCCTGGGCATGATGTTACACGTGGGTGGCAAGGCAGCTGGTGAGGCTAGGTAGAAGGTGGCATGAGAGTACATGGCATTTCCCCAATACTTTTGCTCAGTAGAGATGCCATGGTGATGGGGAGACTAGCCCAATGATTGGTCCTTGCCGAAGAGAGTGAGATTAGTTTAGGGGCTGGCAGTACTACCTGGCAGTTAAAGTTATTTGCAAACGTTTTATTTCCCCAACTAGACTGCAACTTCATTGAATGCAGGGATTGTGTCTTGTTTATATCTTTTCCAGGCCTAGCACAGTGCTTTGCTCATAGCAGGTACTTGGCGGCACAGTGGATGGAACACTTGAACCAACATCAGGAAGATCTAAATTCAATTCCAGCCTCAGACACTTACTAGCTTTGTATCCTTGGGCAAGACTCAGTTAGCCTCAGTTTCTTCAACTGTAAAATGTGTATAACGATAGCCTCTACCTTCAAGGATCAAATGAGATAAATTCATGAAGTGCCTGGCATATAGTAAGTGCTTAATATAGGCTCATTCCCTATCAATCCTTCCATTGTGGAATGAATATTGACACTACTAAATAGGGAGCCCCTGGGTAGCATGTGCTACTTGAAAGTCCTACTCTCGTTTTCTGAACATTCCTTATTCTGTAAAGACAACAAGGGGTTGGCCTTCTGATGGGTGGCACCTTGAGCAATTAGAAGATGGGAATGGAAAACCCAGAAGTGAAAGATGAGAAAGAACAAGCACTTTCTGGAAAGACAGAGAAGGGGACAGGGGTCGACTGAGGCCATCACCAGAAGCTGACTGTTAAGAAAATGCAACAAAAGCTAGCGAGTCCTCCTCCTTAGCAATCTCTTTGGAACTAAACAGTGACGGAGGACAAGAAGGGCCATCTGGAGAGACATGAGTAGGAGGCGAATGGCACGAAATAATCCAGAGGAAGCGCACTGAAGGAACGGTCAGGGTTCTAGTTCAAGGCAATAATTGAATGAGGCCTAAAGGTTGAGATTGTTAACAGGATAAAATAAAACAGTCAAAATCTTAGCGGAGAGGGGAAAGGGCAAAAGATACAGTCCCAGCAAAATGGACCTTGGGCTCCTGTTTCAGGCACCTGGTTCCCATTAGTCTCCCATCACTATAGACCCTTCTCCTTCTCCCAGACTTGTCTTGAGCTGGTATGTAAATTAAACCAGCAGCTTTAATCTTTATATCACTCCAAAAGAAGGGGAGGAGAGAGTAAAAGTTGAAGATGGAGTCAGAGTCCATGAGATTCAAATTTGCAATTGTGAGAGTGACCCAAACAGGGAAGGGGGACAGAGGACAAACCATCACCAAACCAGATATGATTTCCTTCTTTGAACCTCTATAACCGCCCCCCCCCATTCATCCCTCCAAACTTTCACTCTCCCTCCTTCCCTTTTAAAGCGTACACATAGAGATCGTGTTAAGAAATCCCCTTTGCAATTGGCCATTTTCCAAGGCTAGGTTACAGCTGGGCCGAAGGGCCACATGTTGAAGTTATTAATATGCCTATGTCCTTCTCCCCCACTGAGTTCACTGATCAAAGGCCTTGCCAGAACAGGAATGGATAGCCTCGCATAATGGGAACTGAAATTCTACTTAAGAAACCAGCTTTGCCAAAACACACTACCTTTTTAAGTGAAACATTCCATGCACATATTAACCTGATTACAGAAAGGAAGGGGGATCTTTTTTCCTTCTGTACCCTGCCAATAATTTTCTGTCAAGTCTGATTTGGCTTCAGCCTCACTCCAAGTCCTTCTGATGTGCCCTGTTCACTAGTAAACTGAAAACAGAAGGTGCTGCAAAAACGCAGAGATATGATACTCTGGCTGAGGATTACGGGCGCTTCAGAATTCGGTTCCCTGCCAACATAGGAGGCCAGTGACTTTTCCAATCCCTGTCAATCAGTGAACTGCATCCGATTCATACAGCCAGTTAGGGAAACACGGGGGAGAGACGTGGAAATAATTAGGGCTCCCTCTAGTTAACGGGAGCATTAACTCATTACATGCAGTCGCTGCTCACAGCAGAACAGACCATAATGCCTATTAAAGAAGAGTGCCAACAGGACCTTTGGAGACTCCTTCCAGTTCCACTCATGGGATTTCCATTGGGAAATGGAGGAGCCAATGTTAATGGAGGGCCAGGCTAAAGGTCTGGTTAGGTGGGAAAAGGGGGAAACAAATCTAGTTTGAAGAGAGTAAGACTTTCTCGGACTTCTTGTCAAGCCTGAAAAGACTTTCCAAATCACAGCACTGAATTCAAGGGTAGCCTCATTCCTGTAGTGTTAAGAAACTTTAATAACCCTGACTGGGGACCCAGGACTTGGAGTTAAATACTTGACAGGGCCCCACAGAAAAACATTTATTCAGAAAGGGCTTTTTTTTGTGAAACAGAGAGAGAACAGGCAGCCTTCTTTCAGGGATACTTTGATTGAAATCCTTTATGTAGGCAGGAGGATGTCCTAGATGGCTTCTCAAGGGTCCTTTCAGCCATAGAATGCTATGTGTCCGAAACTTCAGAGAATGTCAGTCAGGCTCAGTCAGAAATCTGAACTCTCCTGGTGCTCTGGAAAGGACATGAGTTCTAGAGCCTGGGTTTGTGACCCAGGGTCTATGAACCTATTATTTTAATATTTGGATAATTGTATTTTCGATAAAATTAGTTTTCTTTGTCACCTTGTGTATTTTATTTTATGAATTTGAAAACATTCTAAAAAGGGTTCCATAGGATTTGCCTCACTGGGTCCATAACACAGGAAAGGTTCAGAATTCCTGCTTTGGAGTCAGGGGGCCTGGGTTCCTATCCCTGCTCTGATACTTCCTAACAGGAGTACTTTGGGTGAGTCGGGTGGGACCAAGTTTCTTTATATATAAAATAAGACGGTTGTGCTAACTAGCTTCTGAGGTCCCCTCCCAGTTCTAGATTTATTCACAAGATTTATAGGTGTGGAGAAAAGACTTTCCAGGAAACAAGAGTTTCTGTAACAAGGTCTTAACCAGGACTCCATGTTCCAGGCAAAGCTGATGCTCCCTAATCTCATTCATTGTACATTCTTTTGTCTCTGCACAGGCACACTCCAGGGATCTCTCATCAGCTAACGTGGACTCAGTTATCATCTTCCTACACAGACTCCCAGTTCTGTCCATCAGGTTCTAGTCTCTCTAGTCCTACATCACCGGGAATTCTAGGATTTGTAGTCTCAGAGAGCATTCGTGCTCTTGGCACATTTCTTTTTTTAAAAAGTCTCCATCGTCTCCTCCATCTAAAATTGGAAAGTACTGATGAGATGGTCTGTCAGAGATTATGAAATGTCATAAAAGACCATCGTGCCCTCCAATAAGTGAAAATATGGCAACCAAGAGGGAGAAAACGCAGCAGTGGACTTGGCCAGCCCCTGACTGCTTGCATTTGACAACTCTAAAAACTATTTACCTCCTAATAAGGACTGAGGGAAATCCCCTTCAGGGCTGCCTTCTGCAAGACATCAGGAAGGCATGCTGTCAAAACACTATGACATCTTAAGGGTGTCTCCGCCTGAAGGAAGGAGAGAGCCCGTGCTCAAGACATAGACGCTATTTACAAAACTCATTGTATCTGATTATTAAACACACCAAGAAGAAGGGAGCAACATCTGTAAGCTGTTTGTTAGAGAATTTCTCTCATTATTTGTAGTCAGACTCAGTTCAGAGTGAATTAATTGCATATCCAATTGGGACTTACTACTTCTTTTGCTGTCCGCTAGAGCTACTAAGCAGCTTCTTGTCTCTCAGCTGTCTGCCTCAGAGTCAAAGATGACCCATGGCCTCGCAAAGAAAGTCTCGCCGGCTCTTCCGAGAAGCTCATAATAGGGGCTGTGACTAGCTTTGTGCTCTCTGCCTCCGTGCTTTCCTCTTGGGCAATCAGGGGGACCCAGACTAGATTTGCACAGTTCATCACTGTTCAAGGATTGGAGCAGAGGAACAGGGTGGCGACTCACAAAAGGGCAAAGGGATTCCGAAGTCGGAGTGTTCACTAGTAGGAAATGACTCGTTGGCCAAGTTCACAACCTGGAATCAATCACGTCTCCCTCACCTACAGGGTCACTGCAAATAACAACAAATTAAGGAAGAAGAGTTGGAGTTGCCGATTTAGCGGCAGCATTTTACCCTGAAATTGACGGGCAAATGTGGGTCCTCCGGGGTATCAGTCAACGCTCTTGGATTTCAGTTGTAATTGCTGCAGTTTGTTGTCAGAACCAAGGAAATGATTGGGAAAAACTCTTGAGTCTTTGAAGGGAAATCGGTTTCATGTTTAATGATAATGCCACCCCATACTCTATTTGCCGACAGTTAAGTGAAAAAAATACGTCGTTAAAATAACAGTGAGGTAACGAAAAGATCACATTTCCTTCTATAATATTGTTACTTTCTCAGAATAATCATTTATGGCAAGTATTTTGCCGTACTACCACAAATGCTTGTGGTGGTCTTTGACTCTTCCCTCCTATCTTGCTACCACCCTCATGTTCTCCCTTATTCTCTTCCATATATTCAACTGTAATAATTTTCCTGCCCCCAAGTCTTTTACATCTCCAGTCAATCCTTCATTCAGATGCAACAACGAGCTTCCTTAATATTCAGGGTTAATCGCATCCCTCCCCTACTCAAAAACCCATCAGTGGCTCCCCATTACATATAACATTACATATAAATGCCTCTCCAATGTATGGGGTGTTCCTAAAGTCTGGACACATAGGCGAAAATACGTATTTTCAAGAAATGAAATGAATGAAATTTTCAACATTTTATTTAATTGGAATATTAACAAATAACATCTTCCATATGATTTCCATCATTTGGGATGCAAAGGTTGATGCGCTTTGCAAGACTCACATGAACTCGACGCAATAACTCCACATTGCCATCGAGTTTAGTACATTCGCTCTTTATGCGTCCAATCAAGTGTGTTGCGTCTGTGCTTTTCATTGAATACGCCTTCTCCTTTAGCATACCGCAGAAAAAAGAAGTCAAGGCGGCTAAGATCCGTTAATATTCCAAACATTTCAAAATATGCATTTTTGCCTATGTGTCCAGACTTTAGGGACACCCTGTAGCTCCATCACACATTTCCAACCCAATTTCATACTACTTTCCTCTATACACTCTGCATGGCAGGCAAAACATGCCATCGGATAATCCCTAATCTCACCTAGTATTCTCCTGTCTCTGCGCTTTGCCACAGGTAGACTCTATGATCTTTCATTTGGTGACCTCATCAGCTCAAACGATTCAGGTATCATCTTTATATAGACACTCCCAGTTCCATTCATCCAGCCCTAGTCTCTCTCCTAAGCACCAGTGTTACATCACAAACAGCACGCTCTACATTTCCAATTGGATGTCCCGTAGGCCAACCTCAACATGTCCAAAATAGAACTCCTCTCCACCCACAACCCCCACCAAACCTACTCGTTTTCTGAACTTTCCTGCTACTCTGGAGGACATCACCACCCTTCCCTTGCAATCTGGGTGTCACTCTCGTTCCCTATAACCAGTCAAGTGGATAAGCGTTTATTAAGCGCTTACTCTGAGCCAGGCACTAGGCTAAGCAGGGGACATACACATACAAAAAGAAAGAGATCATTCCTGCCCTCGAGGAGTTTATATTAGAATGAGAGAAGACAATACATAAAGGGAAACCGAAAAGCAGGGGAGAGGGAAGGAGGTACCTGAACTGAGTAGTTGAGAAAGTCCAGAGTGTCAGTAGTAGAGCCTGGAGAGATAGAAAGACTGGCCTGGGTGCTTTCCTAAAAATGGAGTTTCTGGATGGGAACAACCAGTCAGAGGAAGGAACCGCAGGGTCAGAGTATGCTTCAGGATGAGGGGACTTGCATGGTATGATGGAGAAAGCTTTGAGGATCAAAAGTGGAGGCTGGAGGGGAATTCAGAAATAGCTGGTCTTTTCCCTTAAAATGAAGGTCCTGGGGAGAACCATCCATGAGTGGAAGGGGCCTTACGGGTATAGAAGGTGAGAAGTCCAGGGGTGGGGTAAAGTTCCAGGGTGAGGGTGCTCCTATGTCATGGAGACAAAGCCTGGAGAGTTAGGAGAGGAGCTGGAGAGGAAATTTGGCAATGAGTAGCTAAATTGTATTTCTAGCATCACAATGCTTCGTGTGTGTGTGTGTGTGTGTGTGTGAGATATACACACATATGTATATGTTGGTATATATGTACATACACACATATCTATATCCATCTATCCATCCATCCATCTATTTATCTACCTACCTACCTACCTATCTATATCTCCTTTTCACTACTCCTAGGCACACTCTAATTAATGCCATCATCACCATTCACCTAGAGTACAGCAAAATCCTCCCAATTGTCTTCCTTGCCTCAAGCCTCCCTCTCCTTCAATTCAGCCTTCAAACAATTATATGTGTACATTGACAATGAGTGATTTTCTTAAAGCAGGGTCTGACCACGTCACCACTTTACAAACTCCCGTGGTTCCCTATTACCATCTATGATTGAAGAGAAACCACTCCGCCTGGCATTTAGCATTCTTGACAACTTGGCTTCTTCTTCCCTTTCCAGCCTGCTTTCATATTACTCCCTTTGCTGTAAGCTGTGGTCCAGCTATACTTGGTTTTCCTAACAAGGTTGCCTCATCTCCTGCTTTTAATTTTTATCTCCCTATTTTTTTATTTCAAAGGCCACGGGGGCTAAATAAATTGCCCAGGATCACGGTTAGCAAGCGTCCGAGGCTGGATTTGAACACAGATCCTCCTGACCCCAAGGTCAGCGCTCCATCCACTGTGCCACCTAGTCGCCCTGCATCCCTGGCTTTTTTAAAAGAACTGTTTCCCATGCCTCTAGTGATCTCCAGTTTTTGACGATTAGTTTTCATCGAGGGGTGGAACCGTCACCAGCAACAACACCCAGGGCTGTCGGCCGCCCTCCTGGGGAGATGCAGCCTGGTGACTGTTCCTTTGGACGCCCCAGCCCCGGAAGCTGAAGACCCAGAAAAGAGAGTTCTTATCTTACCACCAAAGTCCTTGGCACCATCGAGTGGTTCATCATCAGAAACAGATATTGATTTGACAAGTGGAAGTGACATCAGAGAAGAGGCATTACCATCCACTTTGCTGCTGTATCCTAAGGACCATGGGACCTTTCCATCTGATTTGAAGCTAAGGCCTTTTATATGTGTTGAGCTAAAGTATGGAACTCAAATAGACATATGCTGACTTAGAATACCACAAACTAACATTATCTATGTTGTATTTTATTTTTGTTTATTTTGTCAAACATTTCCCAATCATGTAATTATGTTTTAATCTGGTTCTGGCCACTAGCAGGGGGGCAGACAGTTTGACACCTTACTCTATCAGAATGTGAGCCCCTTATGAGGAGGGGTCATCTCATTTTTCTATCTGTATCCCTAGTTTGCTCAGCGCAGATAATAAATGCTTTATTCCTTCAATCTACTTTTGTACCTGTATCTCCAGTGTGTTGAGCACAGTACTCTGCACATAGTAAGCACTTCATAAATGCTTTATTCCTTCATTGATTCAAGAGGCAAGCCTCAGGCTGGGCTGGAGAATACCTGGTAAAGACTGGCAGCCTGCATCTATTACAGAAGTTAAAAATATTCACTACAGAGTTAGGGAAGGAACAATGAAAAGTTGTCCCAGCACTAAGGGCCTGGAGAACAGGAATGCCTTGGCCAGGCTAGCCACGGCCTCAGCAGCCCTGGATGGAAGCTGGGGGCTTAGCACATCTGTCCTGCTGTAATTAAATGTTGGGAAGCAGCAGGTGCAAACCTCTCATCTTTCAATTTGACTCTTAAGCTGCTTGTACTTGTTGTAACTCAAAACCTGCTCTCTTTTTAAAAGTGAAATTTGGAAGGTCATTAGTGCGTTACGTGGGCTAGCCACTACAGACATTTCTTTAAAGCAAAATTAGAAACAGCCACTTGATGAAACAGACATGGGACTTTTTCAGATGTTACAATTCCACATTTTGGAGATAAACCTCTTTGGTAACCCCAAGATTAATATCCACGTCAGGACAATATTGAAGCCAGATTGGAGAGAAAACCTATCTTTTTTTTTTTTGCCAATTGAGAAGCGTTTTTCCACAGATAGTAAGAAAATGGGCCTATTTCACACCTCCCTCCCAAATTTAGAGGTTAGAGAGATTAAAGTTTAGAGAGCCCCAGTTTGGAAGGGACCAGCTTGTCCCAACTTCTCCATTTTACAGATGAAGATACTTAGGTCCAGAGGTCAAGTGACACCTTCAAGGTCACAGGGCCAATATTTGAAACCAGGTTCCTCTTCCATACCCAGCACGTTTGTTGCCTTTCCTCTTTCCCTCTATTTAACTATTATTACCAAGGGCTTGAGGCTTATTTCCTTGTTTAACTGAAATGTAGTGTCTTGAGGAAGAAGACTGAAATTTGTATTTTTTTTCTCCAAAGAGCTGTGCAAAAATGAGTTCTATTTAAAAAGTTGCCATGTTAACCTATCAGGTCCTGAAATAATTCTGACCCAAGAAGGCAGCCCTGCCCTTGGACCCAGGCAGATTGTCTTTGCTTTGAGGGGCACAGGGTGAGGAGCAGAAGCCGGGGATGTTAACTCCTTCCGTGCCAAGACAACCCAGTGAGGTCTTGGGGCTTTTCCAAGAGAATACTCAGAAGTGTGCCTTTTATCACTTGCTTGGCACTACAAGGTTACCTGACCTCGACTCAAACTGGGTTTCTAATGGACAAATAGGTGGGGAGCCTGACTCCCAATGCTGCCTCCTTGTCATCGTGGCAACAACACTGAGTGGGGGAATCAGGACCCCTGGCTTCTTCTCATCCTAACCAGCTGTATGTATAAGCTTTCTTTTTCCTGGACTAGATGAGGACCTGGGTCTGATTCATCTCTCTGGAACTTAATGCTAGCTTGACCTCGTGTCAATTACTTTGTTTCCTCAGTTTCCTCAACTATAAAAGGGGGTGGGTGGTAATAGGACTAGGCAGTCTGTGAAATCAGTGATCCCATGAGCTTGAAGATTCACTTCCAGCTCTTAGAGGAAAAAAAATCCTATGAAGTTCCCAAGTTATTAGTAGGGTTGTTTCCTCTCTCCCACTCACTAGTCTTCTGGATCAAGGAAACAAACTGGGCCAACTATGTCTTGCTGAGCCCCTAGGAGCCGGTCAATCCCGAGCCCCAGGGAAGAAAGAGCCCCCTGCTGTCCAAGGGCAGATAATGGAGGCCCTTTCAAGGACACAGCCTGTTCAAGGGGCCTTCCAATCCCAGCTGCAATAGATTTGTAAATTATTTATCAGCTGCAGCTATAAATTAGAGATGAATGCAAGGCCTCTGGGTCTCATCTTGGATGGGCTCCTTATTAATGAATTTCAGGCCATTTTCTGCTGTGAGGGGTGATTTTTTTTTTGTTTGATAAGGGGAACGGGTAGTCTATTGGAATCCAGGATTACCAATTTTAGCCTCTCCCAACCGCTGTTCTGCAGTGGTCCACCAAGCAGGGCTTTGCTAGGAATAGGCCATGTAGTCAAGTACCTACTTCTTCAACTTCTCTTCCCCTCTTTCTTTTTCCTTCCCCTCTCCCTCTCAATGTCTCATAATCAGAGGGAAGAAATGTTACTAACCCTAGCTCCAGTTTGTTTTATGGAAGTCGAGCAAACTGTTTTTTTCTCCCAGTCATCCTGTTTTCCTTTGCCTCGATGATATAGCGAAGGGTCTAGGATTCTCGTGAAGCTCCTTAAGTCAAATGAAACAATCCACTATCAAGTTGAGTTTGGGGGTCCGTCCCTTCCAATGAGACAGTTGGGATCGTGCCATAGCTACGCTCTCTGCTGCTTCCTCCACCACGGCCAGGGGATGGGGAAGGCGAACACATCCTTCACGGTCAGTCCCTAAATACTCAGCCGCACGTGTACCTCTCCAATTCACTGCATGCACACACCCCACCACAGTCAAGGGTGCCCACTCAGCCCCGCCCCCACCCCAGGCCGGAGCACACGCCTGCTGACATCGGAGACAAGAGCTTTTTGCTCATATTTTTTTAATGTATCACAATGAGCAGGAAACATACTGGATGAAATATTTTCAAAGGAGTATATTCAATTACCATCTACAATCAACTTAACTATGACAACAAAGTTTTTTTGTGACAAATTTTTTTTTTTTTAAGTTTTGAAAGTTCCATGTGGTTTCTGTTTCTGTTAGTCTCCATGTATTTTGGTACAGTTCGAGATCAGCATTGTTACAGTAACAAAAAAAGCTAACAAGACTACATTATAGAAAAACACCGAGAACATCATTTTTTGGTTTCATTTGCTCTATTTTTTTTTTTTTTTGTACATTGCAAAGGCTGTTCATATACCTCTTCACCTCAGGGTAACGTTCATTTACGTTTTCTGTCCTACCCAAACTCACCCCCCTCCCCCCACAAAAGAAAGTAAACAGAAAAACTAGTCAAAGCTTTGTGTTTCACAGTGGGCAGTATCAGCGCCAACAAACCAACCAACCGACTCAATTTCTGCTTCTATTTAAAATGTTTTAATTTAATTTATTATTTAAAAAAAATATATGTCCATGAACACCAAGTGTACTGGCTTGGGTTACTGCCTCTCTCTTTCCTGCATCTTCCTGACATGCCTGATAAACTCAGGTTTCTTTAACACATGCCAACTGTTTTACTTTATTTTCAATTATGTAAAACTTTGGCCACATTCATCTCTTTAAATAGCTTTTAATTTAAAAACAAACGAAAAACCTGCTAAGTGTTTTAAATCTTTTCCTTGTATTGTGAGGGTTTAGGGGTGTGCGCGTGGGGGTGGGTACATGGGAGATGGAAAGCTATCTTCTCCCACCTTTTTCGAGGGGAGGAAGAAAGGAGAACTCCGTGGATTCATTTGACTATGACAAAATAGTCCCAGCCAATCCAGCGTCATCACCCTTCTGGCTGGGGTGAAGAAGATGGAAACCATGTTGTTCGGCATTAAAACAAATTGGGGAGGGGGCTGATTTTGAAAAAAAAAAAGGGGGGGGGTTTACAGAATAACACTCCTCCTTTTGCCAGGCAGCAGACAGGACTAATTCCCAGATGGAAACTACTCTAAACTGAAATCAAGATATCTCTCTATCACAAATAAATTTGGAAGTTAATTTGCTTGCTTTAAAAAAACAAACACAATCACACTGGTCACTCAGCCACCTTGGGTAGAAGCATCTTAGTTTGTATTCTTTAACTACCACAGTTTTGCTATTCCTGGAATTGGCTTCCAGGTAAAGAATTCTTGTGACTGAAGAAAAATCATTTACTCTGTGCATCCTACTCAGGGTTAAACTAAATTTGGCTAGTCGCATTAACATCTGGGAAACAATCACTAGGTGGAAGTTAAGGCTTCCCCAACCCCACTGCTGTTTGCCAATGCTCACACAGGCCAGGGAAAACCAGGCAGAGTACCTGGTCCCTGCCTGCATACTGGGCCCTAACACCATCCTACAGTATCTGATCTGCCAGAGAGGGAGGATGTAATCTTTTGTGGGAGGAAGTAGTGAGAACACCCAAACACCCCATCTTCCAAATCCTGAGGGGTGGAAAAAATTCAAGGAAATGAATTAAAAGCTGGGGGGGGGGGGTAGAAATTGCACTATTACCAAGCAATATCATTAAAAAAAAGTTTCAGAAGAGACCTAGCAGAACTTGACAGATAAAGCTAGTGTTAAATTGTTAATTGGTATCACATAGAGAACCAAAAACAAACAAAAAATTCTATATGATACAGACACAGAGTAACATACAACAGTTAAATGGCAAAAAATATATATATATATATTTCATAGAATTACAAACAAGATAAAATAATGGAAAACAAAAAACTGTACAACTTTAGAATTTAAAAAATGTTCATCTCAAACACAGGGAGAAATACAAGAATTTCTGTTAAAAGAAAACAGCTTGTTAAAACAGCAAATGGTTTGTGTACTTGTTTTCGACACCTTATGCTACAACTGGATACTGGTATGAATATTTAGATGGTACTCTTTAGTATTTTCTACTTAAAAAAAAACAATTAAAAAAAGGAATTTGCACTGTGCATCAGCCTAGTTAGAAATATGTACAACAGTTCAGGATCTGCTTTCATTAAACTAAAAACAAAAACCTCATAAAAATAAAAACAGTCCCGGCTTAAAAAAAAATGAAATTCATTTTCCTATCGTGGAATGCTCCAGTCTTTTGCAAAGCCGATGAATGAGTGGCTTCAGCACTGGGGAAAGCAGCCGGAAAGGTGACAGACCAATGGAACCTGGTTCACAGTCTTCAAAGTTCCCTTTTGAAACATAAGGAGTAGAAAGAAAAGGCAGGTGGGGATGGGGGTGGGGGGTGGGGGGAATCTCACACTTTCCGGGCAAAGGGGTGGGGTGGGGGGAAGATTGTTTCTGTTGACTTTTGGCTACGAAAGTGAAACAGCAAAGCATTTATTTGTCTCCGAAATCTACATTTTTAGCAGCACAAAGTTTTCCTTTCAAAGTCCAGACTTTTAAAGATGAGAAAGGGCGCGTTGCATTGTGTTGCGTTGTGTTACAGGAATACAGAGATTAACAAACACAAGTGCCTTATGTCCGGTTCCTTTTTGTTTGTTTGTTTTGTCTGTTGGGTTTTGTTTTTCTGTACACTGCTATCTGATTCTTGGTTGGCTGCCCCTTCTGGACCATTCACCGCTCAGACTGCCTAACACAAGGACAAAACTCTGAAGTAAAAAACGTGTCTTTTGGTATGTGGAATCATCATTAAAAGCTGCCTCTCTGCTTGCAGAAGAAGCACAGATAACAACCTGGGAAATCTTTTTCTTTTTTTTTTTTTCCTTTATTTAAACTTAGTCTTGTTTTGTTTAATTCAGAAACAAATTCTCAAGTAACAAGAACCCTTTCCCCCTCTTCCTGCACCAGCAGTGAAAGGGTGTGTCTTTGGATTTTATTTAAAGCATGAAATTTCTTTTTTTTTTTTTCTGAGAGGAAAAAAAAACCCAAAACAAACCAAAACCAAAACAAACACCTAACCAAAATTTTGTTTGGAAAAAAAAAGTGCGTAGCCCAATTACACAAACAGAAATAAATGCTTTTGTTTTAGGAAAAGAATCTTTGAAGCATCTACCAAACAAGGAAAGGAAGACGGAAAGGAAGGGGGAAAAAAAAAACAACAGAGGAAAGAAAAATAAAATATAAGTGCACGAAGGTAACAGACATAGGTAACTAGGATGTATACGCCTTAAAAAGTTTCAACTCCCCAACCAAAAATATTCTGTGAGGATCCTAGTGACCCCAAAAACCCTTTGAACTTCTTTCTTTAGTTTTTATAAAATAATTATGCAGCCACCCTCTAAGAAACGAAGGCAGCCACCTTAAGTGGAAGATTACAGGATGGGGGATGGGGGAATAAAGGGACAAAGGGGAGAAAAGCTTCGGCGAATCAACGGATTGCAATCTATCTGCTAGGAATGAACAAGACAACATCAAATGAGGAGCTGTCAGCTGGACCATACAAAAGCTAAATGTACACAAAAGGTTTTTTTTTTCTTTTAAATCTACCATACTGCTTCAGTTCATTTCCAATGCAACAATCTACTCAACACCAAAAATGGTCATATCTATCATAAATACAGAAAGTCAGTTTTTTTAAAACTTATTTTTTTTTAGCTACAAGTCCTCAACACTCTTTGTGTGTTTATTATTTTTTTTTTCTGAAAAGTGGGAGTGCTTAACTTTTCCCCTTGAAATTGGCTTCAGCAGAAAAGCTATCCTTAAAATCCCCAGAAAGCTAAAGCAGTTCACATTGGTTTTTTTTTCTCGAATACTTTCTGCCCATTTTTAAATTAACAAACAAAAAAATCTTTTCTGGAACAAAAAAAAGAAAATATATATATTTATATATATATATATATAAAACAATGATTCTGAAAACAGAACAAAGTGTGAGCGATTGACCTGAGAATAAAAAGACATTACATTTCTTTTTTCTTTTAGCAAGCCATTGGTATCTGAATGCTAAGATAGCAAGAAATTTAAAACTGTAACAAGGTGGACTGCTTTCCCATACAGTGCATGCCGGACTCTGCTGTGCTATCAATTGGGGCGTTATTGAAAAGGGGCAATATACAAGGGGGTGTAAGCTCCAAAGACAATGAGGAGGCCCTATAGACTTCTGTCTCCCAGACCAATAGTACCTTCAAAAGGACAAATGTAACAGAGTTGGTTTTTTATAGTAAAAGAAAAAAAAAGGTAAGAATGTAAAATCACCGGCATAGATAGTTATATGGGAAAACAACCCACGCTTTTTCTTTTTTTTTTCTTTTTTTTTCTTTTTTTTTTTTTGGTTAGAAGCTTTGGAATTGCAGTTAGTCTATTTTTGAAATTGGTTTGTTATTAATTTTTTTTATTTAAATTCATTTGTGTGTGTTTGTGTGTGTTTGAAATTGTTCATCTTCAAAGCTTACAATCTGAAGGGGTCCATTCCTACACTAGCTAGACCAGGGTCCTGGGGGGGGCAGCTGGGGGCCGGGGGCCCCTCGGCCGGGCTGGCCGGCCCCTCGGACTTTTGGCTAAGATCCGTGTCAGACTCCTCCGAATAGTCGTCTGTTGGCATCGAGGGCTGAACCCCTGAGGTGCTGCATGAACTTGAGGTAACCGTTGAAGATGAGGAGAGAGGAGGAAAAGAAGCAGGCTTCCCAACCGAAGCCCGAGGGACCCCTGGAGGCCAAGACTTTCTGGAGGAGGCGTGGGGGGAAGCGGAGGAGGAAGAGGAGGAGGAAGAAGAGGAAGAGGAGGAGGAGGAGGAGGGGGGCGGGGGGCTGTCGTTTGAGTGAGCGGCAGACTGCGAGGTAGATGCGGTGCCAGGACCGGGGAAGCAGGCAGAGTGAGGTAATAAACTAGGGTGCTCTTTGGCGTTTCTTGCTGCTCTCGCGATTGTTCTGTGTTTGTGCAAGGTCGACTCGAGATGTTGACTCAGCGCCTCGTCCCCGCAGAGGGTGCTCTCGCAGGCCAGGCAGTGGTAGGGGCCCCCGCCGCCCCCGCCCCCGCCGCCGGTCCCCCCGCCGGCCCCCCCGCCGCCGCCCGTGGGCACGTGGAGCACCATCTCCCGCAGGCTCGCCGCCGACTGGCCCAAGAAGCAGAGGGACTTCAGGTGGCTCGTGGCCGCCTCCTCGTCGCCGAAGCCCGCCTGGCACTTGCGGCAGACCAGCTTGTACTGCACCTTTGGAACAATGAAGGGGTCGGAGAGGGAGTCCACACTTTTGCTTTCTGCTTCTGGCTCTTCTGGGGGTTTCGGCAGGAGGGGGGACACCTCACGGGGTGCACTTTTCTGCTCTTCTTGTTTGGGGGATTCTTTGGCAGGGTCTTTGTCGGGGGAAGCAGCCCCCGGGGGGACTGGGGTTTGGCTTGCTTTGGGCGGCTGCTGCTGCGGCTGCTGTTGTTGAGGCTGGGGCGCTTGCTGCTGCTGCTGTACCTTCTGCGGTTGGTGCTGCTGCTGCTGCTGCTGTGGCTGCTGCTGCTGCAGCTGTCTTTGTTGCTGCTGCTGCTGTAGCGCCTCCTGCAGACTCTGCTGGTATTGCTGATACTGCTGCAGCAAGGAGCCAGGGGACAGCCCCATCAAGGCCTGCGACAGCGCAGGGCTGTAGGGGAACAGGCCCTCCATGCCGTACATGGGCTGCAGGTAGCCGCTCTGCAGGGCGCCCGGGATCTGGGGGGCATAGTAAGGAGAGAAGCCGGGGACGAAGTAAGGAAGGAACTGGCTGGTGAGCAGAGCGGTGGGGTCCGAGGTCAAGGCTGCCTGCAGGGCCTGCAGCTGCGTCGGGTCCACCGCATACTCCATGGTGGGTAATGGGGCAGAGAGGGTGGCTGCAGGGGCCTCTCCTTTGTCTTTCTTGGGGCCCACCAGGGTCTCCCCTTTCCCTTTATGTGCCTTTTCTTTTTCTTTCATTTTCTCTACTTCCTTGTCCTTTCGCTGCTGCTGCTGCTGCTGCTGCAGAGGCTGCTGCTGCTGCACCGATGTTGGTGGCGGCTGCTGCTGCTGCTGCACAGGTGTTGGTGGCGGAGGCTGCTGCTGCTGCTGCACCGGGGGCGGCTGCTGCTGCTGCTGCTGGGGCTGGGGGGGTTGTTGCGGGGTCATCGCCATAGTGGCTTGTGCTGGGGTCGGGGAGCTCAGCGAGGCTGACGACTGTTTATTTGGTAATCCAGATGTCGGAAGGCCAGGTGAAGGGACCGTGGTGCCAGGCAGACCCATCAGGTTCGGTTTGGGAGAAGTTAAAGCTAAAAGAAATGGAGACAAAATGAAGCGATCAGACAGGTTGGACATGATGGGATGAGGGGGATGGGACAGGGTTTCAACATCAGGCTGTGGCCTCTGCCAGCTGGTACAAGCTTCAGGGTTCTAGCCCCACCCCACACCCACGATGAACGCTAATCAAAATATTATAAAAGAACTTGGTGGAATCCCTTTGGGTCTCAACATTTAGTCCTGAGGATCTCAAGTTGATTATCAACCCCGGCAGCATATGTCTCCTTATCTTCCTCAGGCTTTTGCTCAAGAACTCTCCAATCGATTGTGTGAGGTGGAAGACGCTAGCACAGGAAGGCCCAGCATGGCCTGCCCTCATCAAAGAAGGTGCTGTGCTCTATGAGCAAAATAGAACTGAAGGAGCTCAAAAGAAACTCAAGATGCACAAATTTAGAGAATCCACCGCAAATATTCACATGGTCTGTTTGTACTCAACCTATGTTGGAGCATTCCAAGCTTGTGCTGGTCCTGTCAGTCACAGTATGACATAATACAACTTGACTAATATAGTGAGGTCATTTTGGTCCTCTTTGAGAACACAATAATCACCTACATAGTCAGTATTTTGTGTCCTCCTGGCTCCGAGTGAATGCAAATAGTAATTGTTTCTCTCTGGCCAGCAGTCCTGAGGGTCTTTCCCTCCCATTTTTTTTTTCCTGTTTTTGATTAAAGGGGCCATCGTTTGACTCGCTTCTTAAAGAGGCCTATTCACTGCATGGGCCTTACCTCACTCAAGGTGAGAACCTGAAAAGACCTTGGCCTAAAAGGCCAGGGTCTCCCAATGCATCCTGGGCCATCTCCAGTCATCCTGATGAATATCTGGTCACTGACCCCAGATGGCTCTGGAGGAGAAAGTGAGGCTGGTGACCCTGCACAGCCTTCCCTCACTCAAATCAAAGTCAACTGCAAGTCATATCATCATCTCCCTGATGTCATGGTCCTTTTCAAGAAGGAAGGACAAACACAACAATAGCCCAGTGTGAGGCCCATTAGGTTCTAGAGGTCTCACTGTAACTTGTCTGGGTAGCCCACTTGAATTAAAGAAGGTCTGTGAATTGTGTCAAGGCATTAGGACAATACTAATTCAGCTCCAGTATGCCATAGCCAAGCTCATAAGCTGGTGAAAACAGAAGAGGAGAGGAGGCCAGGAACTTGTCTGATCATCAAGGCCACACAGCTTTTTAGTGAGTATGGTAGTCTCTATGTGAGCCCTCAGCCTTGATCCCTCGTATTGCTGCTGGAATTGGGAGTGAGGTAAAGGACTGGAGACTGGAAGCAGAATAATACAGTTCAGGAGAAAACAGATCCTGCCCTTGACCCATCTAAACTATTTAAATAGCTTATTGGAGAATTCGGTCAATCAAGACAAAGGGCCAGTCCGAATTTCCAGACTCAAGTGCCTATGACTCCAACTCCAGCTTCCGGTTGGGTGGTTGGCAATAGAGTTGGGATGAACATTTGAGATGCCCTCCTTCTGTTGGCAGCTTTTTGATGCCACCACTAGAAGACACGATATGATAGACATGACCAATTTGAAAGACACAGCCTTTCCCTGAAGAGCAGAACTCTCCACGTGGTAACCCCAAAGGCCACATGAGGCCTACGAGGGGCTCTAGGGTGACTTGCTTCAAGGCTCACTCTTAAAGGCCTATCCTGATCACACTTGGCCCAGACTCCTTTTCCTTTGCCAGGGGACTAAACAATTCCACTGAACAAGTTTCCTTCTGTATCTCAGCCCCAAGAGTACCAGCCCTCCCACCCCCCATGCACACTTCAGTTTTGTCATCTGACCATTGCTGCTTCATTCTGGTCAGTGCTGAGTCACAGAACTAGCGCTATACCCCCATGTAGGACAGAGCTGGGGATTAGAAAGGGAAAGAAAAGGACGGCAAAGGTGGGAGAGAAGCAGAGACGTCACGTAGAAGAGCAATACAGGGGAATGTGGCTGGTCTTTTGGCATGCTTGCCTCTACCTGGTACAACCTGCTGCATTAAAGAATCCGGCCAGGACTGCACTGCTCTAGAGCCGGGCCTCTTAACCTTTCTTGTGTCCTGGACCCCTCTTTGCAGGCAGCCTGGTCAATGAAGCACATGGACTCCTTCTCAGAATCATGTATTTTAATTCATAGAATAAAAATACCTAAGATTATGAAGGAAACTGATTCTGTGGAACCACAGCAAAATTATTAGAAAAACAGGCTCACAGAGCCCAGATTAAGACCCCCTGTTTTATGGGATGTAGGAAGAGAGGAATGGACTCTTTTCCCAAAATATCCAGTAAGCTCTCATAAATACACAACGTGCTCACTCTCTCCATTAAGTCCCTCATATTCCAATGAAGCCGAGACAGGAACCCACAGGATAGCGGACCCTGATAAGGAAAAACTACCTTTTGAAGGGAATTCTCTGTGTGTAGGCCTGGGATTGGAAGAGAAATCAGCTTACTGGCCACTTTAATGCAAAGTATACTGAACTGTAATGCCTCACTCAAAATACTTGAAATAGATGAAAATAAAAAGGTGGCTTCTTCAAGAGTCACCTTGGAAGAAAACAGCTCATGTTTTGGTAGACAAAGGGGAAGCATCTCTGGACTTACATTTTCACTCAAATTGATGAGGTCAGGCATAATTCAGGCAAGTCACTCTATGAACTAAAAAGTCATTTTAGTAGTTCCAGTCCACTCTAAATCCCAAGACAGAGCAAATCTAAGTTAAAAATGCCCACCTGTTAACATGCCTCCTAAGGACACACATGGTTTTATTTCCTATATGGCAACAGGTTCTCCCACTCATCCTTCCAAGGCTTGGCATAGGCTAGGCAGATTTCCAGAGGCTTATTTTACCCTCACCTCCCTTGTCTTTCATTTGTTTGGCTTAAGCCCTTTAGGACAAAATCTGAAGGAGACCGCCAGTGACTTCCCACTGTCCAAAGCCAGAATTAATTGTGAAAGGTCCCGAGCGAGCCTACAGTAAGTGGGCATTCTTTGAGCCAAGACCTAGGGGAGAAGAACATCTGGATTCTCTGAGTTAATAGATAACTACGAGTGGGCCTGAGATATCACATAATCCAACTCCAGCACTTCACAGCTGAAGACCCCGAGTTCTATCCAAGTAAAGCTACGAGTTCATGTAATGGGTTAATGGCAGAACTGGGTATTGGGGAGTGCATTTTCCTGGTAAACTATGCCAAACGCTTGCCAAACAAAGTTCACTGTTCATTCCACATGGCTAGAATCTGGCCTTGTTGCTAGGGACAGATTCCACAAATGCCTTCTGCCACTATCTCCTCCTTCACTTGTCTCAAGGTGGCCCTTCTCCTTGCCAGGACAAACCCTTCCATGTGCACATGTCATCACAGTCTACCCTGTCTTCCCCAACAGACTGCCCCTTCTCTCATCCTGAGCTTCTCACTTAAATCTTATTCCCTCCCTGTCTACTGGCTGCTTCCCTGTTGTCTGAAAGCACGTGTACATCTCATCTATCCTCAAAAACCTTCACTTGCTCCATCTCCAGCTGTTGTTCTACACTTCTCCTTTCCATGGCTAAACTCTTTGGGACGGCCATCTACAATAGGTCCCTGCATTTCTTTTCCTCTCGTTTGCTTCTTAACACTCCACACTTTGGTTCCCAACCTCATTCAATAGAAACTGCACCGTATCTAAAGGCTTTTTTCTCAGACCTCATCCTTCACGACCTCTCTGTAGCCTTTGACACAGCCATTCACCCTCTTCTTCTTGTTGATATTCTCTGTTATATATGTCAAGAGTACCCTCATCATAGAGAGGAGGTGGAGCCAAGATGGCAGAGTCAAGGCAGACACTTGCCCGAGCTCTCCCCTAAACCCCTCCAAATACCTTTAAATAATGATGCTAACCAAATTCTAGAGTGGCAGAACCAACAGAAAGATGGAGTGAAACAATTCTCCAGCCCAAGACAACTCAGAAGATCGGCAGGAAAGGTCTGCTGCACCAGGGTGAGAGAGGAGCGCAGCCCAGCACAGGCCCAGCAAGCTCAGACCAGGCCCCAGCAAAGCAGGAGCAGACCTGGGGGAGAACGAATCACTGGTAGCAACTGTCTGGTTTCCAGACCTCTCAGCCCACATATGGGTAAGGGGATCAGACAATGAGTCAGAAGGAGATTCACAGGGGTCCCTTTGCCGGTACCAGGGGCAGGACTCTGTGGCACTGCCTATACTTGGATCTGGGTCGCAGTCCTGGGTCTTAGTCCCAATGAGGGGAGGAACACTACGAACACAGCAGAATTTGCAGCCCCAGGGGAGCAGTGACCCTAGTCACAGTTCCAGGGCTGACACTTGTGGGTCCCCAGAACTACCTCTGAAAACAGCTGCACAAAAAACCTGACGCTTGGAATGATGTCCTCTCCACTTGGGAAGCAGAGCCTCACTTTAGCATAGAGATAAAAGTCAAGAAATAGGTTGGGAAATGAGAAACAACAGAAAAAAAAATTCTGACCACAGAAAGTTACCATGATGACAAGGAAGATCAAACCGTACACTCAGAAGAAGACAACAAAGTCAAAATTCCTGCACCCAAAGCCCCAAAGAAAAATATGAATTGGTCTCAGGCCATGGAAGAATTCAAAAAGGATTTAAAAAATCAAGTAAGAGAGGCAGAGGAAAAATTGAGAAAAGAAATGAGAGTGATGCAAGCAAATCATAAAAAAAGAGTCAACAGCTTGGTAAAGGAGCCACAAAAATTCTGAAGAAAATAATACCATCAAAACCAGAATGGGCCAAATGATAAAAGAGGCACAAAAATCCAATAAAGAGAAGAATGCCTTGAAAAGCAGAACTGGCCAAATGGAAAAAAGGCATACAAAAAAAAAAACCACTGAAGAGAAGAATTCCTTAAAAATTAGAATTGGGCAAGTAGAACTAATGACTTTATGAGACACCAAGAAACAATCAATCAAAATCAAATGAATGAAAAAATAGAAGAAAATGTGAAATATTGGAAAAACAACTGACCTGGAAAATAGATCCAGGAGAGATAAATTAAGAATTACTGGACTACCTAAAAGTCATGATAAAAAAAAAAAAGTTTAACAGCTTCTTCATTAAAAGATTGGAATATGATATTGTGGAGGGCAAAAGAGCTAGAATTACAACCAAAAATCACCTACCCAGCAAAACTGAGTATAATCCTTTGGGGAAGAAAATGGATATTCAATGAAATAGAGGACTTTCAAGCATTCCTGATGGAAAGACCAGAGCTGAATAGAAAATCTGACTTGCAAATACAAGACGCAAATACAGCATTAAAAAGGTAATCAGGAAAGAGAAATCATAAGGGATTCAATAAGGTTAAACTGTTTATATTCCTACATGGGAAAATGATATTTATAACTCCTAAAAACTTTCTCATTATTAGGGCAGTTAGAAGGAGTATACATAGGTAGAAAGCAGAGGTGTGAGTTGAATATGATGGTACCATTATTTAAAAAACAAAACAAAATTAAAGGATGACAAGAGAAGGGAGAAAGGGAAAGGGAGAGGTAGAATGGGATAAATTATCTGACATAAAAGAGGCCTGAAAGAGATTTTACAGTGGAGGGGAAATGGGGGAAGCAGGGAGGGGACCACATGGACCTTACTTTCATTGGAATTGGCTCAAAGAGGGAATAACACACACACTCAGTTGGTTGTAGAAATCTCTCTTACCATACAGGAAAGTAGGAAGGGAAGAGAATAAGAGAACGGGGGATGGGTTGGGAAGCTCATAGAAGGGAGGCAGTTTGGGGGAGGTAAGAGTCAGAAGCAAAATACTTTTGAGAATGGACAAGGTAAAAGGAGAGAGAGCAGGATAAACAGGAGGAAAATAGGATGGAGGGAAACACAAAGTTAGTAATCCTTGCTGTGAAAAAAATTTTTGCAGTGAATTTTTCTGATAAAGACTTCATTTCTCAAAGATATAGAAAAGTGAGTCAAATTAATAGAAATAAGAGCCATTCCTCAATTGATAAATGGTCAAATGATATGAACGGGCAGTTTTCAGACAAAGTAATCAAAGCTATCTACAATCATATCAAAAAAATGCTCTAAATCACTATTGATGAAAGAAATGCAAATTAAAACAAGCCTGAGCTACTACCTCACAGCTCTCAGATTGGCTAATATGACAGAAAAGGAAAATGACAAATGTTGGAGAGGATGTGGGAAAATTAAAACACTAATATGGTACTGGTGAAGTTGTATATTGATTCAACCAGTCTGGGAGAGCAATTTGGAACTATGCCCAACAGGCTATAAAACCAATCATACCCTTTGACCAAGAAATACCACTACTAGGTCTGTATCCCAAAGAGACAAGAAACAAAAAGGAAAAGGACCTATGTGTACAAAAATATAGTGGCTCTTTTAGTGGTGGCAAAGAACTTGAAATTGAGGGGGATGTCCCTCAATTGGGGAATGGCTGAACAAGCTGCATGTGATTGTGATGGAATACTACTGCACTTTCAGGACGCTCTCAGAAAAACCTGGAAAGACTTACATGAACTGATGCAAAGTGAAATGAATAGAACCAGGAGAACATTGCACACAGTAAGAGCAACATTGTATGATGATCTATGAATAACTTAGCTGTTTTCAACAATACAATGATCCAAGACAATTCTGTAGGAGTTAAGACAGAAGTTGCTATTCATCTCCAGAGAAAGAACTGGTGGAGCTTGAATGCAGGCCAAAGATACTTTTTCTTTACTTTCTTTATTTTTCTTGACTTTTTTTTTTTGGTCCCTGTTTTCTTTCACAGAATGACTTAGATGGAAATGTGTTTTGCCTGACTACACACATATAATTGATGTCAAATTGCTTGCCTTCTCAATGAGGGAGAACTGGGAGCTCAAAATTTGAAATTTTTTTTTATGTAAATATAAATGTAAAATTGTTTTTACATGCATTTGGGAAAAATAAAATCTTAAATAAGATAAAAAGATAAAATCCAATCACAAAAGAAAAAGCAAACAAAAGAGTAGCATCATCCTCCCAGTCACTCAGGCTCACAGGAGAGGTATCATTCTTTCGTCCTCCATATCCAATCAGATGTCAAATCCTGTTGTATCTATCTTTGTAGTGTCTTTCATATGTGGCCCCTTCTCTCTGACACTGCAGTCATCCTGGTGCAAGCCCTCATTCCCAGTCTATTGTAATAGCCTGCTGATTGGTCTCTCTGCCTCAAGTCTCTTCCCGTTCCAGTCCATCCTGCAATCAGTTGCCAAAGTGGGAACAGATACTTTTTTTCCCACTCTTAATGTATCCCTAACACTTAGTAACAGTGTTTGGCATGTAGCAGATTCTTAAAAAAATGTTACTGACTGACTAACTCGCTTACATTCTATGCAAATTGTTATACTTTTTACAAACTGCATGCTGGTTCACAAAAAGAGAAAGTAGGCCTGTATGCTTGCTGTAGTGACTTTGACTAGGTTACACTAAGTCTCTCACCTTCCGTTTCCTCACCTGTAAACTGCAGAACTTGGACCAGGTGGTCTCTAAGGTCATCCTTAGCTCTAACAGTGAATCATTCCCACAAGACGGCTTAGCTAGTTCTAGCCTCGGGGCATCCAATCCAGCTTAACCCAAGTAGCTGTCCTTCCTGTGCCTCACCCAAAGAGAAGAGAAAGAGAAGAAGGGCCTGGGAATGAAGTAGAGTTGAGAGATGATGAGAGCTGAACAGAGACAATGATAGAGCAAAAGGACCTAAAATTCAAACACAAACCAGCCCTGCTTTAGGAAAAAAGAAGGTCCTCTAGTCACGGACTAGGAACTCCTGATGAAATGGTTATTTTGCTGATAATGTGCAAAGTGACTAGGATTGTAGAAAGTCTCACATGTAGGCTGATCTTGTGCAGAGGACCAAGGAAGATTGATCAGAATGATCTAGGAGGCCTTTTAAGGTATTTATCAGGTGGAATTGGGGTTAAGTGGTACAGTGGATAGACCACCAAGCCTGGAGTCAGGAAGACCTGAGTTCAAATCCAGTCTCAAATACCTCCTAGATGTGTGACCCTAGGCAAGTCACTTTACCTCTGTTGGCCTCAGCTTCCACATCTGTAAAACAGATTTACCTCCCGGCAATGCTATGGGGATCAAATAAGATAATATTTGTAAAGCAGAGTTTCTGGCAAATAGTAAAAACTATATAAATGTTAGTTATTATTATTGTTGTTGTTGAGTTTGGTGGGTATTTTCAGATATGGAGATATCCAGAGAAGTAGGTACACTGACAGAAGAAGAAAGGACTGCTTATAAAATTCCCTGAAAAGTGGAAATGTGAGAGTTGTGATTATAATAAAGACAATTCTACATCATCTCAGGAGCATTTATAGAAGTTACTGTTAGGAAAACAAATAGACATCAAGTGGAACAGATTTTCTACCATTCTGTTTGTAATCTACTCTTGCTATCAATGACCCTTGGATCACTCCATCTGGGTGCCACAAGAAGAAAAGTTGAAAGGACACTTTGGAAAAAATGGTAACGCCTACCTAACTATATGGGGAAGAAATCTATGTTCACAGTAACGATTTTCAAGGTATTCATGGATCATGTTTCATAATGTATCAAAGAGAGGAAAAGCCTAGAAGAACAAAGGGCTCAAAGATGGTATTATTATTAAAAAGAGGCTATTAAGAAGACATTAGCAACTATTGACCTATATGTCTACTTTCTCATCTCTATAAAATCTTTATGAGAATGGTCTTCATACATATCAAGGGCATCCTGTCTGAACACACAGCAAGGAAAAAAAAGCAGGCTCCTGCAGATGATTTTCTTTTTTTTTTCTTCCAAATTTAATTTTAATATATTAAAAATAAATACCATACAACACTTTGTCACACTCCACATATTCTACTTTGCCAGGAAAGATGCTACGTGTCACGTGTGCAGGCAGTCACTGGCTGAGGGCATTAGAAAAGATGACGGCAAAGGTACCAAAGCCAGGGTCAAACTGTCCTAAACTTCTGATTCCACTTAAAAGGCAAGACCGTGGTTTGTGGGTGGCCATCATTCCGAAGAAGGGGCATACGAGGAGAAAAACAGGAAGAACTAGAAGTTCACCATCTGTGTGCATCGTGGCATCAAAGCTTCACAACAGCCCCTTGCATGCTATTATCTACATTTTGCATTCCCAAAGGTTAGGTGACTTGTCCACAGTCAAAAGACAGTCTTATTTTGGAAAGGCTAATGTTCTGGAACTTCTGCCTTCCATTACTGTGCATCTGTATCTTGAGAATGTATCTGATAGCCTAGGGCAGCCCTCTTCCTACACACTGTGGTCTTAATTGCTAGACAGTTGTTTTATATCTGGCAAATCTATTTAACTAAAAAAAAAATGGATCAACAAGCATTTTTAAGCACCTGTTATATTGCCAGACACTAAGCTAGATGCTGGGGATACAAAAATCAAAACAAAATTATGGCTCTCTTGAAAGGGCTACATTGTTATCAGGGGAAACACTAGGAATACTTCAAGAAAAATACAAAGATACAAAGTAAATACAAGGGATTGGGGGGGTGGGGCAGAGTCAGTAATCACGGAGGAGGCAGTACTAGGGCTGGGCTTTGAAGGAAGTTCGGGATGCTAAGAAGTGAAGGTGAGGAGCGGAGTGCCTTCCAGATGGGGGTGGGGGCACTGTACAAAGCCTAGGACACAGAATGGTAAGCTGGAGCCAGACCACTGAAGCACTTTAAATGTCAAACTGCTGGGTGGTGCCACTGTGCACAGAGTGCTGAGCCTGGAGTCAGAAAGACCTGAGTTCAAATCCTGTCCAATACTGGGCCAGTCATTTAACCTGTCTGCTTGTTTCCTCATTTGCAAAATGGGCATCATAATGGCACTTACCTCTCAGGGTTGTTGTAAATGAAAATCAAATGGGATAATTTTTGCAAAACCCAAAAGCACTGTATGTTAGCTGTAATTACTTATCTTAGAGACAACAACTTCCTGAGCTGGGGAGTCACAATGTCAGACCTGCACTTGTGAAGCACCACGTTAGCAGCCGTGCAAAGGATGAATTAGAGATAGAAGAGATTTGAAGCCCGAAGACTGGCAAGGAGAATATTGAAACAGTTCAGGCAAGAGGGGAGGAGGCCTGAACTGAGACACTGGTCTTACAGAGGGTAAAGACAAGGGGGCAGGTGTTGGAGAAGGTGTATAAATAGAACAGGCAACACTTGGCAATTGCTGGATACAATGAAGGAGGCCGAGTAAGCAGTCAAGAAAAATGCTGTGAGTCTGGGTAACCAGAAGGATAGCGGCTCCCTGAATCAGAGAGGTTAGGAAGAAGGCAGGGGGCTTGGGAAAAAGAGTTCTGTTTTAGACATGTTGAGTTCGAGATACCTATGGTACTGCATGACTGGAGACATCCAAACGCTAGAGATTGGGACTGAGGTGAGGGCTGGCTATACACATTCAAGAGTGATCCTCATTGAGACTGAGGAAGGGGGTGGAGAAGGCTTAGAACAGAGCCCGGAGGCATACGTGCACCAACAAACAATGCTGGTTTTTCTGTTTTAGTTTTAAATGTCAGGAGCAAGTAAATAAACTTTTTTGCCTTCTTAGCTCCCAATGATGCTTCAAGGGCCGGTGTAGCATTCCTTGGCCACTATAAGTCATCATCATCTTTCTCTTATGAACACCTGTTGCAAATACCACATGTACCAGCCTATACCACTCATCATGTGCAGATTTTATACTATTTAGTGACATCTTTTGTTGTGTCATCTCATGGGCAGCCTACTGCATGGGAGAGATCTTTAGATTTAAGACAGTTGCCACTTGCTACCTGTGTGAACTAAGGCAAACTGCTTTTATTATCTGGATTGCAATTACTTTATCTGTAAAATGAAGGGAGGTTGGGCTCTATAATCTATAAGGTCCTCTCCAATTCAAATTCTGTGGTTCGGATGGAGCCATAAAATAATTAATGATCCAGATCACAGTGAAAGCCCCTGGCATTCTGGAATAGAACTTGTGTTCTCTTAGAAGTGCTTGCTTTAACTATGAGGCAATTCAGTATCATATGATGGGCTTCAATAAAGTTCTATTTTAAACCATCCTTTCCTGATCACAACTATAAGTAAACTCACTTTTTTTTTCTATTTCCAGATTTCTTCGTGAGTTTTCCCTCCTACTCCCCAACCCCCAAATTTTCTAGTCTAGTGTTATTCCAAAAGAGGGCACTTAATTATATGTGGATTGTCAAGCAAATGAATAATACCAAGCAAAAATAAACCATAATTTTTAGCTATCTTTCATGATTACATTTCTTATTTCGTATCTCTAAAAATGGCATATAGTTTGGAAGGCATGACAAGGTGGTAATTTTGTATTTGCTTACTGATTTGTGGTCTAATTTGTACTTTTCATATTTTCCAAGGGAACAAATGGAAACTGCTTCTTCTGAGAAGCTTTCTGGGCCCTTATAGAAATGAAGCTGCCCAAATTCACACATTTCTCAAATTTGATCTGCTGGGTTTGCCTTTTGAAAACTTCGCTGAGCATTGGTTTTCTCAACAGGAATGTTTGGAAGTTATTGTTAAAAGTCATTTTTTTTTTCCATGCAGGGTTGTGCCCAAATTTGCAGGATTCCTAAGTAAAAGCTATTTTTCTTTTATTTTTGGCATTCAATATTTCCTTTCCTTTATCATTGCTGACATAAAGTACCAAGTGTTGTAATTATGGTTCCTTGATATGTAATCTAATTCTAACCAGTTGCTTGCAATATTTTTCTTCTATCTGGGAATACTTAAGCGAGGCAACTGCATGTCTGAGCACATTACACATAGGGTTTCTCTCTGTAGCTCTGTACTTTTGTCCTCTGGCTCTAATATTCCTGGGCAATTTAATTTTCAATTTCTTGAAATATGGTATTTAGATTTTTTATTTCATAATGCTCTGTCATGAACCTGAGGATTATTAAATCATCTCATTGAACCTTACTTTTCCAGGCTGGTTGGTTTTGATAATAGATTAATATACGCTCTTCCAATTTTTGGTGTTTTAACTTAGTTCTGTTTCTTATGCCACTGAATTTTTAATTTCCATTTCATCTATTTATTCCCCCTCTTCACCCCCAAAGTGCCTACTGCTTTGCTAAGGGTTTCTATCATATGCTCTAAGACATGTAGTCTGATTTTTTTTTCAAAATTAGAGTACTAATTTTACTGCTTACTTCTTCATTTATCTCTCTTATTAGAGGTATTGATGTGGTGCAGTGAATAGAATGCTAAGCCTGGAGTCAGTGTTCAATTCTGTCCTCAGACATTTACTAGCTAAATGATTCTGGGCAAGTCAATTAACTTCTGTCTGCCTCAGCTAACTCAACTGTAAAATGGGGATAATAGCATCTATCTCTTAGGATTGTTGTGGATCAAATGAGATAATATTTGTAAAGTGCTTGGCACAGTGCCTGGCACAACATGTGTTTGAAAAGTGCTTATACCCCATATTAGGTATTTCAACCACACTGGTACCCCATTGTATTATTATGCAAGGAGTTTCTCTTTGCTTGTTCTTTTCCCCCAGTTTCTCTATTTTTTTTCCCAATTGGGTGAAGAAATTTCTGAACCTCCACCTTTTGAGAGATAGAGGAGTCTGCCTGGATTGATGCCAAGAGGAAGTTCCAGAAGTCTATAATAAGTGTTATTGCCAGTGAAAGCCCTTGGGTGTATGTGGGTGTGTCTGTTCCAGTGGCTATTAGGTTCAGCAGATCTCTATCTTCTCAGGTACTATAGGTACCTCCCTCAGGCAACCTGTAGCGCAGGGATCTGGGAGCAGAGTGGTGAGATGACAGCAATAGTGGATGTTGGGGGTAGTTTTTCAAGGCTTATGTGCCATTAAACTTAACAGATTCCTGTCTCTGTAGGCTAAGTCTGAAGCAGTGGGGGCAGAAGCAGGTACACAGTTCAGAATGAAGTGGGGAGCCAATGGTAATGAGAGACTGATTTTGGGAGTGGTAGTGGGGAAATTTGTCCTACCTGCTGTCAGTCCCAGGCTTTTTCTTGCCTCTGAAACTATGACAACCATGTGACCATATAGAGTCTATAACATGGGTCCAGAGTGAGAGTAAAAATACAGACTAAATAAAGCAGGGCGCCAGTAGTATGGCCGTCTACCATTTTACATTCCCCCTGAGAGAATTACTTGGTAAGACCTTCTTTTTGCTCATCCTCCTCTTTTCATCATTGTTCTTTTACTTCCTTTGGAGTATTTCTTACTTTTTTCAAGGCAGAAAAGGAAACCTGGGTTTATATGCCATTTTAAACTCAGGTACCTTGCTAGATGCAATCCAGGGATGACCTATTATTCACTGTTAACAACAGACTGAGAGGCAGAGAGAATAGAAGAGCCCATTGCTTGCTGGTTTTTGGTTGCCAAAAACAAAACAAAACAAAACAAAAAAACCCCAAACCATCATTTGACTGGAAAACCTGGCTGGCCCTAAAAGCTCTCCTTTACTAAGGAGTGTCCCATTTTGGGGGTTAAGATCACCCGCAATTCCACAACAGAGGCAACCACAGAGAGAACTTTAATGATCCTTTGATCATTATAGTTTACACTGGTATAGGTAGGCAGGTGGCAGAATGGATAGAAGGCTCGATCTGGAGTCAGGAAGCCTGGAGTTCAAATCCAGACTCACAGAAGCTGGGTGACTCTGGGCAAGACACTTAACCTCTGTCTGCCTCAGTTTCTTCATCTGTAAAATGGGAATCCTAATAGCACCTATCTCCTAAGGTTGTTGCGAAGGTAAAATGAAATAATATTTATAAAGTGCTGGGCTATTATACAATGATGATGATGATGATGATGATAATATAGTGCTAGCTGTTATCAGTGTATATTATAAATCACATAGGTTTTGCAAAGTGCTATCTATCTAAATCTATTTCTCTAGCTATGTATATATATATATGCATATGTGTATTTGTATACATATATATATGTAGATCTATCTATCTATCTATATTAGTTCATTTTATCCTCATAATAAATTGGGGACAGCAGTGCTATAGGTATAATATCCCTGTTTTACAGGTGAAGGAACTGAAACTAAAAGAGACAAAATGGTTTGCCCATGGCATACAGTTAGTAAATGTCAGGGATGGGATTTGAACTGGGGTCTCTCTTGACTCTAAGAACATTCCTTACACTTCTCCTTGCTTCCTTCCCTATAATCAGTATTAAACAAAGCATGAAATAGGAAAATATCTGCTTGCTGAAGGCATTTCTCAGCCTTGTGGAGAACATCACGTCCAGAGTTTATCCAGCTCGAATCTTGTTTGTGTACAATTATTTACATGCCTCGCCCATTAGACTGTGAGGTTCTTGAGAAGAGGGACTGTCTTTTGTTTTTCTTTGTATTCCTTAGCACAGCGCTTGGCATTCAGTAGATGCATAATAAATGTTTGTCAACTGACCAAGAGGGGTTTGTTGTGATTCCTAGGGTTTTTTAGATGATCCTGTCTATAGATGACACGCCATCGAGTCTTGAAATACCATGGGATCTCCTCAAGCTACTTAAGAAATTGCGCTCGCTATCCACACAGGAAAAACCAAGTGGATAAAGAACACCTGTTCCACTCGTTATAATAATTAGGTGGATGGTTGGCTAACAGACTTAGGCTATCAATATACATCCTTGGACAGACAGTGCACATGGACAAGGAACTGGATCTGGAATGAAAAAGGTAGAAGAGAGCAAACTGGATTACATCTGGATGACTATACTGTGTTTTCAATAGTCATCCACTGCTACCTGACAAAAAACCCCACCTTTTCAATGCCAATAAATGCAAGTTACAGAAGACTGCAGTCACCTACTTGTAATTCCGGACCAATCAAAACTGCAGGTAACCACGTGGTATGTGGGTAGGGGGCAGTACTTCACCCAAGATGACCATGACAGGAACTCGTGAATGATCTATCAAAGGCTGAGCAAGCAGCAATAAGAACATCTATGGCCACTGACCACGATACACAAAGACTTCCAGTCTGGTGGGGAGATCCTCTTGGAGGATACGTGGAAGATGAAGAACTATTAATGATGAACTCGTCTGAAGAAGGTTGTGGTGACTGCTGCTAGTGGAGCGATCCTCCTCATTAGTGGAATCATGGAGCCACCAACATAATGAACATGAATAAACTCATCCAATCAGATGACTGCATACGCGTCTAGTGATTTGTGTGCATGGTGACAGGAGGGATCTAGAAGAGTTTACCAAATCTTTGGCAAGAAAGGGAAGACCTTAGGGGCACAAATGATGTTTTCATCATTGCTGCTGATCAAAGGCAAGGGCAAATTTGTAAGTAAATAGCTGGCTAAGAAGATGGTACCTGAGAATGGGATAAAGGGTTCTGGGCCACTGCTTAAAATATGGCAATGACCGGGTCCTTGTGAGGGATGGAGTGAGCCTAACAAGGTCTGGTAGCGATTTGCCTGGAGTTCTTCAAATCAAATCCAAAAGTCTTAAAGTTGACAAGGAAGGGAGGGGAAGAAATGGAAGAAAGAACATCTATGGTGTATCCAGATTGGCAGGAGGAATGATCAGCGATGCCCAGGAGATGTAATTCAAGAGAGGAACTAACAATAAAACTCACGGCCTCGGATATCTATACATAAATACACAAAGTTTGGATAACAAGAGAGGCAAATTTAATTCAATAGCCATCTACCATCTAGGCACTGGCTATGTGTAAAATTCCATGGTAGGTATTGGGGTGGGGGGTGGGGGAGAGAGCGAGACAGAGCGTGCTACTGCTTCAGGCAAGGAGGCAAATAAATTTGTCTGACCGCAAAGAGAACACTGAGGTTTAGCGGTCTGAAACTCACAACTGGGATGTTGCAATGAAGAGTACCTCGTACCTCATTCAAAAGGAAAAGGAGAGGTATAAGGGAGTATGTGTAGTGTATATTGAGATAAATTCAAGGGACACAATCCAGGAACCAGACAGATGAGGGAAATATAAAGGAAATCACCTGGGGGTCAGTTACCCAACATTTATTAAACACCTATCATGTGCCAGGTACTGTGCTGAGTAGCAGTATGTGGGAAGCAAAGGTGTGAACCTAGGATCTTACCAGCTGAGGGTACCTGCTGTATCAAAGTCCCCCTACTGATGTGTATCAGCAACTTGGATATAATTTAAGAGTCTCAGAGAGTTGCCTGGGGGCAATGAGAAGCAGAGAGGCTGGTATACAGTCATACACCCAGGAAATGCTAGAGGGAAGATTCGAACTCAAGTCTTCCTGACTTAATGGAATTGGCCTTACATTAAAAAAAAAAACAACAACAAAAAAACAAAACAACTTTATAAATACAAGATGAGGGAGGTATGGCTAGTTAATCTGAAAAGATTTCCATACAAATCAGTGTGAGATGGGAGCCATTTCTAGAAGGAGATGAGGAGAGACAGCCCCTCTGTACCTAAGTCTGCAGCCAGGATACCAGATAAGGACTGGTTGAATGAAGGAGGGAAAGTCTATCCTGTTGAAGGTAAGACTCGGAAGGACATAACAGATAATACCTTCAGGTATCTGAAGGGCTGTCAAAGAGAGATCAGATTTCTTCTGTTTGACCCTAAAAGGCAGAGCTAAAGGCCCTGGTTAGAAGTGGCAGCCATAGATTTAGGTCCGACTGCAGTCAGGGGATCTTAACCTGAACTTGGTCAGCTTTTGATAACTGAATCTTAATATCCTTGGTTTCCTTTGTACGCCTGAGTATTTTATGTGTTTAAGATCATTATTTTGAGAAGGGAACCACAGGCATCAGCACATTGCCAAAGGGGTCCATGACACACCTGCATACCCAGACCCACCCCCCAAAGGTAAAAGCCAGAGCTACCCCAAAATGGAATAATGAGCGGGCAGCTTTGGGAGGCGACAATTTCCTCCCCCTGGAGCTCTCTAAGCAAAGGCTGGATCGACCCTTTGTTGGATATGTGACACGGAGTACTCCTGTTCAGGTATGGGCCAGACCAGCTTTCCATCTCAGAGTCTAGGTTTCTTACTAAATAAGAAGAGAGAAAAGGATGGAACATGGTGAAAAGAAGGAAGGAGGCCTCTGATAGGGAACAAACCGTATCTCTAAACGTTATTTTAGGGGAAATTCATTCAATAATTGCTATGTTGTAAGAAGCAGAACATGAAATTCCTGACTGTCTTCCCTAATATAACGGCAAGTTAGTTATAAAGAGCTAAGGTCCTTGGCAGCTTCTGAGATGGCAGCTACCAGTCAGACCACGAAGCAAGGGACATTATTTAAAAAAAAACAAGAGAATCTTCCTGGCATGAGATAATCTTCAACTGGCTCTCAAGGAAGGATCAGGACTACAGGTGAGAAAAATCACTTCATTTAATAAATCCTCCACATTGTTTTGGTACCTATCCACCAATAATAACTGGGGTCTTTCATAGTTAAGAAATATTTGGACAGAACCGGGAACCCAATGGCCTGGATGGACAGCTCTGTAATAGTTCTCGATGCCCTGAGATCTTAGCAAAGAAAAAACATCAGAACCCTCTTCCTTTTTATGGGGGGTGGGGGTGGGGCAGGGCAATTGGGGTTAAGTGACTTGCCCAAGGTCACACAACTAGTACATGTGTCAAGTGTCTGAGGCTGGATTTGAACTCAGGTCCTCCTGACTCCAGGGCTGGTGCTCTACTCACTGTACCACCCAGCTGCCCCCAGAAACCTCTTGTAACCCTGTCTGCCTACCTAGAGAGGTAAGCTCCCTACTTTGTGAGGGGATTCCAAGCAACAATCCCAAAAGACTTGTTTGGAGAAAGCCGTGCTCAGGTCATTGGCGCAAGGATGGGGGATAAGAGCAGTGCCCACGGATTGTACCAGAACCCACCTGTGTTGGATGGAGTGAAGCTTGGCAAAGATGGGCTGTTGAGGCCAGGGAGCAACACTGGGGGAATGCCCTGTAATGCCGGATAAGCGGTGGGGAGGTTAAGAGCTTGAAGAGGAGGGTTGTCAAACATTCCTGGTTGCTGAGCTGCCAGTCCAAGAACCTCATTGGCCTTTTTGATCCGATCCAACTCTTGCTGAGCCATCAATTGACGTACAGTAGCTGGGTCAAAGTACTCCTTCTCCTTGTCCAACTGGCTTCCGATGGTGTCTTTAACTTTGGAGATATGCTGTTGAGAAAAGATATGGTCACGTACAGACAGCCGAGCGCTGTACTTGATGCCACACAAAGTGCACTCTGTTTTGGGTCCCTCGTAACTCGTTTGGTTGATACCAAAATGCTTGGCCATGCTTAGCTTTGACTTCTTTTCTTTTGCTCTGGCATTCTGGAACCAGACCTGAACAACTCTCTTTGGCAGTCCAATGTCATTGCCCAGGACCTCACACTCCAGCATGGTTGGAGTCCTATAGTCATTAAAGCATGACTTGAGGACTTTCAACTGAAGGTTAGTCATTTGAGTCCGAAAACGTTTTTGCCCTGGCCGATCTCCGCTATCTCCAGACTTTCCTGCGGACCCACTTGCACCAGGACTTGGGGAGCAGGGATCAGCAAGGCTGGACGTCTCGCTGTAGTCCACTGTACCTTCATTGTCATACTCCTTGCTGTAAAAGCTAGGAGCTGGGCTGACCAGACCAGAAGACAACCGATCTTCATATTCAGACATTGCCATCATGGCGGCTTTGGTCAGCCCCTCGTTGGGCGCTGACGATGATTTGGTTTCAGTCGCTATTCCTGTTGCGCTATCATTGTCTGCATTGCCTTCATCTCCTGTGGTGGTATCTGTGATGGCTGTGTTGACAGAGGAGCAGTCATCATTGTCCAGCTTGGTTTGGTCAAAGTTTAGGTTAACCGAGGACATGGAGGGACTTTCAAAGTCTTCTATTCCTTCCACTTTGATGGAAGAAGGGCTAAGCAGAGTTCTGGGGGACAGCTCCATGGTTTTACTCACCGGTGAGAGGGGAACACCCTGGCCATCACTGCCACTTGGTGGCAAGTGGGAAAAGCCGCTTCCGTCAAAAATGTCTCCTTTCATCTGTATCCCGCCATCACAATCCAACAGCATTGCAGACAGAGTCAAGTTGTAGCCAGCTCTTTTGGCTTCGTGCCAGTGACGGGACCGGATGTGGGCCTCTAGGGCAGTCTTGGCTTTGAAAAGCGCCCTACAGAAAGGGCACCGCCTGTGGGCCTGGGCGGGGCCAACAGCCCGAAACTGTCCTTTCCTTTCCCGAGCTCGGGTGTTCTGAAACCAAACTTGTACCACTCGCTTTTTCAAGCCTACTTCATGTGCAATGTGATCTAGCATCTTCCGGGTTGGGTTGGAGTCCAGCAGGTACTTTTGGTAGAGGATTTCCAGCTGTTCCGGAGTAATGGTTGTCCTTAAGCGCTTATCTCTTTGAGGCTCCTCTCCTCCATTCCCACTGTCATTTTCCCCAGGGCTAGCACTGGCCTTTTCCTCCAGCTTCCTCTTCAGAGTGTTCATAGTGGAGGTTGGTGTTGAAGGAGATGTGGCCGAGCCCGCCGGAACCTGGGGCAGGGCTCCAGAGAGCAGCTGACTTGCAAGAAGTGGGTTACTGGGGTCAAACAGCATGAAAGGCATGTCCAGCGTCCTGTCCAGAAACTGGGGGTGGATGAACTGGTTCTGCGCACTTAAAAAGTGAAGCTGCTGATGCTCTTGCCAGTGCTCAAAGGAGGGGAATGCCAGTTTGCACTGGTCACACTGGTAGGGGATAAGCTGAGGAGGTAGGTTGGCCAGCTGCTGGGGAGTGGATGTGTGAAGAGGCTTGAGAGACAGATGGGACAGCTGCGAGGATGGGCTGGGGCTTGACTGGGGTAGGGAGCACTGAGGGGGAGGAACCTGCTGGGGAGGCTGCTGCTGCAGGGCAGGAGAGGACAGCTGAGGGTTCTTCTGCTGGGCTGCGCTCATCTTCTGTTCCAAGTGGTCTTGCTGCGGCGGCTGCTGCTGCTGCTGCGACTCGTGCTTTGGTTGTACTTGCTTCTCTTGGGTTTGGTTTGGCTGTGAACTGGGAGGTTCAGGCTGCTTTGGTTTCTCATCTGTAGCTTCTATTTTTGAGCCAAAGGCGGAGGACTCGTCAGCCTCCGAGTTGAGCTGTAGAAAGGTTGAAGACGCTGCGTTGGCCGTTGAGGCCGGGGCGCTGTAGGAGGAGCCCTGGGAGGGCATCGGGGTGCTGCAGGAGGAACTGGTGGGGGTCAGCAGCTCCAGGGCGTCCATGGAGTCCTCATTTTGGCTATCGTCCTGCCCGTCCTCATCCTCGTCTTTGTAACACAGCTTTTTCTGATGCTTAATAAGATCAAAAATACGTTGAAAGACTAAGTTACATTTTTTGCACTGGTAGTTCAAATTGCTCGTTCGGATATACCTGTCGTTGGTAAGCTCGCGCCTTTCCCCGTCTTTGCCCTCTCCCTGGTTTTCGTAGTTTTTCCTGGCCTTCTGTCGGGCGTTCTGAAACCAGACGACGATGACTCGAGTTGGCAGGTTGAGCAAGTTAGAAAGCTGCTCAAACTCGTCGTCCTTTGGGTAAGCATTGGCATCGAAGAAGTCCTGCAGAACGCGCAGCTGGTAGTCGGTGAAGCGCGTCCGGGAGGACCTTTTGCTCCCCCAGTACTCGTGTTTCTGGGGTTCGGGAGAAGGCGGCCGTGAGTCTATCTTGAGCTCTTCCAGGCTCGTGATGGGCGGATTGCTGAAGTTGTAGGGCGAGTCTTTGTTCCGCTGGCGCTCCTTGAACAAGGTGTTTCGGAACCAGTGCTTAATCACCTTCTGGGGCAATCCGGACTTGTCTGCCATCTCTTTGATCTGTTCTTCACTGGGGGAGTTGTTGATGTCAAAATACTGCCTGAGGACTCGGAGCTGGTCATCTGTGATTCTGGTGCGGGGCCTCTTGTTTTGCTGCTGGAGCAGGCTGGGATTGAGCTGATGTTGGTAAAGCTGGGCCAGGTCGGCGGGCAGAGGGTCAACGGGACCAAGCTGAGGGGGCAGCTGGGCCGGCAACGTCTGCAGGGGCATGGTTTGCATCATGAGCGGTGAGAAGATGGGCAGCTCCATCGGCATGGAGAGCTGTGTGAGTGGCACGGACGGCTGGGCTGGTGCGATTGTGGGAGAAGCGATAGGCGGCGCTGGCGTGGGAAGAGTAGGAGTAGAAGCCGGCTGAGGAGGGGCAGCGGGGAGCGGAGGAGGCGGCGGTGGGGGAGGCGGCGGTGGAGGAGGCGGCTCCGGAGTCTGCGGCCTCAGCGGATACAGCTTATCATAGTGTTCTCTGTACTGCTTGGCAAACCTCTCCAGCTGCTTAAAGGGAAAGTAATTTTGATGAACGTGCTCTTGGTGACTCTTCAGGATCAAAATGTTGGAGAATAGCTTGCCGCACGAGTCACACTCCAGTTTTTCCAAGCTGTCACCCGGCTCGCTCTTCCCGCTCTTCTTCTGCACCTTCTGCTTATTCTCGTTATATTGGATAACCAGCTCAAAGCCAAAGTTCTCCAACAAGGCCTTGGTGGCATTGCCCCTTGCGTCAGAGGCGATGCGCGGGGGAAGCATCGAGGGTTCCGAGCCACCTCCTGGAGCAAAGTCTTTCTTGTCTTTGGGCTTCGAGGTGTCCGGCAGGGATTCCTTAGAGCCTGCGTTCCCATCACCCCTCTCCACATTTTCCCTTTCCCTCTGACCCTCTTTGTCTTTCTCCTTGACCACGGTCTTGTTCTTCTTTTCCGGATGCTGGCCCTGTGGGAGGAGAGCAGTGTGCGTCTGGGAGAGGGAGAGCTGGCTTGGTTGCTGCTGTTGCACGATCTGCTGGTGGCTCTGCTGGGGGATCTGGACCTGAGCCTTCAAGTCTTCCAGCAGAGTAGGGCCGGTCCCGGTCAGCATCAGGCTTGCCCCGCTCGTGACGGGCAGGCTCACGTCCGGGTTGAGCTGGAACTCGGCACTGGGGATGTAGAACGGAAAGAGGAGATGCTGCTGCTGCTGGAGCTGGAGCAAGGTCTCCGTGGTCATGGGAAAGTGAGGCAGGAGGGCGGGGTTAAACAGCTGGGACTGGATGAGGGCCGCCTGCTGCTGCAGCTCTTGCTGCAGGTGGGCCTGAACCTGGGCCTGGGCCTGGGCCAGCGTTTGCGCCTGCTGCTGCTGCTGCTGCTGCTGCTGCTGTTGCTGCTGCTGCTGCCTGGAGGCGATCATGTCCGCCAGCTTCTTCCGGTTGACTTCCTTGGGCTCCGAGGGGGAGGCGATGTTGGCCGTGACCTGATTCCCGAGGGGCAGCGTGCCCACGCCGTCGCTTGTCGTCTGGCCGAGCAAACTGGAGCTTGGGGCCGTGCCGGCACTGCCCGTGCTGGTCGTGGGGAAGGTGGTGGCGCTCCCACTCGTGTTGACTGGACTGGGCGTGGAAGCTCCCAAAGGGATGCTGTTGCTGTTTCCCGTGCCGTTGCTAGCCCCGCTGCTCCCTGCGGCCTCCAGCTTTGCTGCCCGAGCCTTGGTTTGATGTAGCACAGACCTCATGTGGATCTCCAGGGTGGAGCTCTGGCTGTAGGCCACGTTGCAGGTGTTACACTTAAAAGGCTTGTTGTCAGGGCTGCTGGTAGGCTCAGGCTGCCCTGTTGCAGACTCCTGGAGGGCTCTTTTTAACTTATGCAGGTGGGAGACAGAGTTATAGTGAACCAACAGAATGTTCTTTTGGGTAAAGGATTCCTTGCAGACTGTACATTTGTAAGGGCGGGAAGGATCCAGAAACTTTTCCATTGTGAAATTTGGGCCTTTTCTGAAAGGAAGAGCCCTCTTTGGTTCTGAGCCTGAATCCTCTTGGACCGACCCAGAATCACTGCCAGCGGGGCTCTGCTTATCCTCCAAGTCGCTCTCCTCTTCCTTGTCCTCCTCCACTATGATGGTGTGGTCTTCTGCCAAGGACGGGTCACCCATGGCCAGGAGGTCGCCGTTGACCAAGAGGCCGCTGTAAAGCTGCTGGATGTCTGCCTCGCTCAGCTCCAGATGGCTCGTCTCAAGGTGCTTTTTCAATGCCTGGAAAGTCCGAAAACTGCGTTGGCAGAGGCAGCACATGGTGGCCGCCCTGATGACGTGGTACTGCGAATGGAGCTGGAGCTTCTCCACGGTCTTGAAGGCCAGGCTGCACTGATTGCAGCGGTACTTGTACACGTGGCGGTCAGACACAGGCAGCTGTGGCCTCTTTGCGTGGACCTCATTGAAATGCGTCTGAAGGGCGGAAGAGGTTTTGAAGACTTGGTTGCATCCCTTCTTCCAGCAGAGGAAGCCTGATTCCTCGCGTGCGGAGCTTGGGTCAGCGGGGGACGGTTTCAGCTCTCCGCTGTGTTCCGCGCTCTCCGATGGCAGGACACTCTTCCCCAGATCCTCTGAGGTTTCTGCGAAATATATCAAACCCCAAAGAGAAACGAAAAAACATTAGAAATGTCAGCTAGAGTTTTCCACTGTGATAACTGCTTATTAAAGTAACATGATCAAAGAAGGAGTGGGGGAAGCCAGCCTGAAAGAGCAAATCTTAAAAATGTGGTTTTATTACTTTTCAAGCATGATATCTTCTAAAGCAATATACAAATAGATGCAGAGTAGTAAAAGAACTAATGAAAAAGTTACAATTTACAATAGACCTTTAACATATGCGATAAACCTAAGAATTGATCCAGAAGTTGAAGGCACACTGAAATAATCCTTTATTTCTTTAGCCTTTATTTCCTTGGGTCTGAAATAGCTACTGATTTTGGCTTGGATCTCTTTTTTCCATATAAGTCGCAGAAAACTTTCAAAGGTTAAAAATAATGTTGATTCTTAAAAACTCAGTCAAATCATACTGGGTTTGGCATATAATTTCTGTTCAGATTGAGAATATTCTACTGCATTATTTCTTTCTCTCTCTTTTTTAAAGGAGGAAAGTCTAAACTAGATGGTATTGCTATCCTCCATAAAGTCAGGTAAAAAACCATTCTCTTTTAAGCTACTCTGCTTTTGGTTGAAATCTGGTTGTTGAATTTTTTGTTGTCCATGATAATCTCCAATCAAGCCATCTAGTCTCACAAGGCATTTCTCTTAAATTTCTACAACGGAAGAAGGGATAGTTCCTGATAGAATTCATTTCTTACTGCATCTTGGGGGCAGTAATACTTACAAACACCCTCACTTTCTTAAAAACAGAGAGAGAAAGAAAAAAAGATCTTGGTGTTTCTCCATATTAGGCAGAGACAGCTGATCGCCTCAGGTTGTCTGATGGTGCTGTGATGTTATTAGATGTTTTGGTTGTGGTAAGTTCATTCATTAGGTTTTACTCTTAAATAAGACAATTTAGAATCTACTTGGCACACTTGGCAAGTATGATAAGCTAAAGATCTCTCCTTAGCCACAAATAGGAAAGAGAAGTATAAACGCCTACAAAAAGACATCTGTAGAGATCCTTTATTCTTCATGCAAGGGAAGTAAAACTTCCCTCTTGAGGAGTAAAAGTGAACTTTTAAGCAGGATTGGGACCAAGTCTGTGCCTCTAAAGTCATTTCAGGTAGTCCACTGGCCTGTAAGGAATAATTCCTCATGAAATGCCAACTAGTCACCTCAGAGTTTCATTATTGAATCTCAGAAGTTTAGGTTACTTGGTTCATCAACTCAGTACTGTTTACAACAGCTACACATGTATAAGTACATGCACACGGTGTGCTCCGACAGATTCTCTGTTAATGCCCATTTCAAAATACTCGGGTCACAAAGCTGATCACATCCACTTAAGTGGAGAATGATACCAAAATTCCATTGTCTGTCACCTTTAAACTATATGAATAAAGTACAAATAAATGCCAATGCAAGACATAGATAATGTCAAAGGTAAAGGGCAGCCGACACAATCCTCCCATTTCCTCAACAGGTGTAGCTCTGTGGACTGGAAATGATCCTTCAGACCTCAAAAGGATGCTGCTTTTGGCTTAAGATTTGATTTTATGTCAATTCTTGGAAGTCAAGAATGAAGAAACTGACCAGGCTGCTTTCCTGCCTCCTCCGGGTTGGAGCTGCCATCTCGGTCCGGAACAGTGGCTGGCAGAAACATGCTGCTAGGCATCATCATTTCGGGGGTTGTCACCTGAGGTAGGAGAGACACAGAAATGAAGAGAGTCAAATGGGGAGGAAAGGGAAACAAAATAGGAAGATGTTTAAAAATTCTTTAATAAGCAAAATTAGCCTTCCCCAGTGTGAAGGCGGAGGTGTCACTTTTCATAGCTCACTGAAGATTCATGTTTATTAGACAAAGCTCGCATCAGTCAAAAGTGTTTCTACGGTTACATTCTGGACATAATTAGCAGTGCACACTTGAAGAATAATCTTATTATTAATATTTTTCCTTTATGCAGAATTTTGACTTTGATCACTGACAATGTTTTGTCATGGGTTGTGAAACTTCTTGTGCAGCCAATTAGGTAGATAAGTTGAAAGGCCCACCTTAAGCTGCTGAAAACATAATAAGGGCCCTAATTAAATCATACCTAGTAAAGTACACTGTAATCTTGAGGCAGGGAGCATTGTAGTACTGTTTTCAAAATGTATTCAGGCAAGAAAAGGAGGGGAATAAGAGAGGGAAGGAAAGGGTAAGAATAAGAAGGGGGAACAAAAGGAAGGATGAGGACAGGCAGACAAGTTGGCAGATTTTCCAGGAAAACAACGTTTTGTAACCCTTTACACACTCAGATCAAGAGAGAAGGAACACTCCACGTGCCTCCCTCAAGTCAAGGATTTCTTCTTGAGGGGCTGCCACGGGCAGAAGATATCAGAAGGCAGTGTCTGAGGTTGCTGCCAGCGAGCCAGCCCTATGGAATATCGCCAGCTGCGGAGGACTTGGACCCTGCTCTCAGCCACTGGCCTTAAAACACTGTGGGGCTCCGTCAACTGGCCTGAATCAAAAAGAGCCACCATTCTGCATCTAGCTCCTCTCTATGCTTCAGTCTTTCCCACCACCTTGCCATCCACCTACCCACACAACCCTAAAGAAGGGCCTCCTAATTTGGTCCTTGGGGGTTGAGAACCATATTGCCTCAAAATGATGTCCAACATAAGAACTCGAATTCTCTAGTCCTAATAGGAGGGATGTCCAATTTGACTTGCAGGCATGGTTACACACCAGGTTCCCTCACCTTTGCCTGCTGGTATACAACAAAATACAAGTGGGGGTTTGTAGTGCATTAACGTTGCTTTTCTAATGTAACTGGAAAACTTTCCCACCTTTTCTACAACATTCAAAAAGATGGATTTAGAAGATTATTTTTATATGTCTATAAAATAAAATACACAAAATAGAAATATTTATATATCTTATAAATATGTAAAATAAAATGTGTATATTTATTATAAAAGTATATAAAATTTTAATATATTTACATATTTTAAATATAAAACTCTTTTGAAGATAAAGAGTGAAATAATCACCATCTATTTTATTTGGCACCCATCACCAATTAGCAGGAATGATGTTTGACAGACAAAATGTTTCAACAAAGTCAACTCTATACAAGAGGCAACATAGTGGAGCGGCTAGAGCAGGCTTTGAAGTCAGGATGCCCTGGGTTCAAATCCTGCCTTTGACTGAAACTGGTTATGTGACCCTGGCCAAGCCACTTAATCTCTGACCAGGAGTGTTAATCAAATGCTCTGGATTAAAATATAACCGGGAAATATCTAATAAAATAAAAATACAACAAGATGTAGATAATGTATACCATGTGGTTTTTTAAATGTCAATAAACTTTAGCAGGGATCTTTCTATACAGTTCCAGTGGTCTCACTTTTATTTGAATTTGACATCTTGGCCGTAGATAATTCTCTATGAATTGCAGGGAAGGTCATGACCTGGATTGAGAGGCGTTTCCATAATGAGGAACTCCTAATGCCAATGAAATCACAGTTCCTGTCCCAGTCTAATCTCTACATGCCTATATCTTCCAAGCTGGGAAAAGACCCAGATCAATGTTGGTATTCAATGTATAAATTACTATTGGTTCTGAAGTCCTGAGCTATTCTCTGAATAGTTGATGACATTCATTGCAATCACCCAAGTCTCTCTTTAGGTTATGGCTGAAATAACCACACATGGACAGAGGCCAGATAATGACTTTATGAGCACTAAGAAACTATAGCACAGTGAGGGATACCCATCATGTTATGTGAGAGGCAGACACCAAACTCTATGTTCACGAAGTGACATGACTTCTGAGAATCCTGGTGACTAAAGAACAGGTGCAGTACAGGTGAGTAAGACTGCATGAGACAGCATTTGTGTCTCTTACAGACATCTGCACCCCCTTAATACAACATGTAACAGCAGCTGGTTAAGTCCAGGGGTTGATGAATCAATGGCGCTGAGAATGCCAAACTCATTCCATCTATTTTCTTTTTAATAGAAGGCATTTCTGACCAGTGTGGTTGGGGAGTCCAGGGGGAATCCAAGAAGTGAAAGGTCACCGATTAATTTATAGTAACCAGCCTCAGAAGTGGGGGTGGAGAATGGGGTGTGTGTGTGTGGGGGGGGGTGAGTTAGAAAGAGAAAGAAAATGAATATTCTCTCCTGCCCCTTCTCGGCTGAAACTGCAGGATCAGTCCTTTCCTGGGATCTTTAGGAATTATGAAAAATAAATCATGAGAAATAAAAAAAGCCCTACAGAGTAAAAAAGAATAAAATTATCTAACACCTCAGCTGCACATCATTATAGAAAACTGTGAGCTTTTTATACACATTACAGTAAGGCAGACATCCCCACTAACAGACTCAGTACGACGGATCAGTAATTGTTTTCATACACTTTAATTAGAAAAACTCAGATGGCTATGAATAATAATGGAAAAGAGAGACTTTTGCACTTGAAAGGTTGAAGTCAATCAAGTGTGAATGACGGCAAAAAAAGAAAAAAAAAAGAGACACCATTTCATCAGCCCTCTGTTGTCTCGTGGAGTCTTTAATCATAATTCCTGATTGGGATTCAAGAAGGCAGTAAGCAGAAGTCCTTTGTCTGCCTTCACCTTCCGTCAATTAACTCTCCCCGAAATATAATCATCAACCTCACACGCTCTTCTGCATCTTAATCGGGGCCTCCAAACCAATAAGTCTTGCCCCATATGTGTTTAAGTAATTACCTTTATCTACCTGCATCTTCATATATGCAGTATATACCCTTCCCTCCCTGCCCCTGGGAAAGAAAATGGTTTGGTATATGAGATTGTAACAGGCAGGAAATTCCCAGGAGGCCAAAAGAAAGATGCCTAAGGGAAGGTGAGAGGAGTCCGGAGATACTCTTTGGGTAGGTTTGTGTCTGCCTCTGAGTAAAGAGATGGTGGATGAAATCTCTAGAAATCCGTTTGTGGCATCTGATTCCATTTTCAAATGCACAAATGTTGTACCCCATTTTCATTTCTTCCTCCTCTGCCAATTTACGAGACATTCTGCATTTTAGAAGCCTTGTTCTTGATTCTTTGTTCAAAGGAGCTTAGTTCTGACTTCCCTTAAAAAATAATTCCGCTTACATCTGTTTCTCCAAAGAGCATCTCTTTTCTCTGACAGAAATCAAGGGAAGTGGCCAGTGCAGGTTTTCACTAACATTGTTTGCCTCCCTCATATTCAAAGCATGCTTAACTGACCAACTGCAAGTAGGAACTCATCTGGCTCAGCAACAGTTTGTAAAAGAGAAGACAGAAACAGTGGGAGAATGATGTAGGGCTCAGACCTTGGAAGTTTTTTCCCACTGGAGTTCTGGGATATGGTTATGAGAACACATGGCATGGTCACACTGATACCCAGGCTTCCTTGAATTCGCTTTTGGTATAAAACCTAAATTAACCAATCCCAAATTAAACAGGACCCTCCACTGACTACAATTATAATTCTGCCTTCCCTTTTTAGGCAAAGGAGAATATGATAACACAAAGCTGATATGATGGACTAATTTTAAAGATAACTGCTAAGAATGCATCAGTCTATCTATACTTTTGACATCTATTATGTTGTGTAAAGAGAACTAAGGGCCCTAAGCAGGACCCTAAGTCACTATAAGAGCCACAATCAAAGAAATGTTCAGATATTTTCCCCATAGGTCACTAAACACAGAAAAGTGGACCTGGAGATTTTGGAAAAGTTTTCAGCAAGGGCTGAACCAATAGGGTTTTCTAGTATAGTGGTAGTTAACCTGAAAATTAATTAATGAGCCACTGCTCCCGAGCATTTTGGTGAAATGGGGTTTCATATTGATACAAGGTAGGTTTGTAAGGTAGACGTGAGGAGCAACAGGCAGTCTTTTGCAGAAGCCTACTACTGCCTCAAAACCCATACCAGAAGAATTGATCCGAATGCTTCTCTAGATCAGCAGTCACAGGGACAGGGTGAAAAACCCAACAGGTCAAAATCTTGTTGCCTGATGGAGTAGCAACCAGACGTTTTTAGCTGGGAAGTGACCAAACAGCAACTAATACCCTTAACATTTTGTGATGAAACAAAGAAAGTGATTCCAGTATATGGGAATGGCACAACACCACAGCTGGTTTTACACTGACCTAATATTACTTGACAAGATCTCAACTTTAACAAATCAACCCTTCTGCTGGGAATAAAGCATCTCCAACCATAACTTCCTTTAACTCTTGAATTCGGCAAGTATTTTCTGAGCAGCTAATGTGTGCATGGCACTTTGCTAGGCACTGTAGGGATACAGAGAATAAGATGGGCTCCCAATGTCCATATGGACCTTATATTCCATTAGGGGAGAGGACATGCACATAAATAACTCAAGGCAGTCTATAATAAGTATTGTAAGAGGTATAAACAAATGGGAGGATGAGGAGAGAGACATTATTTTCAGCTTTAAGGGGGAAGGGAGAAGAGTCAGGGATGGCTTTGTCGCAAGGAAATGGCATTTTATCGGCCCTTAAGGAACCAGTAGGCTTTAGGTAGAGATCAAAGGAGGATTTCAGGTGGAGGAAAATGCATTAGCAAAGGTGAAGAATTGAGAACTGGAAGCCATGTTTAGAGAAGTTGAATAGATCAAATTGCCTGAACTGTGGGATTCAAGTAGATTCATAATGGTAGACTGAGTCCAAACTGTACAGGCCTTTGAATGCCAGGGTGAAGAATATGGACAGGGTAGATAAGGACCACTGATGTTTTTGCAGCCGGGAAGAGATGAGATCTGAGCAAGGTAAAAGACAGATCAAAAAGCTGGACCACACTGGAAGGTGAGGGGACAAGATCCCTGTCACAGTTATGTGTCATCTGAGAGTTCATTCTCCCATCTCCCCACCCCCACCCCTGCTTTTTTTGGTCAAGGAGTTCAAATTTGGGGTTATAGTTCTCCTTTCAATCACAACCCTTTGCTCTCATGTTGGGAGATGTCATTCTATATATGAATGTCCCCTCGGATACTCTAGCTTCCCGGTTCATCAACCTTTCTAACTCCCTTGACCTACATCATCACCCCACCTCGGTCACTCACATGCATTGTCAGAGCCTGAGTCTCACCATTAACTCTAACTGGTCTTGCTCTATTATCTCTTCACCCTGAAATTACTCTCTTATCATAAGCTCATCTACTTCCATTTCTCCCTCTGCCTTTATCATAGACTTCTACCCCTTTCTCCTCTACTCCTACCTCTGGGCTACTAAAAATGGCTGAGGTAAGTCACAACCATGTTGACTGGGTCTGCTACAAAACCCAGTCATGTATTAGCTAATCTCAACTGGGTTCTCACTGCTATGTGGCAATCCTTTTATTCTTCCTCCATGGTCCAATACACTCTCAATTATCCTAAACTTTCTCATTTTTCAAGACCTCTATTATTATCCTATCACTAGGAGGAAAAGACTTTGCCTACTGTTTTATTGAGAAAATGAAAGGTATCCACTGTCAGTCAGTCAACCAACTAGCATTTGTTAAGCTTTCTCTAAGGTTACCAACGATCTCCTAACTGCTAGATTCAATGGCCTTTTCTCTGTCCTTTCTATGTGACCTCTCAGCAGCTTTTAACACTGACCACCACTTTTCGCGTCCTCTGTCCCCCTTTAGCTTCCATGCCTCTACTCTGTCTTTCTTCTTCTTCATTCTCTGTGACTGATCCTTCTCAGCCTCATTATCTAATTCTGACCCACTATGTCCCCCACGGGCAGAAACTCCTTTCTATAGCTGTCCCCAATGCTCTACCCCAGGTCCTCTCTTTATTCTTTCTATACGTTCTTCTTGGTAATCTCACCAGCCCCCATTGCACAATCATCACCCCTACACAGATGGTTCTCAGATCTCTATGACCTATCCCTAGTACCTTCTCAACTTCAGTTCTGGATCACTTAACTCTACCTAGACAGTTCACCAGAACTTCGAACTCAACAAATCCATCAGAGGACTTATTGCCTCCTCCCTCCCTATCACCAAACCTGTCCCTCCTTCTCTTCCTCATCATTTCACTGAAGAGTGTCATCACCCATTCCCAGACATCCAGGTTTGTAATCTTGACTCTTTCTTCCCCCTTACTCAGTGGTCAAGACCTGTTGAATCAACGTCTACACTGACAGTGGCCAATTCAAATAGAAATGGGGTCGGGATCCCTGTGGGCCACATACTGATTTAGAAAACCACATGTTAACATTATCTATGTCCTATTTGTATTTTTATTATTTATTTTGTTAACTATTTCCCAATTACATTTGAATCTGGTTCTGCCACACTCCAGCCATGGCTTTTTTTGATATCTCATGTGTTTACCATCTCTTCCACCTTTCCACTAATACTGTCATTATCTTATTTCAGGCACTTATCATTTCTAGTCTGAGTTATTTCAGTAGCCTAATTAGTCTCCAATCTATCCTTTATAAAATAGTTAAATTAGCATTCCTAAGACACTGATCTATCTCACTCCTTTACTGAAAAAAAGCATCAGTGGTCTCCCTTTGGTCCTTAGAATAAAATAAATGCCCAAGGTTGGCATTTAAAGCCCTCCATAATCTGGCTCCCACTTATCTTATTCTCTATTTTTCCCTCTCATGGCCTCTCCATTCCAGCCAATTTTATGCACTAGCTGCTCCACAAACTGGATATTCTATATTCTGACTCTATGCCCACAGGTTGAGCCCTCCATGCCAACATCTCTCAGAATCCATAGCTTTGAACGGCTGATGGCTCTCAGGATGGCTGGAGGCTCAAAGGCCACCTGGTCCAACCCCTTCATTTTGTAGATGAGGAAACTGAGGCCCAGGAGGTTAAGTGGCTTGTCTGAGGTCACAAAGGTAGGAAGAGGTACAGTACCCTGACTCTAAATCCAGTAGTTTTTCCTTTGTGCCCTTAGCTGGAACAAGCTGCATCAAAGACAGAGGAGTGAACTATGGTTGCCAGGCCAGAAGGTTGATGGCTTTAAAGGCTAGGCTTAATGCATTTGCTTTTTCTCTCACATGCCACAGGAAGTCTGGAGGTTTGTGAGGATGAGAGTAGCAAAGTCCTATCTGTGCATTCATGTAGATTACTTTGACACCTGTATGGGAAGGACTGGAGAGGAGAGAGCACCTGGAGGCAGGGTGCACAACAATGTGTGGAAGAGGTAAGAGCACGTGTCTAGGTTGGCGGCAACATGAGTGCAGACAGGAGAGAGAGGCATTCTATGCTGCCGCACGTTAGAATCCAAGCAAGCTTAAACCTCAAAGACCATTGAGTTGCCGTGAGGGCTTATCAAGAGTCAGAATCCAAGAGTTTAAGGCAGAAACAGAAAAATGAGTGCAGGGATAAATCTGGGCCAGGAGGCCAGTGTCATACCACAGAGGCAAGCCGCAGAAGAGGCTGGGGCTTATTTGTCTGGCCCAAGCCATCTCCTCGAACCTTTGGCTCTTCTATGCCAGCTAGGTATGCTTCCTTCCTTTGCCTCACACTGTACCGGTTGGGTCACAGGTGGAGGTGGTGGAGGCATCTACCAAGCCTTCTTCTGGCTCTGTTGTGTAAGTAAAGTTAGAGACTTGGACAGGATGTAAGAGGTATTGTAGAGGTAGATGTGGCAGCTGAATGGGTATAAGGACTGAGGGAAAGGGGAAGAGTTAAAGTTGGCCTTAAAGTTTCCAGCTCAGAAACCTAGGAGGGTAATGGTATCATCAAGAGAAAAGGGAAATCAGGAAGAATGGCAGGGTTTGAGGGACAGATGATGAATAAACAGTTTTGGAAATACTGAGCTAGGGAGATCTAGTTGATGCAAATGTGGGTGGGGTGGATGGAAGGAAACAAGCAAGGATTTATCAAGGACCTACTACATGCCAGGCACCATGTTAATGCGGAAGACTGGGAGGAAAAAACAGGCATGAATATATAGAAGCTATGTGCCCAGAAGTGGTAACTGAACCCATGGGAGTGTGCAAGATGTATAAGGAAGAAGGCTCTACCTTTTTGTGTGGGTCATGGCCCCTTGCGGCAGCCTGGCGAAGCCTCTTAGGTCCCTCGTGGGCCCCTTCTCAGAACCACATTGATCGCCTACATTCAAACTCAATGGAAATGCTAAATTTCAGTTAAAAGTTGGTAAAAATAAGAGGTAAGTGCAAGGACCTCCTGAAATCTATCCACAAACAGACAGATCTGTGGACCCAAGTGAATGACCCTTGGCTTTGAGAGAAAAGCCATATAAACTAAAGCAAGCTTTAGGATAGGCACTCAGAATGCCCACAGCCTTGCTTTTAATGCCTGGAACTACAGCAGAAATGCTTAGTTATTTAAACTAGGCAACTGTTAGCCATCTACACATTACAGATAATATTAAGCAGTGAACGACCTGGGAGGATTCAGGTTTGCCACTGCAACGTAATCAGCTGTGGAGACACACAGAAAGACTACATCCTTCTGCCCTGAGCCCTGGCATCTTTCTAGGTTGATTTTAATAAGATGGGAACAATATGTTTCCTCAGCTTTCAAGACTGTTATTTGCCTTTCTTTGTATCTGCAGAACTTAGCCTAGTGCCTGGCATATAGTAGGTGCTTAATAATGCTTGTTGACTTGACTTGGTAACTGGGAATAAATTAGGGCCTCTCAATTAGGCATGGATCTGTGGGTCTTAGGCCTATTAGCTCAAAGGCTTAAGAATGCAGAAGAAGAACCCACAGCTAGGCTTTCAGGCCTTGGAGGCCCCGTAGTCACAGAGATAAGCCCAGTCCCAAATGTGACACCTGGGGGAACCACCCTGATATGCTTTCCTGATATAAGCGGACAGGAGTTGTACAGAAGCCCAATTCCATAACTGAAGCTATGGAACAACCAACTCAAGCACCTTGCTCCATTTTCAAGGCCATTACAGATCATTCCTTCTTTTCCTCACTGACTGTCCTTGTGGAGTTTACGCTCATGCAACTTCACATTGAATGTGGTTCTCAGATTTACATAAATGCATCTAGACACAGGTATGGCTTTGAACAACACCTTACATTTGCCTCTCTTGGAAGCAAATCTTTATAGCTGCTGCTAACGAAGAAATTGGCTTTTCAGGTCTTATGGCTGTCAAGTCTAAGCCAAGTAATGTTTTTTTTTTCTTCCCTCCAAAGTCATGGCAGTCTAAAAAAGAAAGCTCTAAAATGACTCCAAGTGGTTCCATTTATCGAAAAAGCCTTGGGGCATTCATACTTGCTAGTAAAAAGGGGGCATTTGGAATAAATGCAGGTGGAGGAGAGAGGAGAACAGAATGGCAGGGAAAGAAGGAAGGAAGGAAAAGGAAGGCCTTAGTAAAACCTATAATCTACTGTATACTACATTAGTCTATGGGTTTCCATAATCATCTCCCCACTCATATGACGTACCTAAATGTCAATACAATTTAACCATAAGGCCCAGTTACTTCAAAGTCAGAAGTAATAAGACTGATGCCTTCAAAGTTAAATAATTAAAAGGAAATCCAAAGCATCTTTTTTTCCTTTGCAGCAGATTACTTTTGAATTCTTTTTCAACATGTCCCACACACAAGCTGAGCTTGACCTAGATCCTCATTAACCAGAGAGACAGAGGACAACTGAAGGGACTCTTCAGAAGTTACTTAGTTCATCGGACATCTAAGCAGGACGCTCCCCCTGCCTCCATTCCCCACAGCAGCACTGATGAGTGCGTACACATTTCTGCTTGAGGACCTCTAGTGATGAAGTCAACCACCTTCGGCACTAACACTGCTAGGTACTAGGAATTTTTTACTCCAAGCTGAATTCTACCTTTTTGAAACGTCTACTCATTATTCCCACTTCTGTCCTCTGGAACAAAATATAAGAAGCTTAATCTTTCCTCTTGATGGTAGTCCTCACCTACTTGAAGACAGGAATCACTCCTCCCTGCCTGTCTACTGTTCTCTAGACCAATGGTATTCAACTCAAATAGAAACAGAGGACACTAAACTATACCTGTGGGCCACATATTAACTTAAAAAGCCACCTATTAGCATTATGTTCTGTTGTGTTTTTGTTTATTTTGTTAAATATTTCCCAATTACACTTTAATCTGGTTTGGGCAGCACTCAGGAGTGTTGTGGGCTGCGTGTCTGATAACTCACCTCTAGGTAAACTGCACCTGGACCCTTCAGCTAGTGTTCATACGATATACTGTCCAGGCACCTTCCTGTTCTGGATAGGTTCCAGGCCATTAATGCCCTTCCTACAGTGTGATACCCAAACCTGAACACAAAGCATTTCACAGATGAGGAAACTGAGGCCAGGCAGTTAAAAAAACTTGCCCAGAGATACTCAGATAAGAAGCATCATTGCAGGTGGGATTCAAATTCAGATCCTGTGGTTCCAAGCCCCACACTCTCCCCGCTGCACCACCTCCCATCTCTCTTGCTGTGGTCACTAGGCTTCCATTAACGTATTCTAACACATCATTTACTTTTCGGCTTTCCTAGAACACTCAGTAACAGTTCGCAGGTTCCCTTGAAGTCTTTTCTTCTCCAGACTAAACCAGGAATGGCATGGTTTCTCACCATCCCAGTCACAAACCTCTCGACAGACTTCACTTTGGTCTTCCTAAAAATCTGGCACCCACAACTACTAATCAGTTCACTGCTTTGTAGCAAAGCAGGCATTAGATATTCCTTTCTTAGCCTAGTTTTCTACCTATGCCAGACTGGGCACAATGCCAGGGAACCTTAAGATCCTGGGTTCTCCATTTCTCTCTTTTTTTTTTCTTCCCAAGATCCCAGTTAATCTCATTATCCCTAACACAGTATTTAGACATAACACCTACAGACATACTCCAAAGGATTATGTGAACATCTGGAAGAACTGGTGAGAATACAGGTCCAACACACGGCCCTAGAACCAGAACAAGAAGGATGGAGGGAAGAGGGGGAGACAGGAAGAGATGAGAGAGGGCGACAGAAACTCAAACACAGAAAAGAGACGAGGAGGATTCGAGTGAAAAGCTTCATTAGAGTCAGAGAGGCAAGTGATGGCAGCATACCAAGGTCACTTCTAATTTAGCCCACCTAATTGGCAAACATGTTTCCAAATGGCTATCATCTCACAGGGCTCAGAATTAATGAAGCCCGATTATTTTCATTACCTTCATCTGAGATGGAAAAAGAGTGAAGCGCGAGCACAAAAGCAGGCTAAGGAAGCCAGAGGGGTGAGTACCAGAGCCACTGCGTGAACAGGTGAGACACTCTTCTTGAGACACGGACAGAAAAGAAAAGAAAGACCTGAAAACCAGTTGCCTTGAGTTGTTTCTTACTTAAGAAAAATAAAATAATAGCTAAGAAAAAGAGTGGGAAAGACAAAGATTCAAGAACAAATTCTAGATAGGTGCCACAAATGGGAACATGAGAAAACAATGGTCAATGGGGCAGAAAGCTGGAGACGCTACATGGGAGAAAAACACAGGAGGAAAAAAACCTGAATAAACACTACAAAAGAGAAAGAAGAAAGAGGGGTTGAAGATCAAGTTGTGAGTGGGGGAGGGAGAAGGCTGCTCAAGGACTAATCTCTTCCCTTTTGATGCGATCCATCAGGTTGGGTAGACATGAAACAAACCCCATCTCATCAGCATTTAAGGAGCTCTCTGCAGAAGCCATATGGTTCCAGAATTACAGTGAAGCAGTTGTTATTGGATAGAGGATTAGGCTAGTTTTGAGCAGCTGAAGTACCAAAGTAGTCTTTTCCAAATTAATTAATTAATTGGTCAGTAACAACACCCCACTAACTGTGGCCCCCTCCTTTGCAAACAAACAAACAAACATCCCCACCAGAAGTAATGGGCCCAAGTGCAGGAAGGACAGCACGGCACTCATTGATACCTACTCTATACCATAGGTAAACAGGCAAGAAGGAGTATGAGAAACTAAAAACTCAGATCCAGCTCCCTAATGATGTCTTCCTCATTCTCATGTTCCTCAGTCTTTGTAAACTTCCCCTTTTCACAGATGATCTGTAATGATACCACCTTGGCCTCTGGTGTTGGTGGGTCATACAGAAAGTAGGAAGGGCACAACCCTCCAAGGACAGGGCCAATCCTGGTCATTCCCAGCAGAATATATTCTTCCAGCCTCCTCGTTGGTATAAAAAGAAGGGGGCCCATGAAAGACACAGATATGAGATGCAGAGCATAAGCAAGCAGCTGTTACCATGGCAACAGACATATTAGACACTGCAGGTTCCTGAAAGCTGTCTGATAAGGTATTATTAACTGAAGCCTCCTCAAAACACTCTCCATTTACAACTGAACGGAAAGACATTGTGTAGAAAGTAATCTACTTCTATTTATCTGGGTGGAATTAACTTTTAGTGGGAATGAAATCTGTTTCAAGCTTGATTCTGAGGTCTCAGACCAAGAGGGGAAAAATATTTATGAGAATTAACAGAATTATACACCCCGGACAATACATAGGTTTGTGAGGGACTGTCTTCCTTTTGGGTTTTTGTGTCTTTTTCTATCCTGCAGCAGAAGGAAATATCTAATTGGGTCACAAGCCCTCTCTTAATGACAAGAAGGCAATCCCTTCTCTTCTGCTGATATCTTTTCAGTAACACCAAAGGAAACAATAGTCCACTGATGTGCACAACAGAACTCTTGAGACTTGGCTCCCACAGAATTCCTTTTTCCATCTTGAGGTGGCCACCCCATTTCTGAACACTGTTCCCAACATTAGGAAGGGCATCTTAAATCTATAATTTAAACACAGTCAAAAGAAAGAGTCATAAGAAGCACTAACACTTTTTATCAGGTGACCTAGGTGCTTACCAAGCCAAATTTAGTCACTCTTATGAGAGAGATGAGAAGGGCTAAAATTTCCAAATGCCTAACAGGTACAGAAGTAGGTTGTTAGTTCTCTCCTTGGCAAGTCTTATTTTCCAGTCTCTAACCATGAGAAAATAACCTTTCTTGGAGAAAGAGAAAAGCTAGATGGTGCAGTGGATAGAGCACTGAGCCTGGAGTCAGGAAGACCTGATTTTAAATCTGGCCTCAGACGCTTCCTAGCTGTGTGACCCTGGGCAAGTCACTTCACCCTGTTTGCTTCAGTTTCCTCATCTGTAAAATGCGCTGGAGTAAGAAATGGCAAACCACTCCGGTATCTCTGCCTACTGAAAAAATGACTCAACAAAGGAAGAAAAGGATACAGGAGTTCAGACTTTGGGCATATGGATTAACAACTGGACTTTTTCATGAAAACACGGATCTCTTTTAATTCCTTTTGCAATTCTTACTATTCAGTTATGTTTTTTTTCTTTTTAAAACAAAGTAAACATAACTTCTTTTAGAATGAAGGGCTCCACAGACATTTTTTTTAGACTGTAGAGAATTTAGTCGTAGTCTGAATGACGCTTCTTATCACATGTTGTATTTATGGTTTCCTGCTCCAGTCGGCTGAAGTAAACAGAAGCCAGGCAATGACTTCTTCACTTGGTCGACAGTAACATTAATCAATCAATAATTTTATTCTCATGGCTAAATGTCTAATAAGACCATAACAAAAAGTGACCCCTGTGGACAGGCTCCTACCCACATGCAAATGACAATCCCCATGTTGCCAAAATAACCAAAAAAAAAAAACCAAACCAAACAAACCACCACGATGTTCCTGCTAGAAGATTAATTCAGAGGAAAAACCACTGACTTTGGAGTCACAGGACCTGAGTGAGAGAAGTCGGTATTTATTAAGCACTTTCGATGTCTTCAGTTGAAATGCCAGCTGCGCTCCTTCCTACTTCTGAGAAACCCTGGGCAGGTCGCAACTTCTCTTAGACTCAGTTTCCTTATCTGTAGGATGAAGGGGTTGGACTGCAGATCTCTAATGTCTCCTTCTAGTTCTATGATCCCATAGACTCCAATGATTCTGGCTACTATCTCAGGCATCTTAGCTCTGTGTGTCTATACATACGCACACATATACATAGAGAAGGAGAGAGAAAGATTTCTATTCTTGCTTATGAGTACATAATACCTTCTTTAGCAATATACAATTCCCCTGTAGCAATTTTACAGATGAGATAATTTTTTATTAAATTTATGATATATTTGTAAATACTTAAAGGTACCTTTTAAAATTGCAAACATCCAAACAAATCCCCCTACTCCTTCCAGGTGTGGGGGGCATGGGAGCCAGAACACTGTGTGCCTATGACATCAGGAAGGCCAGCAGCACTAGACTGTGGAGTGTGTAGAGGGAAGTAAAATATCAGAAAACTAAAAGGAAGGAAGGGCTCTGGTTGTAAAGGGAGGCCTTGACACTGGATCCTGGAAGTAGCTGGGACCCACTGTAGGTGACTGAGCAGAGGGATGACCTGGTCAGGTCTGTGCTTTGGGAAGATCACTCTGGCAACCAGAAGATAGATTTGACTGAGGACTGATTGCTGACAAAAAGACCCCCCCCCACCCCGTCCCTCCTCCTCCCCCTCCACCCAGCAGCTGCTGCAACAGTCCAGGTGTGAGGGGATGAGCCCCGCCCCAGGTCGGGGGGCAGCACCTGAGGAGAGAGAAGGGTGGATTCAAGAGATGTTGTAGAGATAGATACAACAAGATTTGGCAAACAGATTGTTCATGGGGTGGGACAAGGGGAGTGGTGAGTCAGAGTGAGGAGTCAAGAAGGACATGTAGGTTGTGAGCCCAAGTGACGGGAAGAATGGTGGTGCCTTTGGGACATTCAGAAGAGGACAGAGTTTTGGGGGAAAAATAATGAATTCTGCTTTGGACTTGCTGAATTTGAAATGCTCACTATGTGAGATGTCTAAAAGGCAGCTGATAGGATGAGATGTGGCTCTTGAGATCATCAGCACAGAAATGATAATTGAACTCATGGGGGATGATGAGATCGACAAGTGAGAAGAGGGCTCAGTTTTCCCCTTGGGGGACAGTCATGGTTAGTGGGCACAGCCTAGATGATAATCCATCAAAAGAGAATGAGAAGTAATGGTCAGATAGGCAGGAGGAGAACCAGGAGACAGCAGCATCATGAAAACCTAAAGGAGAGAGTATTCCAAAGCAGACCATGACTGATAGGATCAAAGGCCAAAGACAGGGTCTAGAAGGAAGAGGACAGGGAAAAGGCCACTGGATTTGGCATTTAAGAGATCAGTGGTAACTTTAGAGAAAGCAGTTTTACTGGGATGATGAAACTGCAAGACAGACTGCAGAGAGCTAAGAATTAAGTGAGAGGTAGTGAAACAGATGCACTGAACGTAGATGGCTTTCTCAAAGAGTTGAGCTATGAAAGGAAGGAGAGCTAAAGGAGGATAGCTAGCAGGGATGGGGCGGGTATTTTAAGGTTGGGAGAGATGTGGGTATGTTTGCAGGCAGCAGGGAAGCAATCAGTGGACAGGGAGAGATTAAAGATTAGTGAGGGAAGGGGGATCACAGAGAGGACAATCTGCTGGAGAAAACAGGATGGGATCAAGGGTACATGAAAAAGAATTTGCCTTTAACATGAAATATATTATATTAGTATAATTATAAACTGGATGATATAATTCAAGGGCTTTGCAAGGCTTAAAGCATGAGATATGTGTTAACTAGTTATCAGTCAATTTATTGATTTCCTACACTTCACGCTTACTTTCCTATTTGCACCTTTCCTTCTCCATCTTTTAGCAATAAGGAAGTGCTTTGTTTTCTATTCTAAAACACTCAGGCAAAGTACTATGGGCCCAAAGTCCCAAGGCTTAAATGAAATTAGACCAATAATATAATCACACTACAAGCACAGATTCTAACAAGTACTGAAAACATTGCTTTTGGCCCTGTTCCTCTGCTGGCTACCAAGGCTCACCAATCATCAGATGCTTCATTATAAAGAGGCTGCTAAGTGAGAAGGCTGGTGAAAATTCTGAGTTCCATTTTCACATTTGCAACTATCTACTTTTCCTCTTGAAGACAACTTTTCAATGACTTCCACAAGTTTATATGAAAATTGCCATTTAAAAATATTAATGAAAAAACTGGTATTAAATTTTCCTCCACATATCTTAAAGAGGACTGTGTGTTGCTTCTCACTGAGTATCAACCAAGGTAACTTTAACAAGCAGTACTCATAACTGGACAGCAAAAAAATGCAATAACTTAGCAAGAAAAATAACAGACCAGGGAATACCTGCAAATTATATTTGTGCTACTTTCACATCATAATTGGACTTTTAGACAACCTAAGTCACCACAGCCACGTGTTAAGAGAAGCGGCTGATAGCATTCTAGCATTGCATTGTTTACAGATTAACTATGGATGATTTGTTACATTTGGTGTTTTTACAGCGGATATCTCAAGAGGTGTTTATGATAGCAGCCCCCAACTACTTGGGTAAGAAAACTCATCAGGCATTACCTTCATTATATCTGAACAGTTTTCAAGTTAGTAAGTGACTTGAACCATTAAAATAGGAAATGACTGCCATCTTCAAGTATCTGAAGGGCCATCATATAAGAAGAGGGACTGGGAGTTATAGTCAGCCCAATAAGACCAAATTAGGAATGATGAGAAAAAGTTGTAAAAAGGCAAATGGAGAGGAGGGAGGAAAGGGAAAATTTCCCAACAATTCGAGCCATCCAAAGACAGAATGAGTAACCTTGGAAGATGACAGGTTCCCTTCTCAATCAAGGTCTTCAGGCAAAAGCCTTGATGACCAACTTGTTGGATACGACGTAGACAAGATTCTTGTTTAGGTACTGATTGGCCCAGCTTGTCTAGATTTTGGGATTCTTTAGCATTTCAGGTCATAACTGTGGTGATAACTTGTAGCAGTGCTGTCCAAGAATCTGAGCAACCCATGTTCCCTGCAAAGTGCACGGGGGCAAATCGGCCCCTCGCACGCATCCATAGATGCACCATGCATCTGAGAAGCCCCTGAAGATACTGCATCCTAAAATGCTTAGCCAGATGTCCCTGCCCCGTGTCCAGAGAGGAAGAAAGGATCTAGGGTAGTTTAACAAATAAATACAAATTCACATCTAACAGGGCAGCGAGGACATGCTAAGGTTAAGCACCTTCTGTCCCAGGGGAAGGGAAAGAGAGGACTAGGATTTGGATGGTTTTTGTTCTGTTTTGTTACAGAATTTAGCGGATTCTCTCCTTGTTTTCCCCAAGTCAGTTCTGAGGGAAACAAGTGGTGGGTGCCTCGACCTACCGTCATGATGAGCTTTTCGACACAGTCTGGGGCCACACTGTGGAGGTGGGTGAGGTGCAGCTGCAGGTGGATCTTGTTATTCAGCATGTCCTGGCAGAGCGGGCAGCGCAGCATGGGCTGCACCGAATGCTGAGTCATGGCGTGCACCCGAAGCCTGTTCACATCAGCATTACTGTACTTACAGTATGGACACTGGAACATCTGTATGAGAAGGGAGGGAGATAGATTCCAACCAGCACCATGCCTTCCTCCTCCTCCCTGCCCCTCTTCCCATTCAGCACTGCTGACATCAGCTGCCTGGGCCCCTGCCTCCCAAACTGGGCCGAGCTGCATGCCTCACCTGCTCTGATCTGGCCTCCTCGGATGTTTTGGGTCGCTTGGAAGAGAGGGGGGGCTCCGAGCTACTCGGGAAGGATGTACGCTTGGAGGCTGCAGGACAATCTGGGAGCTCCTTGTCTGCTTGGCCGGACGATGCTACGAGAGAAAATGGAAGCTATGTTAGAGTATCCGTGCCAGGCAAGCTGTAATGGGGTTGCTGCTGGGTGAAAACCAATATCCATTTATAGCGCAGGATTTCTTGAAAAACCAAGATTCCAAGAGGATGAACATCTAGGCTGGCAAACATGTTGGAAAGGAGGTGACTTTCTTCTCACTCTGTTAGTGCTTTAAGCATCAAAAGTCTAGGAAAGGAAAAGGCAAGGAGCTGGGGTACAAAGTCCTGGAAGGGGATCTGGGTGGCTCTAAGCTAAAAACATACAACTTGCCCCAGACTCCCCAGATCAGGATCTAAGCTCTTGCTTATGTGCATGTGTATATAAAATGAAATGAGAGAAGGTTGGCAAAGCACTCTGCAGAACTTTAAAGCACTACATAATGCTGTCATCATTCTTATTCTGATTATTATCACTCCTAAGTATGTTGAAAAGGCAGGTGGGTCTTTGTGATTACCACTAGCATTAAGATTCACTAGGTTCACTCACCCACAGGGATTAGCCCTCCATCTTTTTGCCCCCAAAGCTCTGTACCACAGTAAAAGAAGTGGCACTCTAGAGAAAGTCAAATTAACAAGCATTTATTAAGTCCCTACTATGAGACAGGCACTATACTAAGTACTGGGGATACGAAAAGAGGCAAAAGATAGTCTCTGTCCTCAAGGATCTCCTAGTCCAATGAGGGAGATAACATATGAACAAATATATACAAAGCAAGACATCGACAAGATGAATTGGGGAGGGGGATGGGGTGTGATGGGGTAGGCCCAGAGGGAAGGCACTAACACTAGGGAGTTTTGTTGTCAGCTAACAGGAATATTCTGGATTACATTTTAGTAGATGTTCTAGGGAAAAACTCACTTGAATGTTAGCTCTGAGGAAAAGCATCTCTACCCTGTTGACCAAATCCAACCATTTATCTATTCAGTTGTTCTTAATGTGAGGGAGAACCATCTGAAATCTAGGTGGCAGAAAACAATAACAGGGAAAATACTAAAGGAGTGGGTCTTGTTCTGGGAATAACTTGGAAGATTCTTTGACATGAAATCAACAAAATTAATTATTAACTCATAGCACATACGACTTCTCTACCATAGCAAGATACAAAAACCAAGATAGTAAGGTGAATGTGTGGCTTTAAGTATGGACATAGAGAATCTCTAAAAGTTGGCTTTTTTTGATACTCAGAGCACAAATCTTCCTTGCTTGACAGCTAAAAGTTTGAGACTTTTGCTATAACCAAAGGCAATGGCTAAATGTCAATGGTCAAAGAAAAATGTCATAAAAACCATCCTTCTCACAGAGAGACAGAGAGAGAGCGAGAGCACACGTGCACGCACGAGAGAGAGAGCAAGAGAGAGGAGAGAAGATGAGGGAAGAGAAGAGAAGAGAAGAGAAGAGAAGAGAAGAGAAGAGAAGAGAAGAGAAGTCCTTCTGGAGACCACAGACCTCATTGGTAGCTCATTGGGATTTGGCACTTGGGTCATAAAGTGAGAAAAAGCTAATTTCTGCTCCTTGACAAAACTATGCTTAGTCTTATTCTGCTTAACCATCTTGCAAACATTTCTACTTTATGCTTAGCTCTGGGATTTTTTTTGACATGGACCCCAAGATGCTGTCTTTATGTACATGTACTTTAATAAACAATTTTAGAAAATCAATTTTATTCATTAAAACCATAAGGCCACAAAATATATTTTTTAAAAATGTTAAATGCAGGAAATATTCCAGGAAGTTGATGCTCTTCCCAGAATGCACATCTTATGACCTTTAACCCTAGTATCTTGGTAACCTGGTCTACATAAGTTTGTAAGGCATCTATTATTTAAAAACTACAAAGACAAGCATATTACATGCAGACCCCTCCTCCTCCCAACACACACATTCATAACGGTACTTTAATCTGTCTCGAATCGACTTCAAACCCATTTCGCTCTTAATGGGAGTTATTCATTTTCACTTGAAAGGTAATACATGACTGCTGGATATTTAACGTGATAGATTGGCTGCCGATTAACCAGGTGCTGTAACATTCTAGGCTGGTTCCCCCATGGCCCACTTCCCATCTCCTATCCCCACTGCAGGCTTGATTGAGCCTGCAGAATCCTCTTTTTTCCTGGCCTTTGGTGGATACAGTCAGGGAACTCTTGGGCCTTATTTCTTCTGTGATAGAAAACCTTTTACTGAGACAACTGGTTTACTCCAAAGGGCATCTCTTTTCCATATTGAGTCTAAAACAATCCTCTCTTTTTGTAGCGCTTCATTTAAAAATGGACAAAGGTATTACCAATTTAAGTACATGTAAAAGACTAAAGTGACTGTTTGGATGTCCATTTGTAATCAATGTTGTATTTTCTCCTCCCATCCTTTTCCTCTCCACCGCTGGTGAGGACTACAGGAGGAATCTGTTTAGTCTCTGAGCATGCAAAAGACTTGTTATTTCCATAGCTAAGACAACATGGGAATTTTGGGTCAGCTCCCACTCTGTTGTACCATTCCCCTCCAAATTTGTTCTTGACCCCTCATCTGACCTGTAACACTCCCTTGCTGCTACAAGACTATGGCCCAGCCCAGTGAATAGATGCTAGTCTGCTTTCTGCCTTCCCTGATGAAAGCTCATCCATCGACTGGTGATATGAATGAATGGGCACTGAAGTTAATGTGGAGACCATCCAATTTATTTCACTTGAACACAGCAGACAACCCAATTCTATAACGTAGTAGAGACCTAGTCTCTTTGCAGAATTAAAAAAAAAAAGTCTACCCAACTTTCTTCTTTATACTCCCCAACCCCTCTCTACTTACAAATTGAACATACAGTGACAAAGTTGCAGATGTGGGAATGCTGGTTTCAGTAGCTACTGCTCATTTTCCCTTAGAGGAAGGGAACACTGAACTTCCCTGCCCCACTCCCAACTTAAACCTGCCTGGGATTCCAAAGCTTCTTTTGTGGGAAGAATTCTGTATGTGTAGGCTTTTTTTCCCTTCAAAATTAAACTCTTCCCTTCTTTCTCAGTAACAGGGCCACACTGTTACAAAGTAAACCATGTCTACTAGGGGAAAAGGCTTTGGAGTTTTCTCTTAAGGAAAACTGACATTTTTATTTGATACAACTGCTCAGATATGGGTTACTCTTGTGGCAAGTGGCGATAGCTACCCAGCAGATCTTGCTCTCACGGACACAGAATCTGTTAAATCCCAAGTTCAAGCCTTTTTGCTGGTCCCTGGGTGATCACAGGGGAGTGGTTCCAATAGTTAGGTTAACTACAGCTGACACAGTCCCCTCCCTAGGATGACCTCGGACATTAAAATGTCAATCTCAATCAGGAAATGAATCATCAGGGCAGAGTCAGTTGAAATCTAGGGGGAAGTTGCCCACCGGGCTTTGAGGATGGGATTTGTATTAGGGGACCTGGGATGGATTTGGATTTACTCAAGCTTCCTTGAGCTTCAGAAGACACAAGGTCTCAATATCAACTAATATTACAATCTTTTCAGTCTCTATTTTTAACCTTTTGGATTTAAATGACTGTCAACTGAAATGGTAAATGGGGAAGAGAAAGTGACAGTTTACTCTTCTCTGTTAATCTTGTTGAGACATTTCTAAACTTCATTTTGAGCTCCAGGGGTGAGCAATGAAGAACACCCACTTTCTAGATCCATAGATGACTTGTCATTTTAACCACAGAAGGGCTTCTTATTAATACGAAAGAATGAGACTCATGGAGAAATGAACATTTTGGTGACAAGCTATTCCATGTTTGGTTTCTACTGGACACAAAAAGCCACAAATGATAACTGACCGTGAAAAAAAATCACAACTCTTTGAGGCCACAATATTGTATAAAAGCATCAAGAAACACCTGAGTTTATCAGGGTTGGTTATTTTTTCTCATTTAAAACAGCTCTGTCTTTTTCAGTAGATGTTATTAAAATAGGAGAGATCTTTCATCGGCCACAACTTGGGCTACTTTTGGTACTTCAGAAAAGATAAAAAATATGGCTGGGAGTCATGTGAATTCATGTGCTCTAAAAAAGATTTTCTACTGTGCTGGTATTAGGTAAAGAGAATATTATAACCTAGTGAAATTCTGGATCAAATACACTTGGAAACCCAACATGATTTTGTGTTACAGAGGCCTGTTCAAATCAACTGCCAGAACTATGTTTTGTTTTATTTGTGTGTACGCGTATGTTTTTGGTTTTGATTTCTGAAGAAAAGACAATTTTACTTAACTTCTGTAAGGCGCTACACACATAAAAATCATTGAGGTAGCAAGAGAAATATCGCCACACCCTTGGTCTGTGATAAAGACATTTCAAAGTAGGCTCTCGGTGATGTTTTTCCACAGAATAATCGCCGCCCCCCCCCCCCCCCCCCCAAGTTAATCCCGTCCTTTAACTGTAATAATCTGGCCAATGAAGGTGATGATAAAAGACTGTGCTGATCTTCTTGACCCCAGATGTTGACTGGAAGCCACATAACAAAGGGCAGGAGGCCTTATCATTTCTCTTAATATCCTTCATATCCCAGGCAAAACAATTTTGTTTCAAGGTAATTTTAGGAGTCGATATATGACTTTCATGTTAGAGCCCATCACTGTTAATATGCAAGAAGTTTCAGTTTTCCAGATACCCTTTCCAGTTTCTATGAGGTTTTTAACTAAAATGTAGAAAATCTCAGCCTTGTCTGTGGTTACCTAAAAGACCCAAAAAGGAGCCTATCACCCAAATGACCTGACACTGAAACTGGTACCCTATTATCCTTAACCCAGCCCTGGAGGTAGTAGGCCAGTGAGGCAGATAATCTGGGCAGCGTGGTCTCAACAGTAAAGGATTTTGAGAATGAAATCAGAAGTGAAATGAAAATTTCACTCCCAGATTTTAGCTGCTTTTCCACTGGCTACTGGCTAAAAATGCCCTTTCTCTTGAAAAGCTGCGGCTTTGTCAGAGTTGTCCATTTATCGTGAACAAAATGCATTTCTGCCTCATTTAGCACCCCCAGCGCTCTCTTCTAAGACGCCAGCCAATGGGAGCTGTTATCTCAGCTCTGGTCAATCCAAAGGAAAGTTCCTTCACTTCTGATCTCTGTGTTGCTGGGAAGTTTCTTCTCACCATTTCCTCCTCATTAGCGTGTGCCATGTGGAGGTGGTACTCACAAAAATGCTGACACTTTTCCTATCTGTAGCCCCAAAGTGAGTACCCAGAGGGGCCTGAGAAAGCCGACTGACATTTGATCCTCATGCAGAGGCCAAAGGCAGAAGCAACCACCCCCACTCCCCACTTCTGAACCATCAGCCTCTTTTAGCTAAAGTACCACTGACAGCCCCTCTGTCTAAACTTCCATCTTCCAACCCAGCAGCATAATGGAGGAGCCAATTAAATGATTATTAATTCATGCTACTTTCCGTAAGCCAGAGGTTCTCATCTCCCTGTATTCCGTAAACCAGCTTGCCACCTGCTCCAGAATTTACAGCAGGGTTTGATCTATCTCCATTGATTAAGGAAACACACACACACACACACCCCTATTTTCTAACATTAAAAGGTTGGGTAACTTTCGTACAATGTATACACTGAATCATCAGAGGAACTGAAAAGAGCCATTTAATTTTGTTATAATCATATTCCTCTAATATTTACTCCTTAAACAGAAAATCATGCTTGAACTTCCATATATTTCATTTTTCTATCTTGGGTGGTACAGCAGAAATTCATAATTTTCTGAGGATGGTTGTCTCCATTAGTCTAAAGATAATGACTTTAACTTCCATCCTCAACAGTCGCTATTTTATAGAAATGTCATTTGAGGTCACGTTGCACTAGAATTTCATTGTGATTTTAGCCCAGGAGCTCAGGTCTACCTACACTTTTCTCCTAGACACACCTACAGTGAAACTTCTCAAAAGTAGAGAGACAAGTTAAAACCTCCTTCTTTCTAGTACAGAGAATAACAGGTTTAAGGAGCCTACTTTGTTGCCATATCTGGTTTTTAAATATGAGTGTTCCAATCAGGCACTTAAGCTATTTCAAAGAAAAACCATGGGACTTCCATGAATGAGAGGCAAGACGCCTAATGAAGACCAGTTCTCAAACTGTGAGGACAAAGATGGAACCCACTATTCAATGGCTCAAGTGGTGATGACAGAGGGCCTATTTCTGAGTTTCTGTTGTGCTTGGTTAAAACACTTCTGCATTAAACACTGTCACAATCCTACCACTCACACGACCACAAGCTGCAGGTTGAAGGACATTTTTAGGAATTATCATAGAAAAAGAATGCGATGATGTGTAGGATAAAAGAGAACACTGAGATTTTCATCAATGACAGTGAATGCAAATCCAGTGCTTTGTGCCAATGAGACTCTAAATACTCCTTTATGAAAGTCCCTGAAAACCTATAGAGTAATGCACACGTGCATATTAAGTTTTGCTGTTGGCTTTGGAATCTCCTAGTCAGCATCTGTTGTTGTTCAGTTGTGTCTGACTCTTCATGACTTCATGGACCACAGCACAACAGGCCTTTCTGCCCTCCACTATCTCTCCAAGTCTATCCAAGTCCATGCTGATCGTTTCCATGACACTATCTATCCATCTTATCCTATGCCATTTCCTTCTCCTTTTGTTTTCAATCTTTCCCAATAGCAGGGTCTTTTCCAATGAGTCCTGTCTTCTCATGATGTGGCCAAAGTATTTAAGCCTCAGTTTTAGTATTCGACTTTCCAGTGAATAGTATGAATTAATTTCCTTGAGTACTGATTTTATCTTTTTGTTGTCCAAAGGACTCCCAAAAGTCTTCTCCAGTGCCATGATTCAAAAGTGTCAATTCTGCAGTGCTCAACTTTCCTTATAGTCCACCTTTCATAGCCAAACACTGCTACTGGGAAAAAAAAAACATAGCTTTGACTATAGGGACCTTTGTTAGCAAGGTGATGTCTCTGCTTTTTAGTATGTTGTCCAGATTTGCCACAGCTTTCCTTCCAAGGATCAAGCGTCTTTTAATTTCATGGTTGCACTCTGCATCTGCAGTGATCTTTATGCCCAAGAATATAAAACCTGACACTGTTTCCATTTCTTCTCCCTCTATTTGCCAGAAGTCATGAGACTAGTTTCCATGGTTAGTCTTTTTGACATCATGCTTCAAGCTTTTACACTCTCTTCTTTCACCCTCATCAAGAGGCTTCTAAATTCCCCTTCACTTTCTGCCATAAGGTATTGTCTGCATATCTGAGACTGGTGATATTTTTCCTGGCAACCTTAATTCCAACTTTTGATTCATTCAGCCTGGCATTTTGCATGATAAACTCTGCAAATAGTTAAATTAACAAGGAGACAATATACATTCTTGTGGTACTCCTTGTCCAATCTTAAACCTATTAGTTGTTTCATATTCTAACTGTTGTTTCCTGGCCCGCATATGGATTTCTTAGCAGACAAGTAAGATGATCTGGTCCTCCCTTCTCTTTGAGGACTTGCGACATTCTTGTACTCTCTTCAAAGATGAAGACTGGATCACATCCATTTGTCCTGTGGGACTTGCCCCCATCAACACCAAACTCCTCCACAGGATTCATCCAACATTTCACACTTGCTTCCTTTCTCATCCACACAGCCAATATCCTTCCTACTTCATATCTTTATCTCCTCTTACTTCAACAACCATGACAGTCTCCTCTCTGGACTCTCAGCTTCCAATTTCTCCTTTACATAGCTACAAATATCATCTTCCCAAAACTCCAGCTGGTCACACTCCTTTCTTTTCCACTGTTTCTTCTGCACAATTCTATCGTGCAACCGCCTGCGAACACCTACTGTATGCTTCTCTACCGTCCGTTCTCCGGACGACCCACAACTTTAATCTTTGGAGATTCTGTGACTTGCCTCCATGCAGCATCGCTGGAAGAGGATCATTATTTAAAAACGGGTGTTTTGGGGGGAAGAAAAATGGGGTCATTAAGACGAGGCACAATTTCCTCAAGGCAGTCCAGCTCACTTTCTTTCTATTCACTTCCACATTTAGTTCACTGTCCATTCTCAGTGTGTAACCAGCATCTGTACTAATGGATTAGCTCTACAGGGTGTCCATTCAAATGTATTTGGTAGTACAGACAACAGGCATTTTTCAGCTACTTTTCACCTCTCCACACCCTACCCCTGTATATACAGTTAGGCTAAACTCTTGAGGGCTTATGGATTTCATTTAGTAGTGTCTGTGACATTCCTGCGCTGGCACCCAGTACCATGTCATCTATAAACAGGAACATCCTAAGGCCCTCATCACCTATGCTGTACATTCTACAAGGAATCTCTCTTCCATTTCAATTCTGTGCTGGGCATTCTCAATAATGGTGGCAAACACGTGTCTCCCTGTTTTATGCCTTGATTCATATTAAGAGGGCTAAATAAATTTTCTCTGTTGTTGTATTTTTCAAGGAATCATAAGATTCCGAGGCATTCATGGGTGGTGCTTTGTTGGAGGACAGTCAGTAAGGTGGCATGGTGTCAACAGTGAGTAGTCAGTTGTGTTACCATGAAGATTTCTGTAGAATACGATCTGTGAAAGCCTGTCTGTTGCCTTCTCACACCTTCATCCTGGGTGCCGCCCCCCATGTTGAGTTGATTCTTCTAATAAAAAGCCCTTGTTCAGATGGAGAAAGCAGGTGTACGGGTCAGTTGTGAGGAATGTTCTCAGTCACTTTTGTAGGGCAATGCTAAGGGAAGACAGATGTTTTTTCTCTTCCTTGTTTCAGATACTTGGAAAATCAATCTCTCAACACCCCCAAAATCGTGTTACCTCCAGCATGGGGCTCATCTGTATATGACAAGTCTGGGCAAGCTGTTCTCCCATCTTTTTTCTTCAGTGCCTTTCCTAGCACATCAGCAGGCTGTGATGGTATAGTCAAATACAGTAAGACCACTGTTACTGATGGGCAAATTTTACATAAAAATCTTTATAGATGTTTTCTGGGTTTTTTTTTTGGTCCATCTACAATCTTTCCAGTTTTATCCTTAGATGACCTTAGGATGATGTGGCACAATGGGTCTCTTATTATGGTTTAACTGTGACTTTTAAAAATTATTCTATAACTAAAGGGAATCATATACATTCTGATTTTTCACCTCCAACCCACAAGTGAGATAATAGGTAAGAAAACATTTTGAAAGTTAAAAAGGATTTTATAATCATTGCTATATTAACAATACTATTACACTACTTACAATTCCATATGAGTTTGCTAGCTTTATACATGCCAGGGCAGCAGGAACAGGATCTTCCAGGTATCTCATAGGAGCTCTTTCTGCCCTTTTTAGGACAAGGCGGTACTTCAGCACATCCTAGGTGACCAATACATATGGGCTAACGTGGAGAAGCCTAAAGAGGTTCACTCGAATGGGTTTAGTCTTTTGTTTTTTCTCTCCAATTTTCATTATATCTTTTAGCACTGTGTTCTGTAATAGTGATTTTTTTTTAATGGAAATGAGATACTCAGGTCTGACACTGGAAATGGGATAACCATAAAGTGGGATTGGCTCATCCTGGCACCAGAATTTTAGTATCTCAAATGTGGAAGGTGGTCATTGTAATTTTGAGGTTCTCCATTCTAGGACCTCAATATATCACTTACATTTCCCCCTTCAACAAAGAGTAAACATGAGTCTGTGTAAAAAGTCCTTCTATAAAAGTACAATTTTTAAAACTTTTCCCCGTTTGCAAAAAATACTTTATTGGAAACAAAACTTTAAAAAATTACCTATACACATAATATGACCAGGCCATCATGAAAATACTCCTTTAGCAGGAACTTTATTATTAGCTCTTGATAGGGTCAGAATTTAATATGCCCACAACTATTTAGAAGGTTTTTTTTTTAGTTCTTGTGGCTATTACGGCTTTTTTTTTTAATGAAGTTCATGTTTTATTCTGTTCAAAGGACCATAATTTCAAAAATGAAATAACAATGGAGATTTCTACTGTACATTAGCTGTGTACATGTTTTTTTTTTCTTTTGGGGGGCAAACTTGGACTCTTTACTCACCATTTTAACATGGCTGATAACTATAACAAACTGAAAGCTGTACAGATTTATATCACCTTCATATGCCCCTGTCCTGGAGAGCAATTAATTTTAACAAAGGAAAAAAAATCTCACCACAACTAAACAATAACTCAAGTCTGATATCACATGCAGTGTTCCATTTCCATAGATTCCCTTCGCAAAGCAGAGGAGTACACTGCCTTATCTCTCTTTGAGGCTAAGCTTAGTCATCATTTCATAACATTCAGGGTTTTGTTTTTGATTTTGTTCGTTTGCTATTCTCTCCATTTACCCACATTACTCCAATGTGAAGTCATTGTGTATATAATTTTCTTGGTTCTGTTTACTTTGCTTTGCATCAGTTCATATAAAATTTTCCTGGCTTCTCTCTATTCATTTATACTTATCATTTCTTACAGTTCAGTAATATCCCATTACATCCATGTATGACAATTTGGTCAGCCATTCCCTAATTGATGGGCATCTAACATTATTCCTAGCTCTTTGCTACTACAAAAAAAAAATGCTGCCATACATATTTTGGTACACAACCTCCTTGGGGTATACGCTTTGTCTGTGGATTTCTGTATCAAAGAGTATGGACATTTTAGTTCCTGTTTTAGCATGACCCCAAGTTGCTCTCCACCATGTTTAGAGCAATTAATTTACAGCTCCATCGATAGTATATTAGGGCACTAGTCTTTTCACAACTTCTCAGATATTGAGTTTTTCTGTCTTTTATTTTTGCCAATTTGTTAGGTGTGTAGTGAAACCCAAGAGTTGTTTTGATTTGCTTTTCTCCTATAATTAGGGATTTGGAACAATGTCTCCTATGGCTCTTAACAGTTTGCAATTCTTCTTTTAAGGACTGTGTGTTCATATTCTGTGATCGTATCCATGAGAAGTCTTAAGACTGGAACTACTTGATTTGCTTTAATATGCAAATTAAATAGCATGAACAATTCCTTCCTGTAGTCACCCTATATTAGAAGGTAGTCTGGCAATCTTTAGGCACATCTAATGGTGGGGAGGCAGGCCTGTGGTTTAGATGACTCAGCTGAGATGATGCCCTCATTCAGCAGGAGCTAAAAGTGAAGTAATAAGCATATTCCTTTGTAAGAACATATCCTAGCTCTAACTCAGATTTTTTTTTGTTACAAATTTGGAAATTTTGAAGACTAAAACCACGTTTTTTCCCCCTCCCTCTCTCAAGTGTAATTCAAGCTTCACTTCTAAATCATCATTATTCTCATCTTGCAATGAAGTCATCTCTGGTGGGGGTCACTCCATAGTGAGGGCAAACACTTAGGATGTCTTCCTATTTTAAGGAAGGGATTGGAATCTGTTGGTTGCTGACTCCCCTAACTTTGCTGAGAACTTAGTGACAGTCATCTCTCTGTCCTCTGGGGACAAAGGTCACACTTACAAAAGGCTAGTCTGCTCTGCAAGATTTCTACAAGGAGTTAAGCTAAGGACTAGCACATGGTGCTTGAATCTGCAGATGTCACAAGGTAGTCTGATTGGGAAACCAGACCTATGATCAGGCCCTCTCCTAGGAGGTATTGGCAGTTGGATCCAGGGGGATTCACTTGGCTTTAAAGCATTTTATATCAGGCCACAGGATCATTCCTCCAGAGGAGACAGCACTGGCCTTGACTGGCCAGTGGCTATCTCCTGCTCACTGCTGGGGATGATGTAGTCCTAAGCCTACACTGGAGGCATTCAATAGCAATGTTCCTACAACACTAGATAAAGTGATTCTTTTTCCTCTCTGAAAAGGCTACCTATAAACTCAACTTCACAGCACCAATTAGTGTTATTTTTTACTATTTTTCTTTATTTTGCAAAGTCTGAGAGAGAGAGAGAGCTATCGAAGTGGAGCTGAGTCCCGCCATCCTACTGAATGTCAACAAAGATTTATTAGGCACCTACTATGTGTGAAGCATTGTGCTGGGTACCAAGGGCATGAGGCTTAAAAAAAACCACACCCTCCTTTGAGTTCCAGTCACAACATGGGATTATGGCACATCAGAGTACTTGCTACAGTCAGGATGAGACAGAACATGCATCTGGCGGGAGGGTTTCCCTTATAGTCACTCACCAGAGGTATCATCCTAATGTAATTTCAATGAAGCTAACAAAAGAATAGAATTTAAACATGGCTTCACAGAAAGGCCCAGAATATTCTTGGTTCCAAACTTACAACTTGAGAAATCCTTAGAGTAGCTGTCAAATCCTGAAATCACGTGAGAGATATCACGGTACAGAAAAAAGCCCTGGGTTCAAACCCTGCCCTGTCACTGGATTAGATCTTAGGTAGATCACTTAACCTTCTAGGCTTCAGTTTCTTTTTCTATAAAATGAGGGGGTGGACTAGATGGCTCCCCTTTCAACTCTCAATCTATGAGTCAATGAATTTGTGAAAATAAATCCTCCCCCAAAGTCCAACTCCAATGCCGCACTGTGGTGTAGAAGTGACTCTAGGTTCTTGAAGTCTGACAACAGAGCACCAGTTCTGGTGGGTACCATCACCTGGTGATGGACTCAAGTTGTAGTAGGACCAGCTGAGGACCAGCCCAGTTTTGTTCATGGTTCACCATTGCAAGGTTGATGGAACATTTTTTCCAGGCATCTTCTGAATGATCCCCTTTAGAAATTTCCGGAGTTTAGGATTCACATGATGAACAACTGAGGTTTTTGTCCACTGGGGGAGAAAACATTGTCCAAACCTTCTGCCAGGGTTGGAGGCTGGAATGATTTCTTATGCTCTTCTATACTTACAACACGGAGGGCACAGAACCATTTGCTCTTGGTGTTTTGTAAAAGTACAGAAAGCGAGCATTATGTCCATCAGGACTCTGGAAACAGAGCCCTAGAAATTCCAATCGTTTTATTTCTTTGTATACATTCTCTAATTCTCAGATTGCCGAGAACCCAAAGTCTATTCTTTTGCATAATTTTCAGGTGGTTCATTGAGCCAAAAAGATCCAAGGGGAGTTTTAGAACTAATTCTGTTTCAGAGTTGAGCGGCTATGGCAATTTCTAGGATGTCCTCAGAAAAACGGTGGATGGAATATTTAAACTCTTCTTTTCCTGTGGGTGCCAAAGGTCTGCATTTATCCCCCACCAACAGGAATCAGGCTCCCTGAGATTCCAGATGGTATTCTTCCTCTCTTTTTCAAGAAAGAAAGCTAATAACGAACAAACCAACAAGAAGCTGTCAGAGGTTACCAGGAGAGCCAGACACAGAACTCCCTTGTTTTATAGGGCCGCACAATCACCAGCTTCTATGTTTATCCTATCCCTTTTGCCACTGCCACAGCCAGGTGTGGACCTGCATCCCCTCACCCCTCCAGCCTCCAGCCTCTCAGCACAGCAGGCTGTCCTCTACTCAGCTGTCGAAAGGACCTTCCTAAAACCCAGGGCTAATCAAGTCACATACTCCTCCCATTCAATCGAAATCAGTTGTTCCCTATTGCCTCCAGGATCAAATAGAGAAAACCCTGTCTGGCTTTTCAAGTCCTTTCTAACCAGCCTCTTCCTATATTTCTCTTCCATCAGTGGCACTGGTTTCCTCCCTATTTCTAGCATCTCCTGATGGTGCATATTTACTGGCTGTTCCCCATGCCTGGAATACTCTCCTTGCTCATCTTTACCTCCTGATTTCCTTCAAGTCTCAGCCAAAATTCTGCATTTTGCAAGAAGTCTTTTCTGGTCTTCCTCATTGTCAGTACCCTCCCCCACTGTTGTAACAATCCAGCTAGCAGCTGCTGTGGGGGCGTAAAACCAACAACAACCCGCTCACAGAATGCTGCAAGCCCAAGCTCTTTTGATCTCCTTTAGTAAGGAAAGCAACGTTAAGCGGTTAACAATCTTACTTTAATCCAGCATACAAATATCATTCACTTAGTTCAGGGAAAAGACAGCACCCTGAACTTCAGAGCAAATAGAAACAAATTACAAACATCAACAGACCTTGTCTGATTCAAATCTCAATGCATAGTTACCAGAGTTTAACAAAGTCTGAACACCTACAAGCTGGAGGGCTCTTAAGTACAGCTGCCTGGAATCTCTACGTAGGCGCACCACCAAGAGTGAGAGCCCTAAGCAAATAGCTCTGTCTTCCCTTTCGACGTACTCTTTAGCCATCATCAAACTCATCTGAGTGACCAGAACTTAAGCTCTTACTATTGGCTCTGGAGTTAGCAACTCCCCTTAGGACCCGAAATCATCACAAAAATGCGACAAACCCAGGTGGTCTAAAAGCCTCTGATGTCACAAACATGTCACTCAAACCCATGTAAACTAGGCTTTCCCTTGAGGCAAGGAGATCATCAAGGACTCCTAACTTAATCAAGGAAACAAAGGCCAAACTCTTCAAGGGCACTTGGTTGAATAAGTGCTAAGAGCTCATCTTGATTCCCAATACACCCAGCCCCAAAATTATCTCCGATTTATTCTGTACAGATCTTGTTTGGACACAGTTGTTTGCAAATTGCCTCCCCATTAGATTGTGAGTTCCCTGAGAGCAGGGGTTGGTTTTGCTTTTGCTTTTCTTTACATCTCCAGGCACCTAAGAAAAGCCTGATCTTGTTTTTGTTCAAGTAAACCTATCGTTTTAAATTCTATCACTTTCCTAGACGATAATGAAAGTAATTTGCATTACTACTAATTAGTAGTGTAGTCTGGTAGAAAGAGCAATGCACAGAAGACTTCGGGAGGCCTAGGTGAGATTTCTGCTACCATCCACTGAGTTATCAGAGAGACCAGGCTCTCTGTCCTGCAGCCCTCACTGAGGGGAACAATCACTGTGGAGGAGGGGTCCCCCTTTCTCACTACCACCAACTGGCACCCAAGTGAGGTCAAGCATCCTGTAAGTGACAACACCTCCCAGACCACTAGTCTTGCTTCCAGCCCCACGCTCACAGCCATCTTCTGGCGAGGCCACCTCAACAGAGATGCAACCTAGATGCACCTCCTCAAGCAAACAGAGCTACAGGAGTCCCAGAAAAGAAAGTTCCCACCACCAAAGTCCTCAGCGCTGTCTAATGGTTCATCGGAATGGGATGTGATTTTGTCTTTTCGCTACAGCGTTTTTGTAAAACCATGAGACTTAACTGACTCATCTCCTAGAAAAGCTGTCTCCCTCCATCAGAACGCCAGCCTCTTAAGAATAGGGACTGTTTTGTTTTTCAATTTGAAACCCCAGTGCTTAGCACAGAAGGGCTTAATAAATGCTCATCCATTCATTCTCATTCTCTTGATTTCCTTGCTTGCAAAAGACAGACACCATCTGCTCCAATATATAAAATAAGTATTAGGATAAACAAAGTAGCCTGCTATTCCTGCAGAAAAGAAAACTCCAGGTATTTATCACTGATATCATTTTTGCTCCTACTACTATCATGGCTTATAAAATGCAAATTCAGAAAGTCAAGTCATTTGAGAGCTCTTGGCATTCCAAAAAGGACAGAAATCTACCCACTTCTATTTTTTGCTTCCTTATATAAAAACAATCCAAAGGATTTATTTTCTAATTGTGAGATAGATTTCAGCCTGCAGTACATCTAAGCAGCCAAGTTATACAGAAAATACCTTGGGGAAAAAGAGGTAGGGGTGGTATGTGGAGAAGAGTGGGTCCTGTGAAGGCCAGCACAGCCTTATAATTCCCAACTGTGCATGAAAATGAAAAAACAAAACCAGCTTTCTTTGTTTGTAAGAATGTGAACTCCAAGTGGGCCCAGAAAAAGCACACATTTAGCACGTTCTTTTACATATACAACCTTCAGTGCCAAGAGCTCGTCTCTGAGCACATAGGGGAACAGGTGGGTAAGGGAGAAAGTAGGTACACAGAAGAAGTGGGGTCCTACTAGATTCCGCCTTCCAACAAGGCTGTGAAAAACTCACTGACTCAAAGATCCCTAAAGTTATCTCTGGTCAGTTGAACTTTCTCCATCCTACAGTGATACTACATCACGTGATGACCACGACTATAAAAGAACCAAGACCCTGAAAGCTAGGCCTCCTCCCTCAACATCCCAAGCCTGAGGACGGCTGCTGCCAAGGGACTACGGTTATTCTCAGTTCAGTTCTACTATTCTGGGCCCAAACACAGTGAACACTTTCTGACAGCTTATCCATATCCTGGAGGAGAAATACCATTGGAATGGAGAAAAAAGGCTAGCTGTCAGTTCTGTGCCAGCATCTACAGAATGCCTGGCGCATAGTAGGTGCTTAACAGTAAATGCTCATTCACTAACTGAATTCATTTCTTAGCCTTTTTAGGCAAAGACACAAACGCTAGAGCTGGAAGAGACCATGGGGATTTAGTTCAATCTGCTTATTATAAAAATATGGACATTGAGGCCCAGGGAAATTGTGACTTATTTAAACTTTATAGCTAATTAATGTCCTGGAGAAATACAGAACCCAGGTAGGCTTATTTCTAGTCTAATATTCTTTCTACTTAGACTGCTTTCTAATCCTTTCTAGATTAATTTAATGGCGGTCATTTTTTTCCCCATCTGGATTTTTCCTTTTTGTTTCTCTCACAGATTATATTGTGGGCATTGCTATGATGGCACACCCACACATGCCCAGCCATACACTGGGTGGGGATGCCTCCTGATAACAGACTTCTAACAAAATACGTATGACCTATTTTTGTTTCCTAATCTCAGTAATGACAAAGGCACTAGGCCTGTGGGAAATACTCCTAAACGGCAGGAGCTATATTCTATACATTTATGTTAAACACGTCAAACCTGATGGAAATGATGCCTGCCGGCAGCATACTCCACAAACACACTTTTCCCTAACAATTTCCTAGATCTCTCTAGCCCATTAATACCTTCTTTAATAGCAATCTACCATGGATTTGAATCAGGGATGCTCCAATGCACTAATTGTTCCATTAGGTGAGCATCAGGGCTTTAAAAAAATTAATAAAATAAAAGTAAAATCCCTTTAGGCCATTTCACCAGAAATAGCACAAACAAGAATCTCAGTCAGGATCAAAACAACAAACAGAACGACTGAACAGAACTGCTCAGAAATCTCAGTGTCATTTAGCTGTATTCCTTTCTGTTTCCTGTTTTTAACCGCCACATCATTTCGCCCACCAGAGATTTCTTATCTCATATGAACCTCATTAGGACCACCATGGGGCTCTTCAGGTGAAAACCAAAACAGTTAAGAGGGTACAAAGACAATCATTTTGCCATCACGGTTTTTTTCCAGTTCTATTTGCTCTCTAGTTATTGGTTATAAAGTATCATTTTAATTATCTGTTATGTAGTTTCTATCAATTAATAATTGATTGGCTAATTACTACGATAATTGTTGTTCATTTGCTGACACCAGGGGTTTTTCAATCTACTATTCACACAAATCTACTCTGCGCAAAGATCAAGGGGATGGTTTTACATCTCAACCAGCAAATAGAGGGAAAAAGTTTGCTAGAGAAAACATCTGCATACAAAGGAAGACATTTCTCTCTAAAGAGCATTTCCAGACACTTGGCTTGCCTGCAGAAACGTTCTGTGCTTTCTGTTAACTTTGCTTGTAATAAGAAACAAAGGGTAGCTACCATTCCTCTCAAGCTTACTATGTGTCACTACTACTGTTACTTCTAAATTTCACACTTGCAGGTTTACCTTTCAAGAGATTTCAAGTAGCTCTGCTACCAAAGACGACAACCCAAGCAGACCTGAAGAATCTTTAAGTTGCCAATGGATTATCAATCCGCTGGGGGCCTTGTCTCAAACTTCTCCTGTACTGCCCAGTACAGCTAGCTTGTGCTTCCACCCAGGAAAGCGCAAGGCCAATGTCGAGGCAGAGCAAACGAGGTTAGAGCTTAGTCAGACCTTTCTCAGGGAAGGCACAGGTCCCTGAGAGGAACAGGCTGCCCACAGTTCATAGTAGGTGAAATGTCAGTAGGGATCCACTCGCCCTCTGGGCAGCCCTCTGGGAACTAGCCAATCTCCACTTGATTCCTGACAGACACATCAGATGCCTTGATCCACGTGTGAAGACATTTCAACTCGTAGTTAGCATAGGGCAAACGTGGTTAACTTGTGTCTGCCTCTTCTCCAGACTTAGGCTCACAATTACAATGAAAACTGGGACTCTGTCTTCAGGGATGTTGAGAAACACTGTTTTGGTTTCTTCCCTCATTTGCAAATAAGACGGTACCTTAAGCGAATCATCTTTCGAGGACTGACGCTGTCATGCTTCCCTAGGAAAAGTATTCTCACCCTCTGCTTCTCTCCTTAGGCCCCCAGCACAACCCCCAATTCTGTATCTTAATCGGATAACCCTATTGTGCACTCCATCATCTGCCCGCCATCCATGCCACCCCATCCCTGCCCACCATCAGTTCTTCCTTTGCCCTAGTCACTGGGAAAGAGGGGAAGGGGATGAGTATTTACATATTGCCTTCTATGTGCCAGGCAATCTGCTAAGGGCTATACAAATATTATTTCATTTGATCCTCACGACAGCCCTGCACATTATCATCACCCCCATTTTGTAGTTGAAGAAACTGAGGCAAACAGGTTAAGAGACTTGTCCAGGGTCACACGAATGTTTAAGACGGGATTCAAACTGATGTCTTCCTGACTGCGGGCCCAGTGTTCAATCCAGCTGTCTCTAAAGAGGTGGTCCCTTTTCCATGCCAAGGCAAATCCCTTAACTTGTACTTTCGATGCCATTTCCATCTGTGCATCCTCTTGGAAATTCTCATCAATTATCCCCACTTTCCCATCCTCAACTTTCCCCATCTATAGACTTACTTCTTTCCAATGCCTACAAACACATCCAGCTCTCTTCCACTATTAAAAAACAAATCAACCCCAAACACCCAAACCTTCGCTCGACTCTATTATCCTTTGTGGTTACTGTTCTCTTTCTTCCCTTTCATGGTCCAGCTCTTAGAATGAGCCTACCTACTACTCCTCCTCGACCACCTATTCATCCCTCACCCCTCGTGAACTTTTATTTCAGCAGAAGTCTGACCAGGTCACTACCACACCTGAAAACCTTAAATGGCTTCCCACTGCCTTTCAGGACAAAAAGATGAAGCCCTCAGGCTCCTATCTGCCTTTCCCATCCCCCCCCCTCCCTTTTTTTTTTTTTTGGTATCATACCACTTCCTCACATACCCTAGGTTCCCTACCGCTGACATTGTCTTCTACTTCCATGCTTTTGGCATAAGTCATTCCTGGGCCTCTAATGCACTACTCCCCCATTATCTCTTCCTCTTAGAATGCTTATCTTTTCCAGGGTTTAACTCAGGTACCACCCTACTCACAAGGCTCTTCCTGCTGCCTAGTTATTGGTATTCTTTCTCTCTCCAAATTAGTTTATGATCACCTCTCTCTGCACACATTCCATTTTCTTCTGCAGTGGAACGTAAGCTCTCTGAGCACAGGTACTCTTTCTTTTCTTTTTTTCTTTATATCCCCATATAAGGGGCATCTTGCTTAACAGCATTGGAGGCAAAGAAATGCTTATTGAATGGCATCAGTGATTTCTCTGTTTCTGAAAATACTCTGGATTCTAGATGGTCCTAGTTCAACCCCTGGTAACCTGGCCTTTGATCCCATTCTACGGCAACCACTATTTCCACGATGATCAATGATCCAGAGGCAAAATCCAATAGCCTTTTCCCAGTGCTCAAACTCTTTCTCTCCAACCGTTGGTCTTGGCAATAAGTCCTTCAACCATCCCCTTAGCATCCATGACAGTGCTCTCCCTTGGCTCTCCCCAGCCTTCCCTTTCAATCTCTTTTGCTGGATTCACGTCCTACCCCTGAAGCATGCGTGTCCTTGAAGGCTCTTGTATTTATCTCTGTGATCTCATCGATGCTCTTGGGTTCAAATATCATTCCACAGATGGCTCCAAAATCTCTATTCCCAAACCTAATTTTCTCCTGAATTCCAGTCCCGCATTACAAACTCCTGGCCAGATATCATACCTTGAAAGTTCCAATTACATAATACCTAGCTTAATTTTGTTCTACAATTTCAAGCTTTTTAATTCTTCAGAGTAGACCCAGAAATGTGGTGTTCAACTAGCTACTATATATTCCTTTAAGATTGAGTTGCCTGCCTCTCATAGTTCTCTTTTTGGGGTTAAATGCAATCCCTGCAGCCTTTTCTCATAGGCTGTATTTTCCGAGCCTTCATTCATTTTCATTGTTCTTTTCTGGACCTTCTCCAAGTTTCTGTATCTGGTTTAAATGGTGAAGCCCAAGAATGAATATGATTTAAGTACAGTCCTGCCTGGAAGTGAAGCAAAGTCCTGACCAATGCTGGCTAAGAAAGTTGATTTAAAAAAAAAAAAAACAAAACTCAGGGCATTACTATATTAACAATGGTGTGCAATATGAATTAGGCTGACCAAACGAAACTTCTTTTGGCTTGACATATTTTCTTTTGTTATTATGTTTTTTTAATTTAAAAGCAACTTATCAGCTTCTGCTCCTCTGTTCCCCCTTTCCTTCCTCTCAGAATGCAATGCTTCTCCTTAGTTTTACCTTCTTTTCTCCTCAGAACAGAGATACAGCTTTTGATACCAGAGTTTCTCCAGAAAAAGCCTTCACTCTCCTCTCTTAGGCTTAGCCTTATCACCTTAGTTTCACCTAGCACCTCAAATTGGGAGAGTGGGGATATAAGGCATTCATTCAACAAATATTTCATTGACAAACTTTTACTATGCCCTTATGGGTGAAAAGTAACATATACCCTTTCCTAAGCTTAGTATCAACTCTCTTTTCAAATCCTGTAAAGAGGTAAGGAAGAATAAAAGTCTTTACTGTTAGCCCAATATCAGGAGTAATGACAAAGAAAAACTGAATAGCATCTAATATATGCTAATATATCTAATATAAAAATATGAATATTAATATAAAGGTATGTATATTTATGTAAATGCATTTATGTAAAACACACACATATACACTTAAAACAGTGTTAATTCAGTCTATCTATGATGACTTGACAAATCCTAGGCTACCCTTTTTCTCGGTTGTTATTATTTAGTTTACAATGCGTGTTTCAGGTTCAAAGGGCAGCCAAGACTTACCTGGCCACTTGCCCTGGTCTTTATCGCCTCCAATTTCTGGATCTTTAGTGAGCTCCTCTGGGTCAGCAGCTGCTTCACTGGGTCCTTCGGCATCTTCAATCGATTCTTCTGAAATAGAACAAAAAACATAAACGTCAATTTCTTTTTTTTAAAAGAGAAAATCAAGGTCTCTCAACAGCTTTTCCAAAGAATTGACAAACAGCCAAAACAGAGATGCCAATGATTCTGCCCCAAAACAGAGATGCCAATGATTCTGGCCTGTTGTGCCCAATAGGCTGAAATGTACCAGGAAGTGTAGAATGGCTCAGCAGGACAGTTCCGAACAGAATTGCTTCTCATTTCAAAAGCAGGAAGGTAGGCTGGGATATAGATGAAAATAGGCACTTTCGTGTACATATGAAAAAAAATGTATTTCAATGAAGATTTTAAGATATTTGAAGTAAGAAAACTCAAGCTTGCCTAAACAGCAACCTGTCCACATTCCCATAATTAACAAGTAAAGTATTCATACTAGAAAACATAAAGCCATTGTAAGCCCATAGATTCTGAGCTACGGTGGACCTTGGAGGGTCATCATGTCCAACATCGTCATTTTAAAATTGAGAGAACCGAGGCCCAGAGAAATAAAACGACTGGCTCCAAGTCAACCAGGACACGCCAAGAGTCAGAAGTGGATTTGGGGTCCTTTGATTCCACTGCATCACATTACCTTTCATTTGGGCCCTTTCTGATCTCTAGTCCCTGCAAGCCTTTGGACTGTCCCAGATCTTGGATTCCTTATATGCTCCTCTGGGTTCTCTTTTCACACATGGGACAATGTGGGACTTTCGGACGCAGCTGCAGTTGAAGAATCAGTCTTAGATTTTAATCAATGACAGTCATTCCAGAAATTGTTCTGAAAATCCACCTTCTGGCCTGTAAATAATCACTAGTACTTAAACCACTACTAAACTCCTTGAAAAATAAGAATGAAAGTTTTACCCAGATTTCTTTTTTCCTTTAAAAACATCAGCCTCATACCCATCACTGGAAGTAAAAGAAATGAGAGCTATCGTCTTTCCTGTCCTCCTAACATGAAGTGCAACCTTCTGGGCAAGTAGGCAAATGGTTATTTCCAAGGCTAGGTTAAAAAACAATGCAGAGAAAGGGAAAGGGTAAATGTGGAAAAAAATGCTGAAGCTCTGCCCCCAAGGAAAAGGAATATGAGAAACCTATCTAAATTAAAAGAACAAATAATGACAACCCAAACCCCTCTACTTAGGCCTCAATGAGTAATTTATCTTCCAAAACAAAGCGGAGATGACAATTAAGTGCTGCCCCCATCACTTTTGTGGTGATCCCTTGCAACTCTAAGTGACTGAGCAGGACCTGAATGGGTTTATCAATTCAAATTAAGACATCTATTGGTAGACTTCAAGGATCATGCCCTCCAAGGTTCTAGAGTGAAAACCTAGACATTCCATTCATCTAACATTGGAGCCTAACACTAATGGAGATGTTTAGATGAGCTTTATGGTTGAAAGACACATAAATATGTATCTAAAATCCAAAAGAACCGTTGGAAAAATATTATCAAATACATTTGGGGTTCTAGACCAATCAAAATATGGATCATTTCAACACCCACTATTTTAACATGAATTTAAGGCCTTCTAACTTACAGCTCTGAAATTAAAGCAGCTCTTAAATTTTAGCTCACAAAGTTCATTTCTTTTTTAAGGAAGAATAAAATTATTCCTAAATATGGTTTTAAAAGCACGTTGAGACGAAATGAGAATCACTGGTTTGGAGACTAATTCTTCCTTGCTCTTCTTGAAAGGGCAATGGGAACCAAGAAGAAGTGGGCTGGATTGAGAATCAGAAAATTTACTTTATCATTATAGCATTTATGGTATGCCCTTTGGGAACATGGCGCTGTATGTGGTATTTCCTATTTTTATCTCCACTTGCAATTCACTGAGCAAATCTTGGCATATAACTTTCTCATGTTTTGATTTTTTTTTTCACTGTAATGCTAAAGATAACCCAGATTTCTCCCCCCCCCCAACATAGTCATAATGTAAAAGCAGAATAATTGGTCTGGTAAAATGATTGGGAGAGTCTTTGAGGAATAGGCAGATTCTATGAGAGGGAACATAAGACAATGGAAAGGGCATCTGGCTGAGGGTTCGAGGTCTGGTTCTTGAATCTGGAAGCTGAATGAGCTCAAGTAAGTTAATGGGACCATAGATTAATGGCTGGAAGGGAACTTAATTGTCATCTAGTTGAACCCATTAGTTTATTTTACAGATAAGGGCAAGTGATTTGCCCCACATCACGTTAGTAGTTAGTACCAGGGCCAAGATCTGAGCCTGGTCTTCTGACCTTAAATAGAGCATTTCTCTCTATTGTATCACTTTGCTTTCCTGGTTTTCTTTTTCCTTAAAATGGGGATACTCTCACCTGACTCCCCTACTCACAGGGTTGGTGCTATTGAGAGGACCAAATGGGAAAATGGATGTGAAAGGACTTTGAAAACTTTATGGCCCTATGTAAACAATGTGTAATAGGTTAAATATTAGTCATCATATACATAAAGGGTTTAGCAAATGTTTGTTGATTGAATATGATTTCACGCATATCATACACACGAGTACACGTACCTTTGTATTGTCGCTCCCCCCTCTCCCCGGCCCCACCAGACTGGGTTATGTTTCTTTTATTTTGACTTTTTATGAAGTATCCGACATCTGAATTGTAAAATTCATCTTCAGATAGTAAAACATTTCTTCAGTCAATACCATTCAATCTGTTCTTTCATTGTCAGCTAATTACCTTCATATGTACTTACCGGTATCTTTAAGCATATTTATATATGCAAAGACGAAAAATACTTATAATATTAATATGTCAGTCTCAACATAGCAGAACTTCACTCATTATACAAAAGGGAGATTCCATGGCCTCTCCCATTTTGAGTGGAGATGGGGAGAAGGAAAGAAGATAACAAGCATCTATTATGTAAATATTACTTAATTTGATCCTCACAACAATCCTGGAACGAAAGTACTATTTTTACATTTTAGAGTTAAGGAAACTGAGGCAAACAACTTGCTGAAGGCATAGAAAGTGTCTGAGGCTAGATTTAGCTCCAAGTCTTCCTGACTCCAGGCCCAACCACCTATTTGATATGCCAAACATATCGCATGCCAAAAAACTCCAACTTGGTTTGCGGCAGTCCTAGAAGACGGTTTCCACCAAAAGGGAGAAAACGATTCATTTGGTGTTTTGAGGGCAATTCCAAGATTGAAGGACTTGTCCTTGTGCTAAGCAGCCTACAGCCACACTACACGGTCCACTCTGACCTTTGTTTACTTGGATGCTTCCAAAATCTATCTACATATGCAATTCATATATATATATACATATACACACACACACACATATTTACAGACATTTGCACACGCGTGTATATAGCTAAAGAGACCTCTACATCTAGATCTATCTATTATATGTATTATGTATTTGTATATGAATGTGCGTATTTATGTATCTATCTGTATATATATGAGAGAGAGAGAGAGAGAGAGAGAGAGAGAGAGCGAGCTGTCGTTCAGTCATTCAGTCATGTCTGACTCTTTGAGAGCCCTTGGACCATACTATCTATGGGGTTTTCTTGGCAAAGATACTGGAGTGGTCCGTCATTTCCTTCTCCAGTAGATCAAGGCAAACAAGGTTAAGTGATTTGCCCAGGGTCACACAACTATCTGAGGCCAAATTTGAGCTCAGGTCTTCCTGACCCCGGGCCCAGTGTTTCATCCACTGAGCCACTTAGATACCATATATATGGATATGCACATTTGTGTGTAGATATACACACAGAGAGATAGACAGAGACAGACAGACCCTGGGCATGAGAATCTAAGGACGAGGCATCCCAGTGAAATGGCACATACATCAGTGATTCACAAGGTCTGTCCCATAGGCAGTTCACTGGAGGAAAAAAGCCCTCAGACTGAGCAGGCAGGTAAGGATCCTGAAATATTATAACCCTGTTTGCGGAAACTTAAATTTCTGTCCTCTTCTCCCCGCTAGCATCAGGTAGGTAAAAGCCGATGGAGTTACAGTAGGCTGCCTAAATTTAGCAGCCTGGATTTGTTATTTAAGGGCTGCTAACCAAAATTCTCTAAAAGTCTCCCCCGCCTCTGCCTCTGTTTATCTCTCTTGTCTGTCTTTCTCTGTCTCTCTTTTTCCTTTCGTCTTGAAACAAAAAATAATGCTCTCTCTCTTGTCCCACCCATTAGCTAAATGGCTGCACTCCTCCTAGAAAATAAGAAGTAGCCAGGAAAACACACTATTTATACACAACATCAGTGTTTGGACCAGCTGAATGCCAACCACCCCCTCAACCCAGACTGTGGTGATGAGGCCTCCATGCAATCCCACCTGTGACCTACAGGTGTCAGCATCTGCATGGAGAGGCAAGCAAAGGGGCAGCTGGCTCCAGGTCTCAGACACTGTCTGGGCTGCCTAACCTGAGCATGTGGAAATAATATATGTCTTCAAGTGAACTGTCTGGTTCTCGGGAAATAAAATAGGACATTCATAAGCAGTTACACCATCTGTCTTTATACCATCATCATCAACAGCAAGGGGGAAAATAGCTCTTTAAAATGGATGAAAGCCCGGGCTGACAGTAACCGGAAAACTGTGAGCTATGAATACCAATAAAGGTAGAAAAATGATGAAAAAAAACAAGGATACAAACTACAGAAACCTCCAGCCAGCGCCAGGGCCCACACTGTCTTTCAGGGAAGGTGTTTTCATTTTTTTTGTTTTTAAATCCCCCAAGGATAAAGAAAACCCTTCACCAGGAGCCAAGCCGGAAATTCGCCGGACCTTGGGGTCAAGGGTTCCGAGGCTAGCTTATCAGGCAGGAGGGTCCCTCGTTTTCCCTCTTCTGAGTCAAATGGAAGGAGAGTGTCTATTAGAAGGGTAAGGTGGAATTAGTCCAGTTTTTAATGTGGACAGAGGCAGAAACATTGCTATTCACAGTTCTGTTTTTAGAACGTCCATAGGACAGACATACTGATTGAGTACCAAGCAATGCAAGATCTTTTCTTAGGCCAAGAAAGAGATTTCACCCAATAAGAGCAACAAAAATTGGCCTCGATCAATAGAGATTTCATATTTTGTTCCCTATTATCAGTCAGACGCGAGTACACCCTTGATGAATAGTTTGATCTGGAAAATCCTATGTTTCAACAAGGGCCTCTGTTCATTATGGAAAATAACAGAGATTCCTTCTTTTTTTAATGCAAAAAGAGCCCAGTCACAATACTTTTTCCATCCTATTACATTTCAAGTGAGTATTAGGACCCTAGCATTATGGCCAGTTGAACAATTCCACACACTGATTCTAGAAACATGAGAAGGCAGGGTTGAAAGGAACCTTCCTTCTAAGGTCATCTCATCTCTTTCCTCCCCTTTAGGCAGAAAAGCACTTTCAGATACCCAGGATGTTCTTCCCTATTGAAAAAGGTTGCAGAGAAGTCAAGACTAGAGCCTCTTGGAGTAGCCCATTCCAATTCCTGTAAGCATTACTGAATGAATGAAAGAAAGCTTTTACTGAGCACTTGCTGTATGCAAAATACTGGACTAAGCGCTGAGGATATAAGGTAGCCCCTGTTCTCAAGAACTCACATTCTAATGAAGGAGACACCACGTAGAAAAGGCTGAAGGTGCAAGTCAGGCAGTCCCATAGTCCTCAGGGTGCAATGTCAAAGACTATGGTAACAGCTCTTTCTCGACATCACTTCTACTGATACAATGAAGTCAAGTTCTGGTGGGGAACAATCCTACGGTGCCAGCGTCTCTGGTAGTAAGGGCTTTCTGTTCCGGGTCATTGGGCGTGCCCTTCAAGAAGCACCGACCGGATACATTTCCACAGGCGTTAACTCCCAGAGTGACAGCAGAGGGCTTTTGGTCTTAGGGTCCTGGGCTGTCCCCGTCAGGGTCCCGGAAAAGATGGTGGTCGAGGTGGTGGGGGTGGTGGCTTGACTTGCCTGGTACATTCTGACTCCCGTCTCTCCCTCAGGGGCCTTGCTACTCTGGCATAGCTGATTTGCCCATCTTACTGTTGCCCAAATGAAGCTAGAACCTCCTCTGGAACATTTCCCTAACTCCTCACCAGATAGATTTCTTTTTAGGGAATGACTGAAGAAACAGGATCATCCGGCTTTTCTAACTGGTCATTTCTTCTGCCTCCAACTTCCATGTAAAGCCTTCTCTGAAGTCATTTTAAAAGTCTATTTTCATCACTTAATTTTTTTTTTTTTACAGATAACATTTGTTCAGGCCTCACGGCTGAATACAGCCAGCTCACTTCATTAATGTCCCGGTGGTTGAGGGCACAGCTCATGGCCTCCAGTTATAAGAATTCCAGATCCTCTAAAAGGGAAAAGTTCCTGGCTCATTTCAGGTCTTCCTGCTGATACTATATCATCACACAATCTCCTTTAAGTAAAAGTGGATTCACTGAACATAAATGCAAAAGATCCTCTAACACACCTTACTTATGCCTAACAACCTGATAAAGATAACTACATGTTTCCTAAATCTGTGGGGAATTCTGCTCCCAATAGAGGCCTTTTATGCCAACTGACAACCCAGTAGGGATTTGTAGCAATTTTACAAAGCCTCGGAAATTGGTTTGTAGAAGAAAATGCCAGCCACAAATAGAGGTGTAAACATTAAGGATCCAGGATAGGAAGCCGCCCTCTAATGTTACAGAAATGTGCATTGCACCAATTCCCAAGATGTGACCCATTTTCCTGGAAGGGAAAGTCCTTTACAAGGGAACATTACTTGAGATGATGCTATTCCATGAAGGGGCAGAGGGGGCAATTTTATTTTTCCCCACTGGATATATTTTACAAGTCTCCTCTACACATGAAAGAACTGGGAGTCAAATCAACTTTTAACTCTGTTTCTATTTCTTAAAAAAGAAGACGTAAATTAATTCTGCCCTCCCAGAAACTCTGACAAAGGTCCCCACAGCACCTGAATCTGATACAAATTTGGAAATTCTCCTCAGAGGTAGGGTGTCCATAGAGCTCTCTCCCTGCCATATTATTTAAACAATACACTAAACCTGTGATCCAAAAGAAATGAGATTCCCTCCCCACCCCCTTTTGTAGGGGGTAATGGTTGAGAGGAAAGAAGGGGTGGGGGGGAAGGGAGGGAGTGCGTCTGCCTCCCTCCCTGTCGGCAGGCTCAAGAGCTGAGAAACATTAGCTGTCATGAACCACAATCAAATCAGGTTTGAAATATTTAGCAGTGGGTTGGAAAATGCGATGGTGCCGCTCTGACAGGCGAGATGTGCACAGACACCCATTTCCCATTATAATGGAAATATCAGGCCTGTTCTGAATATGTATAACCCAGAAAAATGTATTGATTTTTCATTCGGCATTAAAAAAAATGAAATAGCCTGCAGCTGTCAAAAGCCTTTTGTTAAAAGCTCATCTTTCCTGGAATGAGGTTTACCAGAAGTAAGTTTTAATTGTACATAGGACCTCTTCTTTGAAACAAAAATAAAATAAAATAACCAACCTGTTTACTTTCAGATAGGGTTAAGGCTTTTTGTTTCATCATTTTCAACCTAATTAACCAAGTGCAACCACAGGAGCACAAAAGAAAGAGGCTCATCAAATTCCCAAGGGCAGGTATTGCAATGGGAACACAGAGAGGCTGGCCACAAGTGGGCATCACTAGCTGCTGTGCAGTGAGAAAGATGATATGGTAGGGATGGATGGATGGGTGGGTAGATAGGTGGATGGGTGGGTGGGTGGGTAG
>CM053625.1:339120908-339158938 GCA_028646595.1 Phalanger gymnotis
TGGGTGGATGGGTGGGTGGATTGATGAAAGAATGGATGAAAGGATGGATAGATGGATGGATGGATGGATGGATGGATGGATGGATGGATGGGGGGGTGGGTGAAAGGATGGGGGGGTGGGTAGACTTATCTGTTCCTCTTGTTCCCTAATAAAGAGAAGGAACATGCGGCAGTGGTTTAAACCTTGGTCCTACTCCTAACTACCTGTGTAACCTTGGGCAAGTCCCTTCTGCTTTCTGGGCCTCAGTTTACCCATTAATAAAATGAGGAGGTTGAACTAGATGACCTCTGGGGTCCCATCTAGTCCTTAATTTATGACCATGACTTTTATAGCTAAGGCGATGCCGGGGCACTGTAGCAATGGCGCCCAAACCCCTGGTGGTGAGAGTGCGCTCTGTGAAGGACACTTCTCTGAAGCAAATGCTTCAAGCATTGTGATCCCCATTTTAGTGTTGAAGAAACTAAAACTTTGAAGAGCTTAAATGATTTGCCTTTGGCAGCTAAGTGTAAAAGCCAAGACTTGAATCTAGGTCTTCCTGATTCCAAATCTAGTGGCTTCTCTAATATTCCATGCTGTACACATGTGATAGGAAACCTTGACTGTGTGCTGGTCTGCTGGAAATAAAATAATTCTCCGGGCTACAAATACAGGCGAAAGAGTCTTATTCACGCATACTATTCTACACGTGTGCATGTGTGCACACACATACACACACACAATCACAGAACTCAGTGGCTTCTGAGGCCCAGCCCATTTATTCCAAAGCAATATTCAAAGGAAAAAAAAATTCTAGGAATACAAAAGAAGGTGTTCTAATAAGGTCTGATCCCCCCACCCCATATTAATCACTGAACTCACTCACTCTTATTAACTCTACTGGAAGCCAGTCCTGGAGTTTTGCTTTTATTTTTATCCTTATCAAACTGGAAAGCCAGGGTTAACAAAAGATTCCAGAAAAAAAACTACATCAGTCTGGGTGTTATCAATGGGATGCTTGGGTGCCATTTTTTTTTTTTCAGGGCTCAGCACCAGATTTCCTATCGCTTTTTCACTCTCAAAAAGTGAAGCTTATTGAGGTTCTGAATCCAGAACTCGGTGTCAGGAGAATAATTTGAATGAACAGTGGTGACAGATACCACCAGCCGTGATTCCTCACATGTGCCCAAGCTGCCCCCTTAACTGCACATTAACAGCTAGGTTACTCGGCAATGTGTACACATTTTTTTAAAAAAAATTTATTTAATTTTTTTCTATAGTCCTGTCATGGTGGATATAAACTGCTTGTGAGACAGACAGACAGCTAAACAAATGCATATAAATATGTATAGATATGTCTATATATATATATATACACACACACACATATCTCTCTCTCTCTCTCTCTGTCTCTCTCTCTCTCTCTCTCTCTCTCTCTCGTATGTGTGCTTGCTTAAACTGCCTTAGAAAAAGTTTCCATTTCTGCTCATCAAGTAAGGAATTTACAAATCAACACAAACACGATTTTCAAGTACATAGCTCAATTTCTTAACAATCTGTTCTATTTCCTATAGTCCTAGAAGGATCTTGGATTATTCAACAAGGATACTGAATCAGAAGAGGGGTCTACCATGGTAAAGAGGAACATTGCTGAGTATATTCCCTTGAGATCAACTCTCATGGCCTCAGCACATAGAAAACATTTTGGGGAGTAGCCGAGGGTGTGGCCTTATAATTGAGAAGTATAGGAATTCATCTAAGGTAGATGGATGGCTGTGCCTGGGGTCAGAAAATCCCAAAGTCAAAACTGAGCCTTGGACACAGCAGCTGGGTGATCTTGGGCAAGTCACTAAATTTTTACCTGCTTCAGTTTCTTCATCTGTAAAATGAGGATAACAGCACCTACCTTGCAGGGCTGTTATGAGAATCAGATGAGATAATGTTGGTTAAAAAAAAAAAAAGCACTTAGCACAGTGCCTGGCATGATATAGGTGCCATATAAATGCTTATTTCCTTCTCTTTCCTCACACTAATCCTCTTTCTAATGAGAATATTTATAATAAGCCACCCATTTAAAAAGGCTTATCATGATGGCCCCTACTGAAGTTCTCATCGATGCCTCACTGCAGTATGGAAGCTTTGCTACCTGGAGAAAGAACAATTCTGTTTTCCATACTGCAAATATGGGTGACTGATGAAGCTTTCATGCACTCTCTCTCTCTCTCTCACACACACACACACACACACACACACACACACACACTCACACAGAGTCCCAAACCATTTAGTAAAACAAAAGAAAGTATTCTAGTAGGGTTTGAACTCTAATATTAGGGAGAACATATGCTCTCGTTAACTTTACCCTTCAAGGCCTAGACTGAACATTTTTTCTAGGTTCTTGAAGGTTAACATCACGAGAGATGCAAGCTCCATTGGGTCCTGGCAAGATGGAGAGCCAGAATGCAGTGAAAAAAGCCTGGATTTGGAATCAGAGGAAGTGAGTTTCATTCATGGCTCTATCCCTACCTGTGTGATCTTGGGCTGCTCCTCATTTCTTAAAGGAGGCAGATGGACTAGCTACCCTTTAAGGTTCATTTCAGTTCTAAAACTATGATCTGACATGTAGATCTGGGGCTGGCAATATCTTTTGGCCATGGCCACTCCTGAAGACTGTCTGAGGCATAGAAGAGTTTTTTGTTCTATGCTGGTGGAGGGGCTCTATCTCCTTCCCAACCTCCCATGAAAATCCCTGAAACATAACTTCAGCATTATAATGTTTTCACAACATGAACCATTATGATAAACCTGCCTTATTAAGTGCTGATCATAAATACTGCACTGGGTTTGGCACTGAAGAACTACCAATCTTAAATTGGACATGGCAACTGCCCTCAGGGAGCTTACAGTCTAGTAAAAAAAAATATACAAACAACCATTATGCAAAACAGAACAAAATAAATGCACAGGAGAAGTATGGAGTGGTTATGCAAGGTCCAAGGAAAGACAAAAAGAAAAAATTATATTCTTCATCTGGATCTTAGTACCTAGTAGCACCTTGGAAGCCATACTGCACATCTTGTGAGGCATCTCCTCAAAAGTTTACCTTGTTACTACATGGAGATGAATCATAAGCAAGGCCTCAAAGGCCTACTATCCTGATGTAGAATTTTCATAAGAATAAAGGTTACACTGTTTCCTCATTCACACTACATGTAAGCCTCTCTGCCCTGCTCTACCATCTTACTCTCATTTTTTGACGATGATATCAACAGGCAACACTTAACTCTTATATGTCCAACAATGTCAAAATTTCATCCTTTTTTTTTCTAGTTAACTTTCTTTGGCCCATGAATCTTTACAAAGACACGATTAGATTAGTAAGCAAACTGATTTTAAAAAAAGACATTCGCAATTTTTTTTAACCCAAATTCAAGCTTCCTCTTTTTTTTTTAACTTACACAGGTTGGAGAGGTGTAAAGAAAGAGACCACTGAATCTGGGGATCACATGGACTTTTCCTATTTATTGAGGAGTGTGTAATCACAAAAGCTCTATAAGTGAAATGATGATTTAAGTGGGAATTTTGTCACAAGAATAATTTTTGCCACTAGGCTCTCATTTACTCAACACACCTCAGGCTACAGTGCCTGGAGTTTCTGGACAGTGCTTGAAATGTGGGGGAAAACTGCCAGCCAAAGGGTGATTCGTGGAGAGCCTTTGTACTAAAAACCTGATGCTCAGAGAATCCAGTCTCTCCTCCCCCCTCCTTAACACAGCGTGCAGTCTCACCCCACCCCCCAGCCCTCAGCCCCCACCCTCAGCCTCCTGGAATTTGGCATTAGGATAAAAGAGCCAACTCTGGCATTATTAAAAATGACTAATTGGAGAATAGAGACCATTTATGCTTTTGTATATTTGAAGATCTCTGTACTGTTTACAGACATAAGACAAATGGGTGATTGTGCAGCAAGGAAGGAGCCCAGGACAGCTCTGAGCAGGGCCCAGCCCTTAGCTCCCCGTGGCTGTTGGGAGCAGCAGCCGCAGTGGAGTGAGTCTTAGAAAAAGAGAGCAGGCTAAAAGCTTTTCAGGTTGCCTTTTGATTCAAACTTATCTCCAGTTTGAGAATCTAAAGGTGAAGAGACCTTACTGGTCTGAAACAGCCATTTCTGTTAATGTCCTGGAGAAAATCCAACTCGTCTGAACACCGCCTCATATACCCTGTGTGACAGCGATCCACAAAGCACAAAATCTCGAATTCTCCCAGTGTGCAGGAAGTGACAATGACTGCCATGTTTATCTATCCAGGCAAGGGCCAACTGGCTATTTAGACAGTGTCAGTCGAGGCTAGAATTAGCAAAAAAGACAGTGAGGAGAGAAAGTAGGGGGATGGGAAAAGTCAAGAGTTAATGCTATTAGAAATTCCATTGTTCTTCATTCTCATTAAAAAACAAACCAGAAAAAACCACCACCACCACCACCACCACCATCACCACTACCACCATCACCATTACTACCACTATCACAACAACCCACCTGCAAAGACTAGTCCAAATAGCTAAAGCCAGCCTCACACATGTCACTGAAAAACCCTAGCAACAACTGGGAGCCACAAACTCTCCCCCTAGTTTTACTGAACTAAGGAGGCCAGTTATTTTCCTAATGACTAGTTACTCTAAAGGGAGTGTGATATTTTTGAAAAGAAACAACAGAAAGTTTTCCATTCCATCTCGTTCGTTAAAAACCAGCCCAAACCTCCAGTGCTCCCAGATTTCATGTTACATCTAGCTACATCCCAAATTGCACTAACTCTGAGGCCAAGTGAATTCAGCAAGGATTAGTTCCCTTGAATTTCCAACTATGATTGTGGCTGTTATTTTCACACATGGAATGTAAAAAAAGGCAAATTCCCTGAGCATGTTTGTAGTGGAGCGTGATGTGATTGTGTTGTCATTTATGGGAAATAATCGCAAGCCCATCTCTCTCTTTCCCCCCCATTTTCCAGTCCAAATAACCATGAAAAATTACACTTCAATGTCAGAAGGACAACAAAGGAGGGGCACTCTCTTGGAGCTCAGCAGATTTTCAGGGTTTTTTTCCTTTCTTTGGACAAAAACTACCTTCAATTGTACTTCATTTAAAATGTGATCTAACAAATGCATTTTGACAAGTTCCTTTCTCTCTCTCTCTCTTTTTCTCTTTCTTTCAAACAGTATTTTGCACAGTTTAACCTTACACCAAACTGGAATCTTCTAGAAAGGAATATCATGCAAAATGTAAGCCTAATGAAATCAAGCAGGTTTTTTTTTCCCCTCCTTTCCTCAAAGACAAAACAGAAGGGGAAAGAATAAATCCAACTCAGGATTTGAGGCAGAAATAGAGAAAGCGTCTTACACCTCTTGTGGAGATCAAATGGGAATTTCATTTAAAAAACAAAAGAAGAGGGCATTAGGAGGGGCAAAGGCAGAAAAGAAGAGGTTCAAGAAAAAAGCAGAGGGGAGGTGGGGGGGGCAGAGGGAATGTCACAGAAAAGGGTTCGGGGAAAAGGCCTGTAGCTGCTCATTTGTTTGGGACAAAATGTTTGGTTTGTTGTTCGAATGTTTCATATCTGGCTACTCCAGTGACCAGGTGCTTGATGTCCAACTGGGACAATGAGTTCTTGGCACCGTGTGGTGGGCAAGATCCCCCTGCACTATAAAAGGAGGCATTTAAAAAAAACAAACAAACATATACAGCTCAAAAGCTAACATACCAGGTGTGAGGCCCAAGAATCAATCTTTAATACCACCTACTGGAAATACACATACATACAGATAAACACTGATGGGCAAGAGAGAGGAATTATTTTTTAACAACATAGCATATCTCATTAGAGGGAACAGGTATCATCATTTTGAGTCAAAACTGACTGTCAGCTTAAGAAAAAAGAAAATCTTAGGCATGATGTAAAAAAAAAAATCATGTTTTTTCCTAAAAATGATAAAGGCACTCTGATGAGAAAAAAAAATAAAGAAAAATCTTTACATGTACTTAAGTATCTCTATACAAATGCAAGCTGTATGGGAAATGATCTGAATTGTACCAGAGGCAATAGTAAATGATTACTCTATCCTACTGGGTAGAAGTGAGATTCTTCTTTTTAATAACACTTATTCCTATATGCATTTATAATCTTTCTCACTATCCCCACTTTTTTTTTTTTTAATGATACTCTCATTATCAAAGTGCATAGTCCAGCAAAACAGATTCCCATACTGGTCATAGCCCCAAATGCATGTGTCTTTCTGCATTTTAAGTTCACCTCATCTGCCATGAGGTGAGCAGCATTAGAACTGGGATCTTGTGGGACAATGTTTATAAGTGGAATGCTAACAAGGATGAATGAGAGAAATGTTAGCAGGAGGAACAAAGCTGGCAGTGAAGCTCCAAGACCTTCAATGAGATACGACTGGACGACCCAGAAGAGAAAAAATAAGGTATCTGGGGATAGGTGCACAAGCTCTTCTTTCCTCCCTAAAGGGGGAAAACCTGCAGTGAATGTTTCTACTTCTTAACAGTAGCATATAACAAGGAAAATAAGCCTACGTCTCTGAGAGGTACACTGAGTCACAGGATGCTCTGCAAGGCTCTAGCTCATAGCATACTTTTAAAAATTATAATCAAATTTGTTACATCTTGGAACCTTCAAACTTACTCCAAAACTCCTGCAACATCGCCAAAGCAAATCTCACAAATGCTATTTTATCGGATAGCAGAGGGAGTGGCTGAATGACATCAAACTTCATTCCGAGTGATCACGAGTCACTCACACTCACCACGTTGTACAAGTTGGTTCATAAAACCAAGCCCAACAAAGACTCGAACTTCCCAGAGAACCGACCTGTATGGCACAAAAGGGGATGTCTATAGACATGCCTGAAAGGGAATCCTGAGCCGCACTGGTGAAGGACTCCTTTTCTTGGCAGACCCTATAGGAACGCTCACTTAAGGACAGAAAGAGGTCAGAATTGCCCGTGCTGAGCCAAAGCTCAATTAAAGATAAACAAGTATGTTGGAAAATTAGAGTGAATGTAGGAAAGACTATGCGTGGTCCAGGTGACACTCGGAAGAACCAAGTCACTGCGTGGAAGCAGACAGATGAAATGACAAGTTAAATAAGTTAAGGGAAAGAGTCTAACAATTCACTTGAAACACAGTCAGTGAGAGAAGCTTCAAAGGTATATATCAACACAGGTGACGTATACCACTATAGTAACTGTCCAAATGAATTAAGTCAGAGGGTACTTTTCTGGCACAGGCTGGACAGAGGATGGCCATGGCGGGGGTGCTCATCCAGTTCAACCCTCTTATTTTTATAGACAAGGAAATGAGATCCAGAGAGGATAAGAAATCTGCTCAAGGTCATGTAGTAAATAAGTATCTTAGGTGGGAAACTGAACCCAGGTTTTCTTGACTCCAGATCCAGAATTCTATCCATCAGCTGCATGCTGTTTGGAGTAGCTCTACTGCCCTTCTCAACTCTAGGATTCTATGACTGCACGAAAGCAAATAACAAGTTAACCAGGAGACGAGGGGAAGGTTGACTTTTGCAGAAAATTGTTTCAATTCTCTCCTTCACACGCGTAGACAGAATATACACACTTACTTTAGGAATCTTTTTTGAATTGTTGGGCAAGAGTGGCCATTTTTAATGGTTAGCTTACACAGCTGTTTAACTGCTTAGATTTAAAGAAATCAGAGTTGGAAGAAACCACATTTGGGCAAACCCCCTGTTTTACAAATGAGGAAGCCTATAGGGGCTCTGAGAGAGAGAGAATCTTGACTAAAGATGATCCATCAGTAAAGGGCAGAGCTAAGACCAGAATCCTGCTGTCTGGATGCCAGGGTTCTTTCCACTACAGCACAGAAGGACTGAATTATTTTGGGGTTCTCTTCACTTCTAATCTTGACCAAAATATTAGATGATTTAACTATTATGCTAGTAGTTGAATACCGAATTTCTTTCTTGAACTTTGTCCAATAAAATACCAACTGCCCTTTTCAAGTTTAAGAAGGTGCTAATGAATGTCTCTTTTCAATGATTCAGACCAGATGGGTTATTCCAGTGGATCTTTGAGAACTGCCATTTGCATATTTGAGTATCACAGCCTTGCCATTCTCCTGCTGGCTACATCTGTTCCCCCGCACTTGAAGTTGGCTGGTAGTTCTTGAAAAGGTCTATAAGTTTTAGAGCATGTATCTCCAAATGGCGTGGGCAACAAATATCAACCAAAGGCACACTAAGACTCTCCAGTGATGGAAACACGTGAAAGCAAATAGGAACACACAAAATCAAAGTATGTTAGGTCACAACTGGCTGGTGATGGGTTGCCACAAAAGGAGAAAGTCATTATGAACTTAGGGGCAGGCAGGCATGCTATTTATATCTGCAATTGTTAGGAATAGGGAATTCACAGAAACTTAAAAACTATAGGAATTCCACTTCAAGGAAATCAACTCCAAACAATTAAATATCGTTTTGGCCATGTTGCAATGGGAGAAAGTATTAGAAATCAACAAGTGAAAAGATATTGCTGACTAAGTCCCAGGGACGAAGTTTTACAAAGACTTCCAGCAGTTAACATCAACAATATATGTATGAGAAAAGGTTTAGACATTAGACCAGAGGGTTGACTACAGATATGCTAGATGAGAAAAAGCTAAGAAAAAAACAAAAGAGTATCGTGTCAGAGGCGCTAATAAGGGATAAATAATACATGACAAATTAATGTCGTAGGGAAGACCTCTTGATGTTTGGGAAGGAAAAGAATGTTAAAAGATGACTTATTACTTCTTTAAATCAACCACGAATAAGAAAGAGAGAATGACACGAACAACTGATAAATAACAAGGACCTTGCGAACAAAAGCTGATAAAAAGTAGGCAACGGAACTCTAATTGAATGCATATAGCAGTAGGGATGACAATATAATACCAGCTAATATTTATAATGTTTTAGGGTTTGCAAAGCATTTTACATATATTACCTCTGAGAGGAAATGTATCTCAGAACATGAAAGAAATTGACTAATGAAGTTACGGAACTGCTGATAATTATTTGTGAGAAGCTGAGAAGAAATTTGGAGAGTCTGTCCCAAAGACTGGATAGAAAAGCAGAAAACTGACCTTTCAAAGATGAGTAATTTGAAGAATGGAAAAGAGGTCAAGAAAAGATGAAAAGGTATGGTATGCTGAATAATCGAGTTAGGAATAACTTGGTTAGGGGCATTGGGTTTGTGGGGGTGAGGGTGGGGGAGAAAACTGTAAAAGCTTTAAAAGAGATTTTGAAGGATGTGATCAAGAGGAAAAAGCAAAACTGTCCAAAACCATTTGTTTGGAATAAAAATTAAATTAACTAAAGTAGAAATGGTTTCTGATGGGTAAGGCGTATTCATCGGTATGTCCAGCATTCTCCCACACACTAGCTCAAGAGAGGCAGATGCCAACCTGAGCCTGCCCAGAGAAGAAGAAACTCACATTCAGAAAGGGTTTTAAGGTTACAAAATGTTTGCCACACCACGTCTCATTTGGCTGTAACAACCAGTCCAGTAGGTAATAAGAACACATTTACATAATGCTTCACAGTTGACAAAGCACTAACTGTATTTACAACCATCCTGTGATAGATGTAACAAATATTATCTTACAAATACACCTGATAGTATGCATGTAAGATTATGGTCCTGTTACTGCTTGGCTCAAAAACCGTCAATAGTTCCTCGCTGCCTATGGAACAGGGTTACAAACTCCTTTCTCTGGCATTTACTTTCAAGGACCGCCACAATCTTGTGTTAATGATGGCCTTCCATATGCTTCATGTTCCAGCTGGACTGGGCTGCTTGCTCTCTGTTCTCTGAACACTTCTTACGCTTTTCTGTGTCTGGGCCCACCCCAGCCTCCCTCAGCTCTTCTCAGCCTCGTAATTATCATTGGTTAATGACAACTTCCATGCCATCTCCTACATGAAACCTTCCCTGGTCCTTCCTGTCAGTAATCACCTAGTGATGTTACACCCTGTAGCCTTGTTGCTTGTCTCTAAAATGCACTTACCTATATGGTTTATGTTTCTCCTAGGATGTGGGCCCTGTGAGGGTTAGGCCTCAGACAAAAAAAAAAGGCAGAATTTTAGGCCCAGAAGAGACCTCAGCATCTACTATAGTCCAGCTCTTATTCAAAAAAGGAGCTGCCACCATAACATGGACGACAAGTGGCCTTCTAGACTCTCTTTGAAGACCTCCAAGGAGAGGGGAACCCTCTTCAGCCCAAGGCAGCCCATTCTATTTTTAGACAACTCTTAACGATTGAGTTTTTTCCTGATACCAAGGCTAAGCTTGCCTCTCTCTAACTTAAAGTCACTGCTGTTGGTGTTGCCTTCCAGTGTCAAAGTAGGCAACAGAAGTCTAATTGAATGCATATAGCAGTAGGGATGATAATATAATACTAGCTACTATTTATAATGTTTTGGCCATGGGCTTGCTCAAAGATTATCGCCATCTTGGCCGCCCTCCTTGGGATGCTCTCCACTTTATTGCTGACCTTCCCAAGACTGTGGCACCTAGGGCTGAAGGACCTGGGGACCGCTGCCTCCCTACTCCTCCAACTGAGTCCAAGATCAGAGACCTTATACTTGCCATATCCCAGTGCTCACTCACACAGAACTTGCAAGTCCTCTCAAAACCCCTAAAACAAAATCAGTATTTTGAGAGTGTCTTTCAGAGCAGTTAAAAGTACCTAGGTGGCAGAGTGGATAAAGCAACGGGCCTGGAGTCAGAAAGACCTGGGTTCAAATCTGACCTCAGACACTTATTAGCTGTGTGACCCTGGATGGGTCTGTTTTCCTCAATTTCCTCAACTGGAAAATGGGAGTAACAACAGCACATTGCGAGAAACAAGAGAGAAATGTGTAAAGCACTCAGCACGGACCTAGCACATAGTAGGCATGATATATACACATACACACACATACATATATATGTATACACACACGTATAAAATGTGTGCATGTATGTATATACACATGTATATATGTATATATACACGTGTGCATGTATGTATACATGTGTATATATGTTAATATTGTTGATGCTGTTCCAACAATGATCGAGAGTGTTGGAGTTTCTTGTTTTTAAGTTTTACAATACCTTTCCTTGAAATACGGGGTACACATGTGACCAAGAACAGAGAACACAAAAACGACCAAGTTAGGAAAGCGACCAGTATCCCCGGATTGTGTTAGTCTGCCGTCCTATCGCTAATTCGTATTTCCCTCCCTGCTCTGGCCTGTTCCTGAGGCAAATGTAGTTCCAAAGAAGCGACATTCCAAAGAATTACTTTCCTCCAAATCTGCTTCTTCTTTGACTTTACTAATTCTATCGGTGGCATTAGCCGCTCACCTAGTTTCCTACATTCAAAACTTCAGGGCGGTCACTGACTTGTCTCCCACACCTCAGTCACCAAGCGCTGCCAACTCTGTCTTTGGCACTGGTATGAGCTCATGTGCTTTTTGTTACAGATCTCTGAGATGGACAGAGACTCTCTTCCTCCTCCTAACCCCCACTAGACTGTGTAGGAACCCTCAAGGACACAGGCAAAGCCTTGCCTAACGACTGCATCTTGGAACCTGAGCTCCAACATGAGAAAAGCATGGCCTGTAAAAAATAACCCCAAGTGATCCTCTGGCACCGGAGGCCCACGTGGAATCCTTTGGGGGAGAGTGTGATCTGGGGGGGGGCAAGGCTGGAGCCCAGCTCCGTCCAACAGCTGTGGTGTTTAGTGGGAGGAAAGGCGCCTGGAGCACTGCAGACAAGATGGGGACCTCCTCTCTTCACTTTGGTGGAGAGGTTCTAGCAGAAGCCGAGTAATTGCTTTTTCCCCTTCTACTAATAAGCTTTTCAGCGGAGGAAGAATTCAGCTTCCTGTAGTCAACAGACCCTTTTTTTTCCTGCCTCTCTTGGCTCCGAATAATCTAAAGTGACTGCAATTTCAGTCCTGGCTCTCTGGTATTCAGCTCCACCAACTGAGGTCAGAGAATGTCAAGTGAGTCCTCTCCATTTCTTTTCTACTCTCTGCCTTCACGCCACCCATGCCGCTTTGTAACTGAGGCAACCTGCCTCCACAACCCCGCCATTATGTATATCACCAACTCACAGCAAACATGGACTTGAGTTGGAATTCTAGGAAATGCTTTTTTGGTGGGTTTTTTTTTTTAAAGCAGGAACACATCACAAAACAATCCTTGATTGCTAGCAAATGACTACTAAGGACTAACTTCAGCGGGACTGTTGACCCTATCCATGTATCTTCCAGACTTTAGAAACTTGGTTATATTGGTACATTTTTTGGCTAAGTCACCGGCTGGTTGTATGATCAAAGGTTTCTCTTTTCTCTCTCTCTCTCTCTTTTTTTAAATAACTTATGTTAGTTCCTAAATTCTATTTCTTTCTTAAAATATAGCAGTGAATTCACGTGATTTGACTCCAGAGGCTCGAATCCATACAGAATCAGCAACTTGACTGCTGTGGAAAAGTCTTCCAAGTCTTCTCTGTGGGCCTTATTTCCCAGCTGAATAAAATGTAACCAGAATGAAGAAGAAAGGCTGGACCCCCCTCCCTCTGGACTGACAGACCAGTTGGTCCTTCACCACGGTGAGGCATTTCTCCATTCAGAATGTCCCTGAGCTTAGCAGGAGGCCCCAGGACTTCCAGCTGTATACATTTTCCTACGTCCAGTCACTGCAAAATACCTACCTATGGCCCTGGAGAACACGCTAAGAAGCCAAAGCGAATGAACTTCCAAAGGAAAATAAAGGATGAGAGCCACACCAGGCGAAGGGAAGCGGAGGAATGCTCCGTCCCTGACCTCTGCCTGACGGAAGGGCAGCGAGATGGAAACATGAGACACCCACTTCAAGAATCGAAACTCAGTCAAGAAAGCTAAGCGGAGGCTGCGAGCACACATCACCACGCAGGTGGGGCCGCTCTTTGCGATGCCGCCCTTCTCTACTAGATCCTTACGTGCAGCCTGGTGACAGAATCCAAATTTTACAGAACAAATCCTTAAGGCTCTAGAAGGCCATGTGCCACCTTTAAGGCTACAGGGTCCCCACCCCTGCTCTAGGTTTTGGGCAAATGGCTTTCCTAGGGAATGGCACCAGGAAGCTGTGGGCATTTAAGGCCTGACAGGCTGGGAAGCAGGCTCAAGCAGAGAGGAGGAAGAGGGAAGGGGAAAAGCCTGGGTGACAAAGCACCCCTACCGACCCACACACATAGACACACACAGACACAGAGGCACAGAGGTGTTTGCTTGCCACCGACTACAGCGAGACCTGTGATAAGAATTTATTTCTCTCAATTACGTGCTCTTGTCCCTAGTCTCAGTTCATCAGCGCAGTGCAGCCAAGTCAATGAAAGGCCCTATAATGAAGTAATCAGATGCACAGGGACTTCCTGGAGGCTGCTGGCTGCACACACACACACACACGCACACACACACACGCACGCACGCATGCACATGGCAGCCCCAGAAATAAACCTGCCAGAGCAGGTTTCCAGCAACATCTCGCTAATTCTTAGCTCTGGGCTCACATGTCTGCTTGGTTTTGCTCTCCAAGTCCCCCACGGTGACCTGAAGAGCCCCTGCGTGGGTGTCCAAATTTATTCATTGCATATGAACTTTATTAAATCTATATATCTATGGATATATAGGTATTATATACATCATATCCATGTATGTATTATAAAAGGCTGCTAGATGGCTCAGTGGATAAGTGCTAGGCCTGGAGTCAGGAAGACCTGAGTTCAAATCTGATTTCAGGCACTTATAGCTGTGTGACCCTAGGGGAGTCACTTAACCCATTGGCAAAAATCCACTGGAGAAGGAAATGGCAAACCACTCCAGGATCTTTGCCAAGAAAATCCTCACGGACAGTATGGTACACGGTGTCACAAAGAATTGGACATGACTGCACAACATGTGCATGAGATAGAGAAAGAGAAAGAAACAGACAGACACAGAGGCAGGGAAAAAGAGAAAGAGCCAGAGTGAGTGGGGCAGGGAGGGGGTCTGTGCGATTACTGAAGTCAAGTCGGTAGAAATGGGCCTGAAATTTCACTTTGGTTTACAGATGACTGCAGGCTTTCCACTATTAAACCAAACGTCAATATGTTGAGAAAGTATGATTTCATTGGTGTAGCTCCAGCACAGATCACAACCCAAGCATCACTTAATAACTGTCTTAGGGAGTTGCCTAAGGCTTCCTGAGAAAGGCAAAGTAACCTGTCCATGGTCACGGGCCTAGTAAGTGTCTGCAGCAGGATTCGAGCCCTGGCACCTCTAATTCCAAGCCCAGGAGTCTCTCTATCTCCCATGCCCTTCAGCCTTTCTTATGAGACAATAAATGAAAGAAAATCAAATGATTCTAGAAAACTTCTAGTCTCTATTAGTAATTAACTGCCACCACCACAGGATCTGCTAACAAAGAAATATGGTGTGTATATATATATATATACACACACCGCAGAAAGAATCCAGTGGGTTCTAGTCTCTGCCCAGCCATTCCCAAACTGAACCATCTGGGCCTGAGGCTCTGTGGGCCTCAATTTTCTTCACTCTCAAATTCGGGAAGGGTAATGGGTGGCAGTGGTGAACAAGCTGACATTTCAACCCTGATGTTCTCTGACCCGAAGGCTTTCCCAACTCCAGATTCCCTTCCAGTGTCTAGCAGTCTCCTACATTCTCTTTACTCCAGAACTTGTCAGGCTGTGGCTTTAGGCTCTGTGTTTGTACTTGTGTGGGAGGATCTGCTTAACAAACAGGCAGAAGCTAGTGGGGATCGGTATCACTGGAAATCTTTTGTCATAGGCCTTGTAGCAAAGCATAAATAACCCTGTTATTAACGAATTTAAAATATTTATTTCCTCACCACTCTCAAAAGAATCATAGTTTATAAAAGCAGAAGAGGAATCTGGAGATGGAAACTGCATCAGGAAATACAAACTAGTTACTAACAACTCTACATTTTCCCCTGGTTGAAACTGTACCACCCCTGCATCAAAATGGATTCGAATGAGCTGTTCAAATTTATTAATTGCATATGAGCTTTATTAAATCTGAGGGTTGCTCATTTCACAGGCTCTGCTTAAAGCCACAGGCTCTGAAAGGTGCGGTGTCTTAAACACATGGCGAGTTATGTAGGCTCACTTTGGTCAACATAACAAACTGACCACCAAAAAAGTATCCCAACCGCTCACTCCCAACCCCAAGTGCCACACTCAGGTTAAGGATTGGCTATAAGAAACACTGGATTAAACAAGGACAATCTATTTATTCAAACTGAACTTGGCTAGAATTATGGGATATCAGCACCACCAGCATAGGGCAGAGCAGGGCAGTGAGGGACCTGAGAAGCCCCCTTGTCCAACCACCTAATTTTACAGGTCTGGGAATCACTTGGTGGTGCAACAGAGAAGAGCACCAAAGGTGGCCTTCCTGGGTTCAAATCTCAGGTCTGTTCCTCACTACACATGGCCTTAGTTAAGTCACAGAAACTCTCCAGGCTTCAGTTTCCTGCTCTGCAAAAGGAGGGAGCTGAACTAGAGGGCCGAAAGGCCTCTTCTACTTTTAAATGTATAGAGCCAGTCTTTAATTCTCTCGTGTTAATCCCAGAGATAACTTGAGTATTTATAAGAATGGCTACTTCAAGGCCACCACTAATCACAGCCAAAGAAAAAGCCCAGAGGTCACAACCACTCGGGATTAAGAGACGGGGAAAGATGGACTTGTGTCAGTTTCTCCAGCTGAATACCCATCCTCCATCTCTTCCTGTTCCCAGGGACCAAGATTCTGCGTGAACCACTGCAGAGAAGTTACTACCAGGTACGAAGGGATCTGAGCCCATTAAAGGATTGAAAAAAATTCTAAGAGCTTCAAGACTTGCCTTCTCTACACTGTCAGAAGGAAACTCAGAAGTCACAGTGTGGTCATGAAAAGACGACTAAATGAGGAATCAGATGCCCAGGGCTCTCCCACGGACCTTGGGAAATCCTTTTCCCCATCTGGAAAATGAAGGGTCTCTGAAACATAATTCTTACCTCCCCAAACCTAAGCTTCTGAGCCCCTGTGAACCCCAACTTTGGAGAACAAAGTCTGCTATCAAAACCAAAGAGAAGTCCAACAGAGGCATCCTAAAGTAATTTACCTTATGAGAACTTTGAGAGCTAGAAGGGAGAGGCATTAGATTGCAAACTCCCTATTAGATTGTGAGTTCCTTGAGGCCAGGGATTGTCTTTTGCCTCTTTTTGTAGCCCCCAGAGTTTAGCATGGTGCCAGGCATATAACAAGCGCTTAAGAAATGTTTACTGGTGGATTGAGTCAGAGATTTTTCATTTTGCTAACGAACAGACTAAAGCCCAGGGCATGAAAATGACTTTCCCAGGGTCACACAGCTTCAAATCAGAATAAAAGAGCAGACTTTGGCATCGGTTTTTGTCCTGTGTTTGGGGTTTTGGCCTTTTGGCATGTCAGATCTATATCTGGAGGTAGGAAGCAGGCACCAACTCTGTGATTCCTAAGTGAAGAATAAAACATCACACCAGGCAAGAAGAGCAAAGAGCAGGACGTGGGACAGGGAAGGGGGTCACAGGCCCACGGCCCATCCAGGTCACATATTCTAACCAGAGGCTTCGAGGGCTGCTGAGCGAGGCAGGCAGGTCTTCCGATGTCTTGGGACAGAAGGAAAAGAAAGAAATACAAAAGCAGGATGGAAGATAGAGCGAAAGCAATGAGAGCTGGCCATAGCAAAAAACAAAACAAAACAAAAGCCCAAACTAAAAAAAAAAAAAAAGCAAAGAGAGAGAGAGAGAGAAAACAAGGCTAAAAATGTCACCGCAATAAAGTACAGTGAATAGATTTTTTTTCTCTGTTGATCAGAAGCACAAGAGATGTTTCAAGATAAAATGAAACTCTTCGGAGACTTAGCCTCTGCTCAATTTCATTCTATTCAAATTGCTAAAAGAAATGTGGTTTGGGGAAAGGGCCAGGACAATTACTTAAGATTTAACTTGGTAATATATAGTATATGCATATCTATACACAGAGGCATGTATGCAATGCAACACACACAATGTAAACATGTATTATAGATGCAGCTGAGTAAAACACAGATATGTATATATCTATGTATTATTGCATACTTCCCAGAATAAACCACTCCAATCCCATCACCAAAAAAAAAAGAAAAAAAAGGTCAACATAACAATTGTGATCCTCTAATGACCCCCTCCATCTGCATCAGTGGGGAGATAGCTAAGACCTGGGAGGGGAAGGGGGCTTTGGAAAGGGGGGCAGCTTATGTCATCTAACTGCACTTGTGAAACTGTTCAGGGTAGGGGCCGTTCCCTGTGCTGAGCAGTTACGGAACTTCCCAAATCATTAACCTTTCTCAGAGAGCATTGTAACGGGATGTAGTCCCACTACAGCCTATTCAAGAGCCCTATTGATCTGCCACACACTTGGTGCCTTCAAAGTTGTTTATGATCAATATGCAAATTGCCCATGGTATTGATCTAGTATTAATTTTCAATTAGGGAATCCACAAGGGGTCTCTCAGGGTCAATACCTAACAATGCAAAGGAAACTCCACAGCAGAACATTCGGCCTGATGCTGATAAAAGCTTCCAGAGCCTTCTTTTCTCTTTTTTCTTTTCTTCCCATAGGCCTGGCCCTCAATATTTTCCTATTACTCTATTCCACATTCTTGCCTTTTTCCTAATTCAGTCCCCTCCTTCCTTAGACTCCATCTCTGAGGCCTCAGACTTGGCTATCAGTTCCCTGAATCTTCCTCTCCAAGACATTCCCTAAACTCTGTTCATTACACACCCCTTCATAGGGATATTCCTCACATGCTCACGTTCCCCCACTTTCAAACAATCCTTTTTGCTCAAATAGAGGTGCACATGCCTCACACTGCTATATACATCCCTCCCACACCCAGGGACCATTCTACCTCCCCCACCTCCTTCCCAACCACACATACCTTTCTTTCTCCCTCTCTCCCTCTCCCTTGCTTCTGCTTAGTCACAGAACGTCACCTTGGCACACTGCCATGGCTGGAACTGGCAAGCTGCACAGTCCCCAGAAATCTCAGGCAGTGAAGTACGGCTGCCGGGCTGCCAGGTTATGTTTGCCAAACAACCCACTGATGTCATTTCAAAAAACGAAAAAAAAAAAAAGGCTCAGCCTCAAATCGGCTGTTTCTTCTAGCAAATTTTTCTTCCTAATGTGCATAGGGGAAAATGTTAATTACTTTACCACTTGCTAAGGTTCCCAGAAGAGGCTTTAGCCCTCCCTCCAGGACTACAGCACAGTGCGTGTGAGCTACTGATGGGAGGGCATCCCAGGGGAGAAAGTGCCCAGCTGGGACTGAAGTGACCTGGGAACACAGCCATTCCATTATGTCCTCTAACAGCTCCTGAGAGATTTGCGTGGGAAAAGTCTGCAGCTGGAGAAGTTAAAATGGAAAAACGTTCCCCATTTCCATCTCCCTAACAGGTAAGAAGGAAATAAGTGCAGCACCAACACAGCTCCGGGAGAGAGATTAGGATGTCAATTCCTCTCCTTTGCTGGGGCCTTGGGGGCTCCCACCTCTTTGATTCTTTACTTATTCCCTCGGAGAGAGGCTACAGAGTCTGACTTTTAAAAAAATCCCATAATTCCAAAGCCCTAACTCTGCATTGGATGGGCAATCTATCAGTAAACTGTGCACTGCCACTCACCGTGCTAACCAGCGCATTAGCTACCCGGGCTAATTGGTTTATGGATAACATTAATTACCATGTTGCTCATTAATGGATGAAATCTTTATTGGTTCCATTGATCAGCGGGACTTGTTAGCCGGCCTCCTAACCAATGGCGGATGTAACGAGCTCTCTTATTGGCATATCAATTAATGTAATCAATTCCTGGCCAGCGGCTGCCATTCGCTCCCCTGCTTATTAGGAGGTGGAAGACAGAGCCATGTCAAGTAAGCATTTATTTAAAGAGGTCCTAATTCTTCTTGAACTGACTTCCTAGTATCTTGACACTTGAGGCTCGTCACTCAAAAAAAAAAACCCACCATCTTTTCATTTTCAAATAAAGTAGTTCTAACTTATCAGATCACACAATAGAAGGGGATAGGCAAATAAAGGATCCGAAAGCTATTTCAGACTAATAGACGGATGAATGATTCAGTCAATCAATATTTCTTGGAACCTACAGGGAAGGCACTGGGGGACTAGGTACCACACACGGGATCCCAGGAAGGCCAGAACAGTAACCCCTGTCCTCATGGAGCTTACAGTCAAACAGAAGAAAATGCTTTCAGGACAAATGGAAAAACTGCAAACTTTCAAACTGGAAATGAGAATTTACGACATGTGACCCCAAACAAACAAGAGAAGACCGAGGACAACATGTTGAAATATCAAGTCTTACCTCCAGTCTACCCCTGACATTTGAAAATACTCAGTTCAAACTCCACACATCTGGCACTTAATCCTACAATGCCTGCACTGCTGTTTCATGTAAATTATCATCTCCTCCATCACATTTTTACGTCTTCTTCACAGAACATGACACAGTGTTTCGGAGCCTGCCTGGGTCATTTACCAGCTATGGGATCTTGTACAAATCATTAACCTTTCTCAGCCTCTCGCTTCTTGTTTGTAAAACAGGGATAAATAAATAGTAGCCCCCATCTCCGGGGATGCTGTGAGGCTTATATGAGTTAATATATATAAAGGACTGTGTAAAACTTAAAAGGCACTATATAAATCCAAGCTATCACATACACAGTGAGCCCTCAAATATTTGTTGAGTGAATGAATGGGTAGCAAAACACCAAGGTTAGAGCAAAGCTGTAGTTTGATATAGGAGACCATTGATCTTCAGGAAATAGAGGTCTTTGGGTGAGTTAGTTGCTTCAGAAAATCTCATCAATTACATGGAAACTGGCATAGGGATGACTAAGAAATGAACTCTACTGATAGCAAATGGAACGAAATGGCATTTAAGGAGTCGAGCAGAGTCAGGACCCCTACAATTAACTATCTGTAGCCTTGGGAAATGGTGGGCTCTTTCTAAATGCCCAGTCATCAAGAAAAGCTTTAAAAGAAGGACTATTTGGAATTTACTCCAATGAGAAGCAGCTTTTGCTACCCTGGGCTTATTTCAAAAGGCAGAAAATTATTCTACTCGCTCAATTAACAAACTTTCTAAGCATTAACATTTACCTTGGGAAGGAGAAATTGACAAGAGGGATCAGTGGGAAGCAGAAAGACAGAGAGAGAGAGAGAGAGAGAGAGAGAGAGAGAGACAGAGAGAGAGAGAGAGAGAGAAAACCTTTTCAGAAGCAGTTTAAGCCTGAAAAAGTGACAGAGAACACAAAACCTCGTGGAGATTTTAGTTCTCTCTTCAGTGTTTGAAAATGAGTCTTGAAGCTTCTAGGATAAACAGTAGAAATATTTCCTCCCTCCCATTTAAAAATAGAAAATGATGTTTTTCCACATGCAGCATCAGCACTTGTACATTCCAGGGAGTGAGGAGCAGCAAAGCCTCTGGCCGGCCTTCGCAGAAAAGGGGGCTGGGAAGGGATGAGGGAGATGGCCCCCTAAGAGGCTCTAGGGAGTCCCATTCTGAGTCAAGCCCCACCACACAGTGCCGAGGGTGACAAAGACAGACCACTGCCATGAAAGCACAAGTTAACGAATCAGAGGGATTCGGAACCTTCAAAGATCACCTAATGCAACCTCCTCTTTCTAGGGCTAAAGATAGAGGTCAACATCGCATGAGTGACTTAGTCGTGAAAAGACTTCCTCAATGTTCCAGATCACTATCTTGTGTAAAATCATTTTTATAATAGACTTTATCTGCTCTATCAAGTGGTTCATCTCTGTGTCACTGGGAGTGAAGAGCTGAGAAAAGGGGTCACTCTGATAAGATTTTGCAAGCGCTTCTTCATCTGATAACCAAGATTGAAAGTATAGTTGTCTGTCTGGGGTATAGTCTCTACAGTGAAGAATGAGAATAGTGGAGTAAGTTCAGGATGGTTTTTGGGTAAGGTCCCACTCTTAAGAATGAGCGTTGTCCTGAAAAACTTTCAGGGACGACTGGGTGTTCTTAAAGGCAAACAAACAAAACTCAAAGAGAGAATGTCATGCCCTCTTGACATCTTTGTTTCTTTAATCTATATGGATAAAAAGCCTCGATGCTGGATTTCACCATGACACACAAGTGTCTAGCACTGTCCTCTCCCACTCAAGTAGGAGGGCCTGGCTACCCGCCCAATGCACCGGCACCATATCACAACGATGTTCTCAAGATCTCTATCGCCAGGGTTTCGGTAGTGTTGTATCAGACGGGTTAGACTGTCTGGTGTGGAGACTATAAGCTAGAACCTTGAAGAAAACCAAATCCCACCTACTCTGAAAGTGTTATTTCTGAGTTCTAGTGACTAATCCACACTCCTCTGAATTCACCCAGGTGATTATATATCAAGGCTCTTCTGCACCAAACACAATAATAAATCAAATCTTATCAGAGTTCAGCTATAAATCTGGGAAGACTCCAATAATTTCTAGCCAAGGGAATAACACCACAAAAGTACTTTTTAAACTAATTACTCAGATTCCGAAGTGCTGCCCTAATGAGCCTTCTTTCTGCCCAGAACTTACTAAGAGAAAAAACTACCTTCTGGTGCAGTAATTACTGCTCTCCCCTTCAAACTTCTAACTGGAGATCAATGCTGCATTTTAAGACTCATTGATTTACAATTAGCCTGGCTTTCCTGCTAAAGTGTTTTTTAAGCAGAGTTTACTTTTATTTTATTTTGAAATCTCTGAGATCTGGTTCTTGGATTTTTATATCCTCGGGAGAGGGGAGTAGAAATCTCAGTGAGTGAGATGAGCATCTGAGCAAAGGGCTCTGGAGGCCCCTCCAAGTCCCAGGGCAGGAGTGAAGGCGAGGGGCTAGCAGAACTAGGACAATTCTTCTTGGAGACAAATTCAAAAGCCTAAAGAACAAAACTCAAACTGAAGGTGGGGAAATGAAGGTACCAAAATAAAATGGGAAAACAGCAAAGGGAGAAGAAAATGTGTTTTGTAGCCTAATAACACAGAGCTACTGTCAGTGACCAGTGCAGCTCCTGATTGCCTCTGCTGTTTATTAGCATCCATGGAAAAAAAGGGTGGGGGGGGATGGGGAGAAAAAAAAAAAAGCTTTGTGCATCTTTGCAAAACAAAGCACTAGTTAAAAATAGTGTATGCAGCAGGGACAGTGTGCTAACATGAGGGTCCTGGCAGCTCCAGCATTTGCACAATCTGTCCCAAGAGGGGAGCAGAAGTAAGCAAAGCAATTAAGAATTTCATGCTGATTGCTTCAAGCATGTTTTTCTATGCCATAAAGATAATAGCATAAAGGATATACTCTCTCTCCTCAACCCCTCCCCCTTTCCCCTACCCTGCCCAGCTTGACAACTTCTGCTTTCTGTCTTTCAGGCTGTCTTCTGTTACCTTGCATGTTCTAGGACTCGGAGACCATTTGGTGGTATTTGTCACTTCTACAGCTAAGGAGAAGCCAATGATGCACTGAAGTCTTCCACAGCTTTTTTCCAAAAGTTGATATTCAGGAGGAAACTTTAAGCTCCCTTACTATCATGTGAGCACCAACGATGGAATGACTTAAGAAAGAAGGAAAAGGGCTTCTGTGGCCTGGACCTCGGACCTTTTCACAGACGCTGGCTGGTCTTGCCACTTCAGCTGGGGTCCCTATCATCAACTATGTTCTTTACTACCATCAGATCCCATGAGCCAGTAGCAGAAGATAATCTTAGAGTGTTGAAAGCTAAAAATAAAATGAGAAAAAAAACAATACAAAAAGGAAAATAAAAGCCAGTAACTTTTTGCTCATCCAAAAAAAAGGTATTTTACAGCAAGCTGTATAGCCCAATTTCAAAGACTAATATGAAAAAAGTGCAATTAAATCCTTGAAAAACTGACAGATCAGCAAAACAAAACCACCCGGAGGAGAGCCCGATTGAGCCTCATTAAGAAAGAGTTCACTCTGTTTTTAAAACCCTTCTTAACACTTAGCTGGGTACCTCTCAGCAGTGAGCACTCCCAACGCGGCTGGCATAATTAGTGTCAGAACGGAAAGGAAAAAAAAAATCAACCCAGGAAATAGAAATTAAAACATCAGATTTAAGAGGAAAAAAAGGTTCAAATAGCAAAACCATTCCAAATTCAAACAATAAACTCCCATCATCCATAAGAGATACATGGAGAGAAAAAGGGAGATGACAATATTCCATTGCACACAGAGACAAATATAGAAGGAGATGGGAGATGGAGGGTGGCGGGAGAGAAAGTAGATTTATGTTGTAAATTCCCCATCTCTAACCTCTCCCCCCTTCCCCTCCAAAATACATTCTACATTGTGGTCACATCAACTCTAGGAGGTCGGGCTAATGGCAGATGGACGGTAAATTGCACCAACCTCCACATCAATTATAACCATCGCATCTGACAATGAGGAAAATGAGATCTAGTGACAAATTTCCTACACCTTCAGTCATCAGGATCCCCCACTATTGGTTGTACATGTTCATGTATGAGAGAATGTGTATGCAGAAGAGTGTGAGTGTATTACATGTGAAAATGACTAGTAGGTAATAACAAGATATGAGACTGAGATCTATTACAGTATGGCGGGAGTAGGGAAGGAACACTCCAGAGATTAAAAAAAAAAAAAAGACGGCAGAGAGGTGAAGCCATTTTATTAAATCAGGCAAATTCTAATTTATTCTGCAGAGATGGAGAAGAGAAAATGGATTCATTCTCTGTGCATTTGCTTGTTCTGTCTTCTGATCTGGTCTTTATCATCTCACAGGGTGGGGGGAGGAGGGCAAAAAGGTTTTGAGAATCATCCTGAAACTAAGTAAAGGCTTCCTCTATTTAAAAAAAAAAAACAACAACCCAGCAACATGGAAATATTTCCATTTCAATTTCTGCCCCCAAACGATGGAAAATATAGCTTTTGTTGTAGAAGCTAAGGGCTCATCTCCAGCTCTTCTGATACTCCAGTAGGTGGAGGGGGTTATAAATTCTATACATTGAAATGTGAAATCAGAGGCACCAATCCCAACCACCCCAATCCTGGGTAGCATCCTAATAAAGACAGATATGAAGAAATTATTAAACATCAAGGCCCAGAGAGCATGTGCCCTGCTCACTTTTTCACAACTTTGGGAATCAAAAAAATGTCAGTTTTGAAGTCAGGTAAATCCCAAGGCAGTATCATACGTGGAAAACATTAAGCCTGTGGTTGACTCCGGTAACAAAAACTGTCATGTTTAAGATGTAATTAGAAAGACAACATCTTAATCAAACAATTAAATCAAGTTAGTTTGGTTGTCTGTGCAGTCTAACTCTTCATCAGTGTCCTGAGGTGAGCTCAGCCTTGGACATTCACAGCCTAGGTTGCTAGAAAGGGAAGAAATCCGATTACATCAAGCTATAAAAGCTGGAAGCTGCAGCTGTCTGTGGTTCGGTTACCATGTTCTAGGACTAAGGGAAAGCCATTGATACTGATGTAAGGCACCCACATTGTGGTCAGGCCATAAACCATTAGTAACACTGTACTACTCATGGCTGAACAGCAAGGATTATTCAAAGTGGCATGCAAAACCTGGGGGCCTTTAGATGCTCTCGCGGAAGAGATGCTCCATCAAATCCCTGGCCAGGTGCAGACAGCTTACTGCAGGGCCTCTTCCAAAGGGGAGGGAGCTCTTGAGCTGAGACTCTCAGGGGACACACCCCTTCCCAAGCACTAAGCTGGCAACTAGAAAATTAAAGTTTTTACCCCGCGGTACAAGAGCAGTAAAAATAGGGGGTGACTGCAGAGGGTAGAGAAATGGTACCGCTGGGCCCTGGAAGCTAGGTTCCTGCTAAGACACACTCATCTAACTCTTCCTTAGTATGTGATACTTTCCCAATATGGCACCTAGCTCACCATCAACAACCTAAAGCTGTAAATGCATATGATTTTAAATTGACACAGTCTTTCTACCACCACTACTACCACTTACATTGGTCAGAAGAGTAAAGTATTTACATCCAACTGCACATAGCTGAATGGACAGCCTCCAATTTGCCCTTCTTACTCACTGTAGAGTTCGAGAAGCCCTAAAAGGGGGTGGGAGTTGTTTTGGCTTATGGGATAAGCTGCAAGAGCACATCTTTTTTTTATTTCATGGTACATATCAAAGTACACAGGGTTTTTTGGGGGTAGGGGTGTGGGGTTTAAAATAAAGAAGTCACCGGCAAGGATGGATACTCAATACAAACTCGGAGCTGCCATGTTCAGGTCACACCTGTACAGACTCTACTCACAGATGTAATTTAGCATAAGATTCCAGAACCAGATTGTGGCAGCTTGGCATCTGACTGTCAAGATACAGCAATACACAGTGCTGAAATCCAATCAGGTATTAAACTGTAGTTAGCAACCACTGGAAAATGGCCTTCCCAAAATCTGAAGAGAAATTCAAGAAGGCTACCGACCAATGAGCATTGGCTGGGAGGGCTTTCTATGTGCTCAGCACTGTGTAGGAAACCAGAGCTCACATTGATGATAAAGGCACCAAGAAAAATCTCGGAAATACTCATTTCACTCCAAAGCAAAATATTAGTGCCGACTCGTTTACAGAATACAGTACCTGAGGAACATCGGGTTAAAGGAGACTCACTCAAAGAGCTTTTAGACTTCATAGTGAATCAACAATATTTTGATTTAAAAAAAAATTCTCAGACAGTTAGGAATGCTTTCAGACTACTGGGATAATGAAAGAATACTCAACAAAGAATTTAACCGGCACTTTGAAAACGTACAGCCTTAGCTCATTTGAAATAAAAACAGTATATTCCAGACTATCCTCTTGCTGTGTTTCTAAGGAAATTTAGGGGTGAATTTGTATGAATTGGGAAACTAATCCTCAGCCCCAATATCAAAACAAAGTTCCCTGGAACCCTTCACTGTTTAGACAAAAGAGGGTTTTCTCCCTATTTCCACCACTTGATTGTGTGAAATGTCTCAAAGTGCTAGGAGATGGGAAAGCAGCGAGTGGGTCTGAAAGGAAGAGCAGCCAATCAGAACTAATCTCTGCGCTGGAAGTAAATTCTCCATTCTGTTCTGGGAAATGGCACACAGGCGAACGAGGGGTGTGGGGGAGCCCTCTCATTCAGTCCCCCAACGCTCCCGGCCCCCAGTAAGGGCAGGAGCTGACACCCCAGCACCTCTCATCACAATTAGCAGCAGAGAGTGTTTGAGATGAAGTCCCTAACTCAAAGTGATGAAGCTGACTTTATGATTTCTTTATTTATTTCTTCTTTGATGAACAGAAGGTTAATATAAGAACAACTCCTTGGCAAACCTTTAAGGGTAATTCAAGCGACACTGATGTGAATCAATGTTCCCTTTGTGAACGCATTACTTGGCAGAAACTGGCTTTTTGTAACCCCCTTAAACCTAGCCGGCAAAGTAAAAGGGGGGGGGATGTCCTTCAAACAAAAGGATGAGGTGAAAATAAAGAGAGGAGACCGCACTTTATTCTCTTTCATAGAAGCAAATGGATTTGGTGCTTTTTATACATTAATCAATCAATATCACTGACTGTACATCAGCGACGTAGCCAAGTTATGAATGACCTTTCTGGCAAAGAGGACACTTTTAATGCTTATAAGACTGCTCATAGCTTAGCAACTTTCCGAATTTATGCCTGCATGATTACCCCTCCGAGGCAGGCGGCTGTTAGCAGCGCACTAAATATGGCAAGGTTAGTCGTTTTCAATTTGCACACAAGGAAGGAAACAGCTGATTGGGGGCGTCCCATTTGTGTATATGGTTGCTGCACTCTGGAAAAGGAGAGGACACAGTGCCTCGTGGCCACGTAGCCCTGGTATATTTCTAGTCTCCTTCTCCCCTTGGCAAATAATGACAGTGATGAGGATTATGAAAAAAAAACAGCTGCTATTCATACAGTGTTTTAAAGATTTCATAGTGCTTAACACATAGCAAGCTTCACAATAACTCTGTGAATTAGGCACTGAGTTATTATCATCCCTCGCTTTACAGATACGGAAACTGAGGCTCAGAGAGGTGAATTAGAGTTTCCGTGGTCCCAGAGCTAGCAAGTAACTGCTGGGTTTGTACCCAGGTCTTCCAGACTCCACGTCCAGTAATCTATTTCACCAGGCCAGAGTTGTGAGGCTCAAATGAAACCACCACCTCTACAGAAACCTGCACTGGGATCCTGTTTCTATTCTGGACAAATTCTATTTCTGTACAAAGTAGCTTCACCTGAGAAATGAAAAGAAGGCAGCACAGATCACTATTCTGCAACACTCAGCCCACCTCACAGAACATCTGCTGGAGTGAGAGACCAGATACTGGGGGTAGTTGTGCTGGTTGAAACACCCACAGCATCTATTTAAAGGAGCACTCCCAGATTGTAACAGCACCCTTTCTCCACTAGGCTCCATTCATGTTTTTGAATGGACATCTCACATTCAATTAGAGTCCTCCAATAATGGGACATGATTTCATGTTTCCAAATGAATACAATACTTTCATTTTGAGTTGCTGGGTTTTTTTTTTTTTTAAGCGAGCCACAGAGAACAGAAGGGTGTTCCCACCTCAAGTATGACACTCAGTTTCTTTCCAAAAATAGCCAGCCCAGAAAAATTATTGCCTTAGCCTTCTTTATCCTCCCCGCTCACAGAGCATGTCAGTTTAGAAATTCTCTTTACGTCTAGAAAGCAGAAAACTATCACCTAATTGTCTGTTTTCTTTCTTGTGTGTGGCAATGTGGTGAGTGTTCCCTCCCTGGTGTGGAATCCAAGCACTACCATAAATACTCCGAGCAGGCTCCATCTGGACAAGGACCAAGGCTGCACGGGCAAGCAGGACCTTCTTCCTCTTTCCATGGGGCAGAACCTTCTTCCTCTTTCCATGCGGCTTCGCAAAGTCAAGAAACCTGCTGCTGCCGGCTCCTAATCCTTTGTCTCTGTGTTGTTGCTGTTGCTGCTGAATTGTTTTTGGTCGTTTCTGACTCTCTGTGATCCTGTTTGGGGTTTTTTGACAAAGACGCTGGAGTGGTTCGCCATTTCCTTCTCCAGCCTATTTTACAAATGAGGAAACTGAGGCAAACAGGGTTAAGTGACTTGCCCAGGGTCATACAGCTAGTTAGTGTCTGAGGCCAGATCTCAATTCACAAAGATGAATCTTTCTGACACTAGGCCCGGTACCACCCAGTTGCGTTCTATTTTTCTGACCTTGATGAGGGTCAATGAAGAGACTCAGAATACATAAAACAGTTTTCAGCTTCATATAAATAATTAAATATAATTATTAAAATATATCATATATTATGTAACAGAATATATTACATGTAATATATAATTATACATGTTATAATAATTAAAAATAGTTTACAGTTGTATCCACAAACATGGCGAGGGCTTAGTACAGCAATGATACCTTTGTAGACATAGGTACCAGAAGAATATCGCCTTTCTTGGCCTCCTTAACAGCCGAAAGGAAGAGGTCTCTAGATAGAAGGAACTTTCAGTAGGTACTTCAAGGAAGGGAAATGGCTTAGAGGAGTCTGCCTTAGGAACAATCCCTCATTTACATTCTTGGAGTGATCTCACTTCAGTTAAGTGGGACCGAGTTGTAAGGAAGAAGTTTGTCCACAGAGTGGGCAAACCAGGAGGACATGGACATACAACCACTTATATCCAGGTTATGAGAGAAATTAAAAGGGAACTAGGAGTTATTTTCAAGAAAGACATTTTAACTCTCTTGTGTACATTGTAGATATGAGATGAGAATTTCTACGGCTTGAAAAAGTGAGTTTTCTTCCTCGGACTTTTTTTCCCCTTTATTCCTCCAAATTTTCCAAGCTTAAAGATAAAGAAGAGCTTTCCTGTTTTTCTTCCTTTTAGCAAATGAATATATTCATCTAAAATTGAGGTTTGTTTAAAACAAAAATGCAGGAGAGAAAGAGAACAGAAGCAATTCTATCCTCTGATCCTCAGACTAGTGTTGGGACTGGTGCCCCTAAAGTGTTTCCTAGGACACTCAGGAAAATATTAAAGTTTTCATGTTATACTTCCCTTGGGGAGTCTGCATCATGGAATAGACTTCAAAATGTTTTCATGAACAGTTAGGCTTCTCTTAATTTGGTTTTATGCTTTGCTTTTCATTCACCCTCAGCCTTACCATCACCACCGCACCACCCCAAGGTCACCTTAAAGTCGGCATGGTAGCGCTGGGCTACTTCTCATTCTCCCCTCAGCTTCACGCTTTTGCCCAACCTTGGCTGCCATTTGATCCATCTCTTCCCCTCCTCTCTGTACCTCCGTCTCAATCCATTCGTTCTCAGAAGGCGGCATGAGCACTGCTAACCTAAGTATTTTGTACAAACTCTGACATGAGGCATATCTATTCTATGCAAAACACAGTGCTCTGCCAAGTCCTGTGGGGGAGACTATGATGGGTCCATGGTGGTCTACTCCACCTGAGGATACAAAATGTATCCTCACAGCCTCTTCATCCTTGGTAACTCTAGGCCCATGTCTTCCTAAAAATCCTCTAGAGGGCAAGGCTTCCACACAATAGGCTGGGGACCTTCCACCATGGCTCTTGACATTTTGTGAACATCAATAGGGGCATGAAGATGATCTCTTACCCTTAATACACGACTGGCCCATCTCATTTTCCAAGCTCATTTCTCTGCTTTGAGGCGGTTTCTCTTATGCAATGGTTCACTGGTCACATATTTCAGCCTTGACAAACTTCTTCTTTTCCTTCAGATGGCTTGCAATTTAACTTTTTCAGAGACTGTGGCATTTCATGACATATGGCAGCGCATATATGGAAGAATACTGATGTTAAAAATATGGGCCTTTGTTTCGGGGAGGAACTTGGGATCATTAAAAACACTGTACAATTTCTCCAATCTAGATTATCAATGGTTTCATTGATGAAGTTATCTCCAAACGCTTTCAGTCTCCTACTTTTTAACAATGATTTGCATCAATTAAAATTCTTCTGTCTAAGGCCACACCTGCTTTCATTACTTTCCAATCTCTGGCATCAACAACTTGTTTAACCAGGTAACACTGGGACTGCTTTAATTGATTTTGCTCATTGATATCTTCTCACTTTTATTCTTCTAATTTGGTTCTGGGTTTGTTCTTTGCTCTTACATGGACGCCTGATTCAGAAATAATTCCCATGCTGTGACCCAGTCATTTTCTTTCAAGATATGCTTAATTACATTTTTGGGATGTTATTTGGTACTGTGTCCAGTGACTACTGACTTTTCTTCCTCAGAGAAATATTCATGATAGGTAAGAGCCTACTAACCTTTGTAAGGGTCATAAGAGTAAGAGGTCGCCTTTATAGCCCACTGATGTTCACAGAATGCCAAGGGTTATGGAGGTCCCAGGCCAGTTGTGTGGAAGCCTTGCCCTCTAGAGGATTTTCAGGAAGACATGGGCTATGGAGAATGAAGAGGCTCTGATGGATTACATTCTGTGTCCCCGGAGGGAGAGGGAATTACCCAGATTGAGCTGAATCATGTTTTCCAACATTTTTCAACACCCTCCTCAAGTTTCAAGGTTGATGCTGATTTAGCTTGGAGAGCCTCAGAGTTCTTTGTAAAACTTCTCTAACTCTTCATTCCCTGTAGAAATGGCTAGATAAGCTTTACCTGTATATCTTTATAGAGGTATTTTTGCAAATGTTCATGAACCTTGCAAATAGAAGATGGGTGAGTGTCCTGCTGGAGCTGTGCTTCTTACTGCCTTTGGATATACAATATAAAAACAATTCTAACAATTCTCTCATTTGGCTCTCCAAGAAGAGACTGTAAGCTATCCTTCCATTTTACTGAAACTTCTTTTCATCTTTTGCCTCCATTTATAGCAAGAATGTTACAGATTGGTATGATATAGTTCTTCCAAGACTATGTCAATATAGTGGTTGCCGGACAAAGATCTCACAATTTAGAGTGCCCAGATTAATGTGCATGATTCATCTTGCCCTCTGCCTTCTTTTCTGTTCCTTTGACACCATTACTATTGGAGTGAAAGAGAAGTTCATTAAGCTAAGGGTCATTCTGGATTTTTCAAAAGATGTCATGGTCAAAAAAAAAATGGTCACCTAATGGCAAGCTTCTAAGGTAACGAGCTTCTCTTTGGTGGTCTTCAGAAAGTATCCAAAGTACTCCCAGGACTCTACTTAAAGTATTTTTAGCATGATCAGACATTTCTCATTCTCCTATCATGGTAGACTAGTCTTAGTTTATTTTAATTTTAACAATTATCTTTAAAAAATAGGCATTCCATATATACATGCATACATATCTATATCTGTCTGTTTGCCTCTCTATATCTTTGATGTTAAAGTTTTCTCTACAGTCCTCAGATGGAACTGTGATCCACTCAGTGTGGACACTCCCTTCTGTAGTAATGTAGACCACAAACTTCTCACCCTCAACAGTTCTCACTCGTGTCTTTCTATACGTTCTGCCTTGGGGACCCACTCAACGCACTAAGGGCTTCCATCTATGCTGCCTGACATGGCATGGATATCAATGGAACACAAGGGCTGAGCTCTAGCTATCTTGAACTCTTGCTACGTGACTGGCTTGCCCTCTCTTTCAGTCTCACTTTTCTCTGAGATTTCAGGGGCTACTTCTATTTAATTATCCACTGGTCACATGCTATTGTCTACCCATGCCTAATATTGTATTTGTCTCTTTCACTGCTCTTTAGGGTGACCCTAAACTTAAATTCTTAGAGACTGGTATTTTACCCTTTATATCCATTCAGCATCACTGGAGGAAGCAATCACATTTCCTGCCTATACACCAGGCACTGTGCTAGATACTAGAGGTATCCAAACACAAAAGTGAAGCAGTCCCTGCCCCCACAAAGCTTACATTCTAACAGGAGAGACAGCACATTCACAAACAGGTGTAGACAAAACATATGCACAGCAAATACAAAGACACTTTGGAGAGAAAGGCACTGGCAGTGGTTGAGGAGACCAAGGAAGACCCCTGGCAGAAGGAAGCACCTGAGCTGAGTCTTGAAGGAAGCCAGAGGACAAGCGAGAAGGGACAGTACCCTAGACATGGCGAATGACCAGTGCAAAGGCAGAGTGGAGGGAGATGGGAATGTTGTGGGTGAGTGATAAATAGTAAGAAGGCCAGAAGAGATGCAGAGGAGGGTGCTGGAAAGGAATAATAACGTGTGATAAGGCTGGAAATGGAGGAAGGTCAAGAGCTCCAAATGCCAGAGACCTTTATATTTGATACCAGAGGTAACGGTGATCTATGACTAGAGTTTATCGAGACAGAGAGTGACACGGTCATACCCACGTGACTCTACTTTGGTAGCTGTGGATGGGATGGATTGGAGCAGGAAGAGGTGAGGTGTGAGGCTACTGTAATAAGGTGACCAGGGCCTGAACTAAGGTACTGGCGACATACGTGTGATAAAAACGTAATAGGATGTAAGACGGCAACGCAAGCATGTTAAAAAGACGAGCCTTTGTTTCAGAGACAGGTTTATTAACAGCACATCAGTCCACTCCTCCTCCTCCTAGTTAATTCTGCACCCAGCTAATTATCCATCAGGCGTTCATCCAATGTACTGCTCGACAAGCTCTAATGGGGTGACCATTCAGGGGCACATCGCAGTCTAGTTGCTCCCAAAGCAGAGACCCATGGCATGACCCCAAGGAGGGTGACTGGCTACTAGAGGGTGAGAAGGTGGGTTGAAAGCCACTCTCCCCATGATAGTCAGTTGTTGGGCTTACATACCTACCCTTCACTCACTATTGATCAATACTTTCCCAGATTACCTTTTGCCACTGTGCGAGTCCCTAACCCTCCCTCTTCTGCAACGGACACGGACCCCACAAGGCAGCTCTAAGTCAAGAGCTGCCCAAGCACTCGGGCCATCTGGGAAAAGAGTGTCTCCCTTCAATCTCCCTACTATCCATCTCTCACCCACTGTATCATCTCATAGCCTTGGCAGGCACCCTCAGAAATTAATTAGGTTGTGAAGCCGCAGGGCAGTGACCAGAAGGTAAGAGCCCTACCCTCTCTTTTCCTCTTGGGTGGGACAGTGTGAATTATAAAGGATGAGAAGGTGGGGGTGAATTGTGAACTGATCACAGATCTCACTGTTCAAACTACCCCACTGAGTGCGGTTATCAATAAAGCATTCCTGCCAGTCATCCCTTGTTCTTAGCACGTGAAAGACCAAATTTGCCTTTCAGTCGCCCCAAGGAGCTTGTATCTTGATGGGAGAGACAAGGTTCCCCCTCTTGCTAATCACACAGCCCTCTCTAGTTCAGTTATCACATCTCAACAGGACTACTGCAGTGGCCTCCTGAATGGTCTTCCTGCCTCAGGTCTCTGTCTCTGTCTCTCCCCATTGCGGTTCCTATTCCAGACAGCCGTAGGTGTGAACATGTCACCCCCTACTCCAGTTGTTTCCCTGTTGATTCTAGAAACAAACATAAACTTCTGTTTGTCATTTCAAGCCCTTCACAAACTAGCCCTGACCTTCCCTTCTGGCTTAATTATACACTACTCTGCTCGCTACATTCTACAATCCAAACCAACTGACTTCCTTGTTGTTTCTCATACACTCACAAAAACACAACTAAAACAGCCAAATGTGGACAGCGGATTAAACTGTGATACCATCCAACAGAAAGAACCACATAAAGAAAAAGCGCTGGACTGAGATGGAAAGTTTCCTGTTGGGATGAAGTCAGCGACAGGGACAATTCATTCGCGCTCTTGCTGGCCTTGAAAATGGTGAATCTCTGCAGAAAGAGAACCTGACCTGGCACAAAAGGCTATGCCCAGTACCAATTCATCCAGAGCTTACCTCACCATCTATCCTACCACTCTGCCATCTGCATCTCCACATCCCTGGGCACCGTCATCTGACCTTCTGTTGCCCCCATAGGGCTTTGAGGCCTTTCCATCTGCCCTGCTGCACCACTGTCTTCTATCTGTTGTCTCCTTCCATTAGAGTGAGAGCCCTCCCCCCGCCACAGGTCTGTTTCATTTTGGTTACTTCTATCCCCTGCGCTTAGCACAGGTCTTGGCACATGGTAAAAGCTTAATGAATGTTTTCTGGTTCATTTTCCATTCATTTATTCATGGCTGCATTGTTTATCTTTCAATAAAAAGCACCTTTAAAGATTCACCTGCTTAGTAACTGACATTGATCAAATTAACTGGTGAATTATTGATGAGTTGATGAATCAAACAATTACTAACAATTATTATCTACAAGTCTGCTTTATCATCCCGGACGTATCCAGCTACACAACAATTTCTGGAGAAATAATGAAGCCTATTCAATGATATAGATATCACTGAAAGCAAAAAAGTTTTTGTATTGCTCCTACCACTAATAACACAAAAAATCAAATGTTGTTTATTTCATCTTGACCTTTCATCTTTTAAATGTCTATTTTTGTGTATGTCCCTTTTTTTGGAGGAATGTTCTTATTTTATTTTTCTCAATTACATGTAAAACAATTTTCGATATGTGTTTTTGAAAAATTTTGACTTCCAAATTCTCTTCCTCCGTCCTTGAGAAGGCCAAGAATGTCTTTCGATGCATGTAATACATTAGCATAGAAGTACACGCACATAATTTATAAATAAACACACAGCTATTGGAAGCGTACACTCAAAAATGTTTTAACAGCTAGGGCTGCAGGATTGGCAAAGTCGGGAGACGACTCATCTGGGCAGTAACACTACAGCACAGTGAGAGAAATCGAAAGATCTGGAGTCAGAGGACTTGGATTCGAGTTCTGCCTCCATGACTCCCTATCTGTGTGACTCTGTGAGCCTCAATTTCTCCTTCTGAAAAAGGAGGAGCTGGATGAGATGACCTGCAAGGTCTCTCAGCTCTGAATTTATGATTCTGTGATCCTGGCATTCTTCTTCCACTTGTTTATACCCCCGATGGAAAAAACTATGGAACATCGAGCCAAATTCTTTTGACCAAAAAAAGCATTTATTGACTACTTAGTATATGTAAGGTGGGGCAGCTAGGTGCTGTCACAGTGTATACAGTGACAAGCCTGGGGTCAGGAAGACCTGAGTTCAAATCCAACCTCAGACACTGACTAGTTATATGACCCTGGGCAAGTCACTTTCACCCTGCCTGCCTCAGTTTCCTGATCTGTAAAATGGGGATAGCAATAGTCCTACCTTCCAGGGCTGATGACTGCACGAGATAACAGGTAAAGCACCTAAAGTGTTATGTAAGTGCTAGTTTTGCTTTATGTTTTTATTCACAGATGGATGTGTTTAGGGGGCCATGTTAATTAATGGTTGGTTCTTTGTCACATCTTTCAAGGAACCTTGTATGACTCTGACAAACGAAAGGGAGAGAGCTGATTGGTGGAAAGCTTGTTTGGTTCAGGAGCATCAGGTGCTTAAAATTAAAACAAACAAACAAGCTGAGGATGAACACAGCCAGATCTCGTCTTCCCTACATCTTCCAGGCAACTGTGTGGCTATAAAGACACAGCCTTCTGGAGAAGTCCACCGTCTGTACAGCAAAGATGTTTAATGTGCAAGGATCTATGACTGTCAGCATGGAACCCTGCCCCCGCCAAATGGGCACTCTGAACAGAGACAAGACACGACCTGGCTAGGATCTTATAAGGAGGTACCAGGGAGGAGCCCAGGTCACAGAAAGGCTCACAAAGACCTGGGGAGAATGTAAAGGACACGGAGTCCAGCACCCTTATTTTACAGGCAAGGAAACTGGAAGCCAGAGAACTGCGGGCCCAGTAAGGGGTAGTGATGGATTTGAACCCAAATCTCCCTGATTCAAAACCCCAAAATACCCACTATGTAACATGGCCTCCATAGAAGTATGTTGTCTTGAGAATATTTTTCCATTTTTCTTTTTATTTTGCTGTACAGAATTTTCTTTTATTATAAAAGCAATCTCCTTATTCTTACCAATTAATTTTGTTTAATAGAAATAGTCACCTTCTCCCCATAATTGAGATAAACATATTACTCTTTTTTTTCATCTTTTTTTCCCCCAACTTGCTGCTATGTTTAAATATAGCATCTGGCTGGAATTGACTGACTTACAAGCTATGAGATATAGATCAAATCTATTTCCTGCCAAACTGATAACCAGATTTCCCAAGTACATATAAGTTCTATGGTTTTTATTTTCCACAGGTTTATCAAAAACTAATCTTCTGTATTTCTAGTTGGGTGTTTGGTGCATCAATTATTCTATTTTCTTTCTTTCTCTCTCTCCCTTTTTGTCCACTATCAGATAGCTTTAATAACTGCTTTATTCAGTTATATGAATGATAACTGCTTTTCGTGATTTGTTTTAAAGTCTGAAGTAAAAGACCACCTTCATTGGCTTTTTCTTTTCTTAGTATGCATCCTTAATAGTCTCGCCTATTTGTTTTCAATATAAAATTTCATTATATGAGGATATTTCTTGGTATTTTGATTGCTACTATATTACATATGTAAATTAACTTGAGGAACATTGTCACTTTTACTATATTAATCCAACCAATTCATGAAAAATCAGAATAATACCCTTAATAATGATCTTGTAGAGCTGTTGTGGAGCTCAAATGAAATTATATGAAGTGTTCCGTGAACTTTAAAGTGTTCTATGTAAATGTCAGTTATTGTTAATACTGAATGTATATAAATGTGTTGGGTAGTTTTTTACTTGTCCTTTTATAGGTCAAGAAAACTGGTGTGTCACAGTGGATAGGGGGTAGACCTCAGAGTCAGGGAGACTCAGGTTCAGTTTCTGCCTGTGGCTTCCTTCTTATTCTAGGGAAGCTGTTTAACTCCTTGATCCCAGACAAATCTCTAAGCCAATGCATTTCATGGATCCACTTTTGTAAAGAGTTCTCCTACACCAATGAAGTTATAGGTCTGTCCTCTCCTTCCTTGCCAAAAAAAAAGGAAGAAAAAGTCACACATACACACATGCTCATTTGAATTCATTCTCAAACGAGAGCTATATTAGAAATAGTGATATGTGACATTTTCTTCATCTTTACTGCTAGCAAATAAGAATGCAAATATTTTGAGGGATTAATCTTGGACTCATGTTATCTGTCACATTTTTAGCTGGGGAAGTTTGATTCTGAAGATATGTTCACATGTTATCTGCAAATGATATTTTGATCTATTTCCCAAATAAATTATTTTAACAGCTTTTCCTTGTCATATTGAAATCATTAAAATTCCCCATATACCACACAAAGTAAAAGCAGTGAAAATGTTCATCCTTGCTTTGTACCTGTTTTTAGTGGGATTACCTCTAATATTTCTCCATAGCATATTACATTGGCATTTCATTTAAGATTTTTTTTATAGTGAGGAAAAATCCCTCTATTCCTATTCTTTTAATGTTTTTATTGCAAATGAATCTGGGGTTTTACCAAAGGCTTCTTATAAAACTGCTGACTCCCAGGTTTTTTTTTTTGCATATGCTTTTATTACATCCAGTTGGTTTTTCTGATGTTGAGTCAACTTTACATGCCTATTATAAAGTCTACTTGGTAAGAATGAACTCTTTCAAAATGTTTTAGTAGGGGGTGGAGCCAAGATGGCCACTGGAAAGCAGTAACTGGCGTGAGCTCCCCACCAAGTCCCTCCAAAAACCTATAAAAAATGGCTCTGAACCAATTCTAGAACTGCAGAACCCACAAAGTGGCAGAGGGAAGCAGGGCTCCAGCCCAGGACATTCTGGATGGTCTCGGGGTATGGTCTGTCCCGCACGGAACTCCCAGCTGCCAGCTGAGGGGAGCGGAGCAGAGCCCAGCGCGCGCGCGGCATGGCAGACCGCGGACCGACGAGACCAGGCGTGGAGCGGA